>CM064488.1:15981738-16063265 GCA_032716605.1 Paralithodes platypus | reverse complement strand
TGAATTAAGCCACCTCTTAATCTGCGTTGGGTTAAAGGAAATAGATTTAATTCTCTGAGACGCTCCTCGTATTGTTTTGTAGATGTTTAGGTGACAATCACCACGGTCGATCTTGGGATCCGCCGCTGATGAGCTCGTCCTGGAATCTTTACGACTCTGAATCTTACGATTCTTTACAGGACTGAACATGCCATTTTTATCTGCAATAGCTCAGAGAAGAGTGTTGAGAGGGGAGAAGGGGTGTTGTAGAGAGAGGAAGGTGTTGGAGTGGCTTTGTTATGTGTGTTTTGTCTGTATACGTCGTCAGGATGTCCCCTGACTGGGTGCAAGCATGTGAAACATGCTAGGACGTACTACCGCACCCACTAAATGTCCGCCGTGGCAGGGATTCGATCCCGGGTCTTTCAGATTCACACGCGAGCGTGCTCACCACTTGACCACCACGGCCCCGGCTACGGCTAGGCTAGGTATAATTTTGGTAACTCTACGTTGAACTCGTTCTAGCTTGTCAATATCTTTTTGGTAATAAGAGCACCAGGATTGAACGTAGTATTCCAGAAGAGGGCGGACTAAGGAATTGTAAAGGGTTAGGATAACGTCCTTGAATTTATGCTCAAATGACCTGCCTATAAAGCCAATTATTTTGTTTGCCTTCTTAACAACTTCTGAACATTGTTGACTCGGTTTTAGGTTACTCGATATTCTTACTCCCAGATCGGTTTCTCTGTTTACATTCTTAAGCTGAGTGCCATTAATCAAATAGTTTGCTTTCTCATTTTGGTATCCGACATGTACGTAGTACTTTACATTTATCCGCATTGAAACTCATTTGCCAAATTTGGGCCCAACATGACAACTTATCTAGATTGTGTTACATATCATCAACTTGTTCTTTTGAGAGTACGCTATTTGCAATATTTGTATCGTCAGCAAATTTTGAGATTGTACAGGTGAGATCCTCATCTATGTCGTTGATGTAAATTAGAAAGAGAATTGGTCCTAGTACCGATCCCTGGGGTACCCCGCTACTTACATTGGTCCATTTAGATGCCTTACCGTTTATGACTACTCTTTGCTTTCTGTCCCTGAGCCAATTTTCTATCCATTTCAACACACCGTCTTGTATTCCATGTGCTTTTAGTTTTAGCAGTAAACGTTTGTGGGGAACTTTATCAAAGGCCTTTTGAAAATCAAGGTATATAATATCTACAGCTTTACTCTCATCGTAGAGGTTGAGGATATCGTGGAAGAAGTCTAAGAGGTTTGTTAAACAGGAACGTTTTTTACGAAAGCCGTGTTGAGTATCTTTAAGTATGTTATTTTCCTCTAAGTGATTTACGAGTCTGTCTCTTATGAGTGTTTCTAGCATTTTACATACAACTGAGGTTAAGCTAATTGGACGATAGTTACTGGATAGGGATTTGCTGCCTTTTTTTAATATCGGTCTTACGTTGGCTAGCTTCCACTGATCAGGCATAGTTCCAGACTGCAAGTATTTATTGAATAGCAATGTCAGTGGTTTAGAGAGCTCATCCTTAGCTTCCTTTAGGACTATAGGTGAGATTGTATCAGGTCCAGGCGTTTTATTTACCTTGAGTTTATCTAAACAATTCAATACTTCTCTCTCTGTAATGGTGATATTGCTTAGAACATCTGAATTATCAATCTGAATCGGCGATGGTGTAGGGATATCACTACAACAATAAAAAAAACAAAAATATATTATTGTAAAATTAGTTCTTCCGTTGTAAAAACTGATGCAAAGAAGGCATTTAGGGCATTACTCATTTGTACTTCGTCTTTGGTGTATTCTCCATTTTTTCGACTAACGGTCCAACAGTTGAAGTAACTACTTTTTTCTTTATGATATAACTTTATTATATAACTATAGAATTTGTTCGGGTTTGTTTTACTTTGATTCGCAACATGTAACTCCAGGGTCTTTTTACTTTGCTTAATTAACTTTTTGGCTTTGCGTCGTAGCTCTACACAGTTCACCCGTTCTTCGTCATTTTGTAAGGATTTTAATCTATCATTAGCAAACTTTTTAGCAAGCAGACAGTTTGAAATATCTTTATTCCACCATTTGGGCTTATTATTATGGCCTGTATGCCGTGTTTTCGATGGTATGCAGTCCTGCACTGCTTTTAGGTAAGTGGTTTCGAATAATTCCCAAGATGTATCTATGTCGTTATTGTTAATTAAAAAGCTACAGTCAGTTTCTTTAAACATAGCTCTAAGTTTATGAAAGTTTGCTTTCTTGAAATTAGGGACTTTTTCGATGCTGCTATTTGGTTCGTTACTAGTAAACTTTAAAGTGAAAGTTATTGTACGATGGTCGCTGTTACTGAATTCATCACCAACATTCAAATTCTCTATTAATTCTTCCTTTGTTGCTGGTACAAGGTCAAGAACGTTATTACCACGGGTCGGCGATCGAACAAATCCTCAAAAGTGAGGGTGAGTGAGGTGGTGAGGGTGAGTGAGGTGGCTAGAGGGGGGGAGGTGAGTGGGATGGTGAAGGTGAGTGGGGTGGTCAGGGTGAGTGGGAAGGTGAGGGTGAGTGGGGTGGTCAGGGTGAGTGGGTAGGTGAGGGTGAGTGGGAAGGTACAAAGGAAGTACAAAGGAAATCAAGCAACAACAGGTCTAGTGACCCTTCTAGGCTGCTTGTTCTCCAAAACACTGGATCAAGTGTCCAAACAGTGATTTAGAGTGGGTAAGGGAACATTGGAAAGGGAACTACTGCCCTGGAACTAATGTCCGTGGCAGGATTAGGAAGTTAGTAGGGGACAGATGGGTTAGTAACTGAGGGGGGGATAAAATGAAGTTATTAATTTACAAACGCAGTCAGTCGCGGGTTTGATGCGAGATATTTGTCTAAGCGGAGTTTAAATGAATCAACGGTGCTGCAGTCTATAACATCTCGGAGAAGCCCATTCCACAAGTTGACAACTCGATTGAAGAAGAAATTCTTAGATGTGTGTGAGTTAAAAGATTTACCAATAATTTTGCAACCGTTTCCCCGCGTGTAATTAGATTGGTAGATAGTGAAGTACTTACTACAGTTCATATTGTCGATGCCTTTGATGATTTTGAACACTTGAATTAAGTCACCTCTTAATCTGCGCTGGGTTAAAGGAAATAGATTTAATTCTCTAAGACGCTCTTCGTATGGTTTGTTCTTCAGGCTAGGTATAATTTTGGTAACTTTACGTTGAACTCGTTCTAGCTTGTTTATGTCTTTTTGGTAATAAGGGCACCAGGATTGAACGCAGTATTCCAGAAGAGGCGGACTAAGGAATTGTAAAGGGTTAGGATAACTTCTTTGGATTTATGCTCAAATGACCTGCCTATAAAGCCAATTATTTTGTTTGCCTTCTTAACAACTTCTGAACATTGTTGACTCGGTTTTAGGTTACTCGATATTGTTACTCCCAGATCGGTTTCTCTGTTTACATTCTTAAGCTGAGTGCCATTCATCGAATAGTTTGCTTTCTCATTTAGGTATCCGATATGTAGTACTTTACATTTATCCGCATTGAAACTCATTTGCCAAATTTGGGCCCAACATGACAATTTTTTTTTTTTTTTTTCTATATTCCAACCTACTTCCTCTCGGGCATAGGCTGAGAGCCTTAACATTCACCGCTTTACAATGAACAGTGAAGCCCGTGAGGTCTTGTTCCAGTCTAGGGAGTGAGATTATGTGAAACACATAGAGTACAACGAGCACCTGCCATCTTGCCTTCACATGAGGCACGGTGCTCACTCATGGCCCGAAACGACCCCATCTCTGAAGCCACCTCGTTCCCGTGCTTCACTGTCTCACCCCCTACACTCGGACTCTCACACTTACACACACACAACGCCACCTGTTGAGCAGATAACTCACCAGGCATTGCACCCCTATAGCATATCTAGATTGTGTTGCATATCGTCAACTTGTTCTTTTGAGAGTACGCTATTTGCAATTTTTGTATCGTCAGCAAATTTTGAGATTGTACAGGTGAGACCCTCATCTATGTCGTTGATGTAAATTAGAAAGAGAATTGGTCCTAGTACCGATCCCTGGGGTACCCCGCTACTTACATTGGTCCATTTAGATGCCTTACCGTTTATGACTACTCTTTGCTTTCTGTCGCTGAGCCAATTTTCTATCCATTTCAACACACCATCTTGTATTCCATGTGCTTTTAGTTTTAGCAGTAAACGTTTGTGGGGGACTTTGTCAAAGGCCTTTTGAAAATCAAGGTATATAATATCTACAGCTTTACTCTCATCGTAGAGGTTGAGGATATCGTGGAAGAAGTCGAAGAGGTTTGGTAAACAGGAACGTTTTTTACGACAGCCGTGTCCAGTATCTTTAAGTAAGTTATTTGCCTCTAAGTGATTTACGAGTCTGTCTCTTATGACCGTTTCTAGCATTTTACATACAATTGAGGTTAAGCTAATTGGACGATAGTTACTGGGTAGGGATTTGCTGCCTTTTTTGAATATCGGTGTTACGTTGGCTAGCTTCCACTGATCAGGCATAGTCCCAGACTGCAAGGATTCATTGAATAGCAATGTCAGTGGTTTGGAGAGCTCATCCTTAGCTTCCTTTAGAACTCTAAGCGAGATTGTATCAGGTCCAGGCGTTTTATTTACCTTGAGTTTATCTAAACAATTCAATACTTCTCTCTCTGTAACGGTGATATTGCTTAGAACATCTGAACATCAATCTGAATCGGCGATGGTGTAGGGATATCACTGAGGTCTTCGGTTGTAAAAACTGATGCAAAGAAGGTATTGAGGGCATTACTCATTTGTACTTCGTCTTTGGTGTATTCTCCATTTTCATCGACTAACGGTCCAACAGTTGATGTAACTACTTTTTTCTTTCTGATATAACTATACAATTATTTCGGGTTTGTTTTACTTTGATTCGCAACATGTAACTCCAGGGTCTTTTTACTTTGCTTAATTCATTTTTTGGCTTTGCGTCGTAGCTCTACAAATTTCACCCGTTCTTCGTAATTTTGTGAGGATTTTAATCTATCATTAGCACATTTTTTAGCAAGCAGACAGTCTGAAATATCTTTATTCCACCATTTGGGCTTATCATTATGGCCTGGACGCCGTATTTTCGATGGTATGCAGTCTTGCATTGCCTTACGGTAGGTGGTTGTGAAACACTCCCAAGATGTATTTATGTCGTTATTGTTAGTCAGAAAGCTGCAGTCAGTTTCTTTAACACCTTACGAGCGGCCTATGCGGTTTATTTATATGTACCGCCCAGCGGGGTGTTTTTAGCCAAAATAGGGCTGTTTACGTGATCATTTTCATGCCTAAATGAGACCCAGAACATAAAACAAGTACCTATCCCTGAAAGGGCATAAACAGAGCTTTCGAATGACACCATAACGATCCTTTTTTGATGGCTAGTTTTCTTGCAATAACCGTGCAACGCGAGTGCAAAAAGCATGTAATTAGCCACTTTCCCGATACAATTCCTTATATAGCGAGTGAGAGAGGGAGGAGGGAGCTGGGATTCGTGTCAGTATGTTCGCCGCGGTGGTCTGGAGCAGTCATACGCTCGCTACTCTCCTGCCACCACTTGTCTCTCTCTCTCAGCAACATTACATGCTGAAATTGCCACTCCAGTTATGTCGAGCGCCGCCACATAGTCCAGCTTTATTTAACTCAACTTATGTGGTGAGCCGCTAATTAAGGGTTAAGCTTTGATTTAAGTTTATGAAAATTTGCTTTCTTGAAATTAGGGACTTTCTCAATGCTGCTATTTGATTTGTTACTAGTAAACTTTAAAGTGAAAGTTATCGTACGATGGTCGCTGTTACTGAATTCATCACCAACATTCAAATTCTCTATTAATTCTTCTTTTGTTGCGAATACAAGGTCAAGCACATTATTACCACTGGTCGGAGATTGTACAAATTAAAAAAGTGAACTCTCTTGCAAGTTAGCATAGAGGTCGTGTCCAGAGTGTGAAGTAAGAATATCGCCCCATTTAGTCACAGGTAAGTTGAAATCGCCAAGAATACGGTATCTTGTATGTTAGTTATTTCTACAATTTGTTCATAAATTTCACTGTCAGTTTGCACTGATTGAGCTGGGGGTCTGTATAATAAAGCTAGTGTTATTTTAGTTCCTCGTTTATTATTTAATAGTACGTAAGATATGTCTATATTCGCAATTTGAGGTTTTGACATTAAGATGGGATTAAGACTTTCCTTTATAAAAAAACAGAACTCCTCCTCCATTTCTATTTATCCGACTTTTCTCAAACATTGTATAACCAGGAAGCGTATATTCGGCTAAAAAGTCTCTGTCTTCCGTATTTAACCAAGATTCTGTAATGCCGATTATATCATAATGTTCTGTAAACACGATTTCCTCTAGATCTGAAAATTTATTGCGTATGCTACGAGCATTTACATAAAACACCTTAAGAGTATTAGAGTTGGATGTTACTGATTGTGCATTGTCTGAATTTTCAGTTCGTATTTGACTTACACTACCCCCCGGATACCCCCGGTTGACCCCGTTTTTTGAACGGAAATCCTTGACTGCATCGTTCAGCAGACGACCAAGACGTGCAGCTCCTACTTCATTGAGATGTACACCATCTCTTGAAAACAAAGATTTATCATAGTAAAAATGATCCCACGTGTCGACAAAGCCGATGTCCTCCTCCCTGCAGAGTTTGGCTAGTCGGCGATTTGTACTGGTAGCTATGTTGTAGAATCGGTTTTCTACATCAATCCGGTGAACAATTCCTGAAATTAAGATTCTATTAGATTTTTCCTTGAAGGACCTGATCAGCCGCCGGTACTTGCAAAGTAGTTCCTCTGACCGCGTCCGTTGGACATCGTTAGATCCAACGTGGATGACGTACGTAGTGCTTGCCGGGGCGAGCTTGGAAACCTCTTCCACAGCCGCAACAATGTCGTCCACGCTGCCACCTGGGATACAGAATCGCTTTCTGGTCCTGCGTGCCCTGGCGCAGAACTCGGTTAATTGGCCACGGACCATGGAGTCGCCCAAAAGCCGAACTTCTTCCGTTTCCTCTTCCTCATCAATAGCAAGAATTTTGAAGCGGTTTTGGCATGTTGTCGGGATGACCTTCCTGGTACTGGTACTGGGATGCACATTGTTTCTCACTAACTGAAAGTTGTCCTGCGGGGGAGTGAGAGTAGAGTCATTATTATTTTCTGCAAAATCGAAGGTAGCTGCTGGTGTGGGTACTGGGACCGGTACTGTATGCACTGGAATGGCGGTTGACATCGTAGTGGTTTCTTGGGCCGAGGGCACTCCTACGTTGAGTGTGGCAAATTCTTGAAGTGATTCAAGCTTCGTAGTCAGGGCATCGATCTTGCGGTGAGCTGCATTCAATTCATCTGCAATCTTCTCTCGGAGCTGGCAAAATCTACAAATTTGGACATCAGTATCAACAAACATGGTAGGGCTAAATTTACCGGAACAACTCGTGCAGGTTTGTTGCGGCGCCATGACGATATAATCACAATATGCCTGACAATCACACAAATTTATGTTAGCAAAATGGTACAATTATAGCCTGAAAATCACAACAAATTTATGTTAGCAATGTGATACAATTAATTCCTGAAAATCACACAATATTTTTTTAGCAATATGATAAAAATAATATGCCTGTAAATCACAACAAATATGTTAGCAACAGAACACAATTTATGCCTGAAAATAAACAAAAAATTGATGTTAGCAGTATGGCACAGTTAAAGCCTGAAAATCACAAATGGACTAGAAATTTGTTACAAAATTTACTGGAAAAAACAAAAAGTGGGAGAGGGTTAATGTAGCCTAGTGAGAAAACTGGAAAACAGTATACAGTACAGTAACAAGTATTTGTTAGCAATATGGTACAATTAATGCCTGTAAATCACAAAAACAATATGTTAATCACAAAAAGAATATTATGCCTGTAAATCACAAAAAATATGTTAGCAATAGAACACAATTTATGCCTGAAAAAAAAAAAAAAATATGTTAGCAGTATGACACAGTTAAAGCCTGAAAATTGCAAATGGACTAGTAATTTGTTACAAAATTTACTGGAAAAAAAAAAGTGGGAGAGGGTTAATTTAGCCTAGTGAGAAAACTGGAAAGCAGTATACAGTACAGTAACAAAAAATATTGGTTAGCAATATGGTACAATTAATGCCTGTAAATCACAAAAAGAATATGTTAGCAATAGAACACAATTTTATGCCTGAAAATAAAAATAAAATTATGTTAGCAGTATGACACAGTTAGGCTAAAGCCTGTATATTAGTTTATACAGTGGTCGACACAATAATAATAATAATGGAGTTAGTAATATCCCTGGCAAGAGTGTGAGAGGCCTATTAATATGGTGACAAGTATCTGAAATGAGATTAATAAATAGGCTATCAAAAAGTATTACAGTAACTAAATTATTCTAACCCAATATTAAAACTATCTTGACAAATGTTAGTGTGTGCGATTTATATAGATAACCAAGATAAAAAGTTCAACCAAGTACAGTATTGGCTAGACTTTGATATATAAAATACAAGAAGAGGGTTTGTTTATGCGTACACAGGTGGCGCTGGTATCGGCGGCGTCTCTACTAACTTGACAAATAGAATTTTGAAAAACAAACGTTTATCAGTACTACAGTACAATGTCATGTAAGATAACTACTGGGTGGTTTGCTAAGCACTTAACTACAGTGAGGGCTAAAATATCTACAATAAGTGCTAGAACTGTATAATATGAAACAAGCAAGTAGTTTGTTAACTTTAGAGCGTCGGTCGTCACTAACCGGTACAAATGTAAACAAAAACAGTCTCGATAAACAAACGTTTATCAGTCAAAAACACAGCAAAATTACATGCAAAGCAACTACAGGGCAGTTAAGCTAGAGCTTAGCTACAGCTCATGCAAACAAATAAGGGGATGAGTAATGGAGTACTCAAGTTATGGTCAAATTTCGAGCAGCGAGAGCGAAGTGCTGTTGGCGGGTTGGCGCGTCGGGCTCGAAGGTGAGGGTGAGTGGGAAGGTGAGGGTGAGTGGGAAGGTGAGGGTGAGTGGGAAGGTGAGGGTGAGTGGGAAGGTGAGGGTGAGTGGGGAGGTGAGGGTGAGTGGGGAGGTGAGGGTGAGTGAGAAGGTGAGGGTAAGTGGGAAGGTGAGGGTGAGTGGGAAGGTGAGGGTGAGTGGGGTGGTGAGGGTGAGTGGGAAGGTGAGGGTGAGTGGGTAGGTGAGGGTGAGTGGGTAGGTGAGGGTGAGTTGGTAGGTGAGGTGAGGTGGGGGTGAGGGTGATGGAAGTGAGGGTGAGTGGGTAGGTGAGGGTGAGTGGGAAGGTGAGGGTGAGGGTGAGTGGGAAGGTGAGGGTGAGTGGGAAGGTGAGGGTGAGTGGGAAGGTGAGGGTGAGTGGGTAGGTACAAAGGAAATCAAGCAACAACATATCTAGTGACCCTTCTAGGTTGCTTGTCCTCCAAAACACTGAAGATCAAGTGTCCAAACAGTGGGTTAGATTGGGTAAGGGAACATTGGAAAGGGAATTACTGCCCTGGAACTAATGTCCGTGGCAGGATTAGGAAGTTAGTAGGGGACAGATGGGTTAGTAACTGAGGGGGGAATAAAATAAAGTTATTCATTTACAAACGCACTCAGTCGCGGGTTTGATGCGAGATATTTGTCTATGCGGAGTTTAAATGAATCAACGGTGATGCAGTCTATAACGTTTCGGGGAAGCCCATTCCACAAGTTGACAACTCGATTGAAGAAGAAATTCTTAGATTCGTGTGAGTTAAAAGATTTACCAATAATTTTGCAACCGTTTCCCTGCGTGTAATTAGATTGGTCGATAGTGAAGTACTTACTACAGTTCATATTGTCGATGCCTTTGATGATTTTGAACACTTGAATTAAGTCACCTCTTAATCTGCGCTGGGTTAAAGGAAATAGATTTAATTCTCTAAGACGCTCTTCGTATGGTTTGTTCTTTAGGCTAGGTATCATTTTGGTAACTCTACGCTGAACTCGTTCTAGCTTGTTTATATCTTTTTGGTAATAAGGGCACCAGCATTGAACGCAGTATTCCAGAAGAGGGCGGACTAAGGAATTGTAAAGGGTTAGGATAACTTCTTTGGATTTATGCTCAAATGACCTGCCTATAAAGCCAATTATTTTGTTTGCCTTCTTAACAACTTCTGAACATTGTTGACTCGGTTTTAGGTTACTCGATATTGTTACTCCCAGATCGGTTTCTCTGTTTACATTCTTAAGCCGAGTGCCATTCATCGAATAGTTTGCTTTCTCATTTAGGTATCCGATATGTAGTACTTTACATTTATCCGCATTGAAACTCATTTGCCAAATTTGGGCCCAACATGACAATTCATCTAGATGGTGTTGCATATCGTCAACTTGTTCTTTTGAGAGTACGCTATTTGCAATTTTTGTATCGTCAGCAAATTTTGAGATTGTACAGGTGAGACCCTCATCTATGTCGTTGATGTAAATTAGAAAGAGAATTGGTCCTAGTACCGATCCCTGGGGTACCCCGCTACTTACATTGGTCCATTTAGATGCCTTACCGTTTATGACTACTCTTTGCTTTCTGTCGCTGAGCCAATTTTCTATCCATTTCAACACACCGTCTTGTATTCCACGCGCTTTTAGTTTTAGCAGTAAACGTTTGTGGGGAACTTTGTCAAAGGCCTTTTGAAAATCAAGGTATATAATATCTACAGCTTTACTCTCATCGTAGAGGTTGAGGATATCGCGGAAGAAGTCTAAGAGGTTTGTTAAACAGGAACGTTTTTTACGAAAGCCGTGTTGAGTATCTTTAAGTATGTTATTTTCCTCTAAGTGATTTACGAGTCTGATTCGTATGACCGTTTCTAGCATTTTACATACAACTGAGGTTAAGCTAATTGGACGATAGTTACTGGGTAGGGATTTGCTGCCTTTTTTGAATATCGGTGTTACGTTGGCTAGCTTCCACTGATCAGGCATAGTTCCAGACTGCAAGGATTTATTGAATAGTAATGTCAGTGGTTTGGAGAGCTCATCCTTAGCTTCCTTTAGAACTCTAGGCGAGATTGTATCAGGTCCAGGCGTTTTATTTACCTTGAGTTTATCTAAACAATTCAATACTTCTCTCTCTGTAACGGTGATATTGCTTAGAACATCTGAATTATCAATCTGAATCGGCGATGGTGTAGGGATATCACTGAGGTCTTCTGTTGTAAAAACTGGTGCAAAGAAGGTATTGAGGGCATTACTCATTTGTACTTCGTCTTTGGTGTATTCTCCGTTTTCATCGACTAACGGTCCAACAGTTGAAGTAACTACTTTTTTCTTTCTGATATAACTATAGAATTCTTTCGGGTTTGTTTTACTTTGATTCGCAATATGTAACTCTAGGGTCTTTTTACTTTGCTTAATTAACTTTTTGGCTTTGCGTCGTAGCTCTACAAATTTCACCCGTTCTTCGTAATTTTGTGAGGATTTTAATCTATCATTAGCAAATGTTTTAGCAAGCAGGCAGTTTGAAATATCTTTATTCCACCATTTGGGCTTATTATTATGGCCTGGACGCCGTATTTTCGATGGTATACAGTCTTGCACTGCTTTTAGGTAAGTGGTTTCGAATAACTTCCAAGATGTATTTATGTCGTTATTGTTAATTAAAAAGGTCCAGTCAGTTTCTTTAAACATAGCTCTAAGTTTATGGAAGTTTGCTTTCTTGAAATTAGGGACTTTTTCGATGCTACTATTTGGTTCGTTACTAGTAAAGTTTAAAGTGAAAGTTATCGTACGATGGTCGCTGTTACTGAATTCATCACCAACATTCAAATTCTCTATTAATTCTTCTTTTGTTGCAAGTACAATGTCAAGAACGTTATTACCACGGGTCGGCGTTCGAACAAATTGATAAAGCGAACTCTCTTGTAAATTAAAGTCGCCAAAAATTACGGTATCTTGTGAGTTATCTTACATCTGCAATTTGTTCGTAAATTTCTCGGTCAGTTTGCACTGATTGAGCTGGAGGTCTGTATATTAATGCAAGTATTATTTTTGTACCTTTATTATTCTTTATTAGCACAAAAGATGCGTCGACGTTCACAATTTGAGGTTTTGACAAGAGGGTAGGGTTAAGACTTTCTTTGATATAAAGTAAAACGCCACCTCCATTTCGATTTTTTCGGCTTTTCTCAAACATTACATAACCGGGAAGTGAATACTCTGCTAAAAAGTCTCTATCTTCTGTATTGAGCCAAGATTCTGTTATGCCAATCACATCATAATTTTCTGTAAACACTAGCTCCTCTAAATCTGAAAATTTATTGCGTATGCTACGAGCGTTTGCATAGAAAACCTTTAAATTTGTTATTTTAGAACTCACGGAACGCTCTTTAATAATATTTTTGGTTCTTGTCGGATCTACATTTATGTTCATGGCTGTCCTCGGTCCTCGCTGTCTTCGCTCCTTATCGCTGGTGGTCCTCGGTTGCCTCTGTTTTTTTCTTGGCGTTGGATGATTTATGTCACTACTGCTTCTTCTCGGATGGCGTTTTTTGATCCATGGCTGCGGACTGCTTCGTGTAGGAGACGACCCATGCTTGCTTAACCCACAGGGTTTAGATGAGTGCCATCCTTGCGGAACAGGTGAGGGTGAATGGGAAGGTGAGGGTGAGTGGGAAGGTGAGGGTGAGTGGGAAGGTGAGGGTGAATGGGAAGGTGAGGGTGAGTGGGAAGGTGAGGGTGAGTGGGTAGGTGAGGGTGAGTGGGAAGGTGAGTGAGAAGGTGAGGGTAAGTGGGGAGGTGAGGGTGAGTGGGAAGGTGAGGGTGAGTGGGAAGGTGAGGTTATGTGGGAAGGTCAGGGTGAGTGGGAAGGTGAGGGTGAGTGGGAAGGTGAGGGTGAGTGGGAAGGTGAGGGTGAGTGGGAAGGTGAGGGTGAGTGGGAAGGTGAGGGTGAGTGGGAAGGTGAGGGTGAGTGGGAAGGTGAGGGTGAGTGGGAAGGTGAGGGTGAGTGGGAAGGTGAGGGTGAGTGGGAAGGTGAGGGTGATGGGAAGGTGAGGGTGAGTGGGAAGGTGAGGGTGAGTGGGAAGGTGAGGGTGAATGGGAAGGTGAGGGTGAGTGGGGTGGTCAGGGTGAGTGGGGTGGTCAGGGTGAGTGGGGTGGTCAGGGTGAGTGGGGTGGTCAGGGTGAGTGGGGTGGTCAGGGTGAGTGGGAAGGTGAGGGTGAGTGGGAAGGTGAGGGTGAGTGGGTAGGTGAGGGTGAGTGGGAAGGTGAGGGTGAGTGGGAAGGTGAGGGTGAGTGGGAAGGTGAGGGTGAGTGGGAAGGTGAGGGTGAGTGGGAAGGTGAGGGTGAGTGGGTAGGTGAGGGTGAGTGGGAAGGTGAGGGTGAGTGGGAAGGTGAGGGTGAGGGTGAGTGGGAAGGTGAGGGTGAGTGGGAAGGTGAGGGTGAGTGGGTAGGTGAGGGTGAGTGGGAAGGTGAGGGTGAGTGGGGTGGTCAGGGTGAGTGGGTTGGTGAATGGGGAGGTGAGGGTGCGTGGGAAGGTGAGGGGGAGTGGTGAGATGAGGGTGCGTGGGGTGGTGAGGGGGAGTTGAATGGGGGGGGGGAGGGAGTGGGATGGCAAGGGGGAATGGGAAGGTGAGTGGGAAGGTGAGTGGGAGTTGGAGGGGAGGGGGAGCCGGATGATGAGGGGGAGTGGGTAGTTGAAGGGGAGTGAGGAGATGAGGGTGACTGGGGAGGTGAGAGGGAGACGGTGGTACGGGGTATAGGGAGTTGAGGGGGATTGGGGAAGGAGAGGGAGAGTGTGAGTTGAGGGGGAGGGGAGCAGGAAGGTGAGTGGGCAGGGAAGTTACAGAGGAGTAGGAAGGTCAGGGGGGGTAGTGGGGAGGGGAGATTCCGAGAAGGTAGGTGGGGAAGGGAAGGGGAGATCGGGAGAGAAGAGGAAGATACAGAAGTAAGAAGACAAAGAAATAAGCATGAGTGGGAAGAACACTGGAAGAAGCATGACGTGCAGTGCAGGGGAAGTGGAGAAGGAGGAATTTAATACTTTCAAGTTCCGGTTTTGCACATCTTTTCTGTTTTCTGACTATTATTTAACGATTATACGCTCGCCATTACTCGCCAGGACAAAATCGACAGCTATATGACACGAAGGGTCTTATTATTGACAAAGGAATGGGGTGAAAGGTTTTAAAATCCCGTAAAGTAATGGGGCGAACATCTTAAAATCGCAAAAAGCAATGGGCTAAACATGAGAGAGAAGCGGGTCCAGATAAAAACAAACACACACAAAACCTCCCCTTAAAGAACAAGTTTAGGACAAAATTGGTCTTAGAATCAGGTTATTGAAGATTAACTTAACAAATTTAATACAATAGTATATTTTACCGTTATTGCCGCACTCTACATCTTTATTAGCAAATTTAGTCTACAAGTTAACCACTGATTTAAAACAAAAATAAAGCATTATGTTAACGAAAAGCTTTTCTGATTATGTATATCCATTAGATTGAATGACATTCAATTTGTCTATTTATATATGGTGTGCCAAGAGAGTGGAGACTTTGAAGAAGATGTAGAAGATGGTGACCAGTATAGGATAAGAATATAAGAACACGGAAATATGCAGAGGGCCTACACGAGGCAGATCCCTTTCCCACCCAACCAATGTCATTCATATGACTATCCAAATTACTTCTGAAACTTTTCATCGTTTCTGATCTGGTTAACATCTGAGAAGTCATTGATTTCGGGGGCTGATGAGTGATTGGTGCTTCTGAATGCTTGTGTGCTTGCTTTTTGTGGCCAAATGTTTATATGTGTTCTTCTCCTGTCACCCCGTGTTCCTTTCTCGTGTCTCTTGCTGATCTTCCCTACTCCTTGTGGGAGTAAGGGCTGGCTACACACTGACTGAGCTGATTAAAGCACTAGGCAATCTAGTCCACGTATCCACAACCCTATTTCCAATGCTTACCTATGTCTTTATTAAAAGCGGAATTTATCTAGTTTGAAGTAATTTGTACGGGCTATTTTGCAATCGTTCAGCTTTAATAATTTACTAATATTCCCCTTTTTTATTCCCTTCATCCACTTAACACTTCTATAATATCTCTTCAACATCTTCGCCTTTCTAATGAATGCAAGCCGAGGGCTTTCAACCACTCGGTTTCTTGTATAAACCCAATTTTTTTTTGTTCTAGTTGTTCAAATTGGTTATATTATTTGTTTCCTATTACGCTTGTATATGCTTCAGTTCTTATTCTCTTAATATTTACTACACAACCAGTATCCATTGTAGACAATTTAGTTTCAACAAATTGTGAACGCCAGAGAAATATTTATAAGGTATGAAACGGAGGCCATTCCTACATACAGTACATACTGTACAATACTTTAATGTTCTTTTCAACTACATTGTAATGGCTCAGGCAGGGTTGACTTTCACCAGTTGTACAATAAAAACCCGCCATTACACTGCCTCATCATGGCATCACTATGGCCTATGTTTACTACTTCTATAAATACTTAATCTTGTATCACAAATTTAAATATATATTACAACAAATTATATTGTTTGGCATTCTACACGATCAAACCCGAGAACCACTGTTTAAAATTATATTGCAATTTCGCCAGTAAGAAAAATATGATTTGGTTTGACGCAAATTCTCCTACTTGTTTTCTAATTTTTTTCCCCAGAGCTGTCAGTAAATTATCGAGATGTGCTACACCCAGACAGACATAATTATAGACGGGAGTAAATTTAATCATTAACTCGTTTACGCAGAAAACAACAATTATTCCAGCAAGGACTCCAACTTATGGTGTCTAAGATGGCTAATTAGGAGTCAGAGATGCTTAGATTTCTTCCACACTTCAGGTATATTAGCGAACTACCAATTAAGCATGACAACCTTCATCAATTTATGTGTTTATTACTCACAGTTTAGTCCTGATTAACGGATATTAGTGTATATATATATATATATATATATATATATATATATATATATATATATATATATATATATCAGACATAGAGACATACTGAAAAGCATACATGATTATAAATTATGAAAAGAAAACTTAGATAGAGATTATATTAGGAGGACGGGGAAAAGAGTATGAGGAAAGAGGATGCAGACTGCAGCTTAGAAAACCCGATTTGCAAAGTTGTTCATTTGATTGACGTACAGGTGGGGAATCCATGTGTATATTGAGATATTGTAGTTGCGTAATTATATGGTTCTTGGGCAGGCAAACATGAGGAAATTTGAGAAGCAAAACATTAGGGAAACCCACTTTAACGGGGGGTCACCGTTTTTTGTTTTTTTGTATCTTTCTCGCCTATTCTCTCTTTCCCTAGTTTTATCCATTCGGTCCCATTCAGCCAACTGTTTTATGACGTTTATCCCCGTCCAGGTGTCGATTTCTTCCTGGCGAGCGATAGCGAGCCAGCATTGTATAGAGAAATCCGGGGCCGGCTTCGCCATAGACATTTTTCTATCGAAAAATTTACAAATTTAGTTTGCTGTCAAAACAAAAAAATATATATGCTGGCTTGCGGAAAATATTGAGGCTGAATGGGGCCGAATGGATACAAGCCAAATAGAGAGGGAGAGAAAGATAAAAACAACGAGATGTGCTCCCTTAAGAGTTTGTCGAGTTTGAGATGTAACAAGGTGGAAAATGATATATCTTTTACGTCTGACCATCTTTATCTTAATGTTTCTAGTGTTTGGTTGGTTTATACGTTTTATATGGCGACCTCCAGATCTTTCTGATAAACTTTAACCCCTTCTGTACCGCGACGTCTTTTTATTTTTACTCTAGCTATATTTAGACGATTTTGTGCAGTTTAAGAAGGATCTGTGGTGGTAAAAAGGGTTAAGGGAGATAGTTCGAAGCCTGTTAATTGTTGGAGGCCTTTAAGAAACTGAATAAAATCGTCTAATAGTAACCAGAATAAAGTTAAAAGAAGGGGTTAAAAGAACCAATCAGAATCCAAGACAAAATTGAAATTCTAGCATGTATTAGACATTGTCGTCTGATTGAACAGACGTACACGACCTTCCACTGCTAAAGCCGGTATCACACGAGCGATTTTATAGTCAACATTCAATGATCAACATTTTTCTGGCAACATTTCTGGAATATTTTGCACTGGTATCGGAAACTAGACTGATGATAGATGAATTTAGCTGACCGAAATATAGAAAAGGTTAACCTCATCAGCTGCCAGGCCAGTGTTGAGGATACATTTTGAGGGAAAAAGCGCTCGTGTGATACCGGCTTAACACAAAAGTATAATGTGACTACAGCAAGATGAAGGATTTATAACTCTTACAGTACCGGTGATGTCTCCTTCATTTGGTTTCAGCGACATTCAGACGATTTTATGAAGCATGAGAAAGATATATGTTTGATTTATTATGTTCCCTCCACCAACCGACTTTACTCCTAAACTCAATTAATGAAATCAACAAATACATGTGGCAGTCCAGGGATTCGAACCTAGGATGATCACACCGAAATTCAGTGCATTTATCCATTGCGCTACGAAGACAGTTAAAGAATGGTGGACAAGCTAACGATTTATTATGCATTAATAATAGGATTAATTGAGAGAGTCTGTAGCCTTTTAATTGATACACGACCTTCCCAAGCTGAATAAAATCGTCATATAGTTATCAGAATATAATGGAAATGTCATCACCGGTAGTGTATGCGTTATAATAAAGAGTGAGTATACAAAGTGTTGAACAGTATTAACCCCTTGAAGCTCTGACGCGTTTTAGCAGTATATTTTGGCTATCATTAGACGATGTTATGCAGCTTAGGAAGGATCTGTGAGTATTAAAAGGGTAAAGACTCTCTCAATCAACCCTCTGACTTCCATATACCCTTCCTAATCTGAATAATCTGAATATTTTCAAATAAAATCTTCTAATAATTACCATCAAACCAAAAATAAATGCGTATTGGAGCTTGAAAGGGTTAAAACTTGTATGCAAAGTACTAAGACAGTTTTGGAAAGCGTATATAAAGTTCGAAATTGTTAAAAAAGTGTTAAGTGTGAAAAAGGTAAAACAAAAATAAGATCAACAGTGTATAAAGTGTATACAACGCGAGCATCAATAGGAAAAACTGTTAATGTACAGGGCAACAGATGGCTTTAAGGGGAGATCTCCACTTGAGGGATTTTTTTCTTGACCCCTTTCTCCCTCACGTTTAGCCCCATTGCTTTTGATATTATAAAACGTTTGCCCCATTAGTTTAGCGATTTTAAGAACTTTCACCCCATATTAAGACCTTTCGTGCCATTCAGGTGTCGATTTTATCCTGGCGAGCGATAGCGAGCCTGTAATTTAATAGGAACCGGCCTTCGGCCGGAACATTTTTCTACCGAAAAATGTACAAATTTATCTTGAAAGGAACTCAAGGGGGTGTAATTTTAAGCTTGATGGAGGTCTAGGGAACAAACTAAATACCTCCCCTTAAAAGGGGATGGTTCACTTTTTGGTAAATTTTTGTGTTCTCATTCATTTATTCTTTTCCTTGTTTCCTCCCTAGACTTCTATTAAACTTAAAATTAAACAACCCCAGGATTTCCTTTCAAGTTATATTTGTACATTTTACGGTAGAAAAATGTCCTGGCCGAAGGCCGTTTCCTTCTAAATTACAGGCTCGCTATCGCTCGCCAGGAACAAAATCGACATCTAAATGACACGAAAAGTCTTAATATTGACAGTGAAAGGGGGCGAAAGATCTTAACATCGCCAACTAATGGTGCTAAGCATGAGGGAGAAGGATGTCCAGAAAAACCGAACATCTCTCCTTAAGTAGGGGAGGTGTGGTAGAGTGGTCATGCCACTGGACTGGTAATCCTATGGTTCCGGGTTCGAATCCCGATGTATCAATGAGAAGATAGTATTGGGATGGAATTTGTGCTGTACCTAGTATCAGTGCATTACCACAAAGCCCACCGCAACGCCAAATAAATACCCTCATTGTTCCTTGATTAAATAGCATTGTATGAATATTCCCATATTCCAAATATGCTACAGGGGGGCAATGCCTAGTGATTTCATTGCTCAATAGGTGGCGTTCTAAGAGTGAGGGTCCGAGTCTAGGAGATGAGACAGTGACGGGCTGGAGCGAGGCAGCTTCAGAGATGTGGCTGCTTCGAGCCGTGGGTGGGCAACCGTGTATCTTGTGAGGGCAAAATATCGGGTGCTGGTTGTATCCCAAAGTGCTTCACATGTCTCTCTCCCTAGACTGGAACGAGACCTCACGGGCTTCGCCGTTCAATGTACGGTTGAATGTACAGGCTCTCAGCCTATGCCCGAGAGAAAGTAGTTGGAATATAGAAAAAAAAAAAAAAAAAAAAAAATGCCGTAGAATTTCATACATACACCATAAAGTAAAAGTAAAAATAATAAGTATTATATGAGAGTAATAAAATCATGTTAGGTATATGGATTGTGATTAGTTAGTTAGGACTTTAGAGGCTATCAACCCTTCTGGATTATTAAGCCAGCACACTGTAAGTCAAGAATAGTGTCAGGACTGAAGCCTTTCTGCGAGAACTCCAAGTCCCTTGTATAGTGATCTGCAATAGGCTATTTATATACATTATTTCCTGATTCCAAATATGTTTATCACTACCAATATATCTTTAAGGGATACATTAATCTGGACACTTTAATTACACTGGTCGTACCCATTACTTTTAGAAGTGTATACGTTACCGATTTTCTTGAGAATTGGCGATATTGACACTTGCATTCTTAAAAAGTATTTATTTCCTTTCGCGGCACTGGTATTGGATGAAATCATTTGAAGAATAACGTGACCATTAGAATATGAAATGTTAATCCATATATTCTCTTCAAACAATAATGATTCGAAGAATATTAATTCGGTATTAGACGTTTGGAAGCGTAATCATTGCTTATGAGTACAGGCTCTATTGTCGTACTAGCATATTGGGAAAGAACACAGGTAGTGGGAATCAAGTTTGTTTGTTTTTGGTAAAGTACTGAACGCAATCTGAGGTGAAACCATTGATTTGGGGAGCTGATGAGTGATTGGTGCTTCTGAATGATTGTGTGCTTGCTTTTTGTGGGAAAACTGTTATGTTTTTTTCTCCTGTCACCTCTTTTTCCTTTCTCGTGTCTCTTGCTGATCCTCCCTACCCATTGTGGGAGTAAGGGCTGGCTACTGACTGATTGACTGAACGCAAATAAAGTATAAATACATTCCTAAGGTTTATCTCTTATATATAATTATATTTTCAAAGCTATAAATAATTTAATATACTGTAGATATTAAGAGTCATGAAAACGTCATTAGTAAGCTCTTTCAACTCGGCAAGGGCTGTAGAAAATGGGCTGTACACTGCTACTGTTCGACTCTTCCCAAATGATGAAAGTGTCACATTATTTGTTTAGTTATAAGATGGTTTGGGTCGGGATTTTTAACTCGTTATCATGCATTAAGAATAGTGCTTAATAGCACAGTACTTATATATCGCAGTCACCATATTTCTTAACTTCCTCAAGATGATGAAGTATTATTAAAATATTCTATATAGGCTAGCAATAGACGATGTTATCAAACTTAAACAGGCCCTTCAGCAATAGTTAATAGTTCCTTCATAAACAGCATACAATCGTATAACAATCGCCAGATTAAAGTTAGAGTGACGCCTTTGTATTCAAGGGGCTAAATTATTCGTTTCTCTGAAATCATTATTGTTCCTTTGTAAGTCGCGAAAATAGCTTATAGATGGTCAGTTTGTTGTGATTTGACGTTAAGGGGGGATGGGCTTCTTTATTTCTTATATTTTAACTTTGTATTATTGTATTTAGTTTCCTCCCTATACCTCTATCAAGCTTAAAAATACACCCCCTAGACACCCCTTCAAGATAAATTTGTAATTTGTTTCAGCCGGTTCCTTCTACAATTGCAGGCTCGCTATCGCTCGCCAGGATAAAATCGACACCTAAATGGCACGAAAGATCTTAAATTTGACATAACAATGTGGTTACAGGTGTTAAAATTGTCAAACTAATGGGCCAAACGTCTTATAATCTTATAACTAATGGGGCTAAGCATGATGAAGAAGGGGGACCAGAAAAACGACCCATCTCCCCTTAAAGTACCATTTCCCAATGTTAACCCTCTCAGTTCGGGTAACGTCTTATTTATATATTCTGGCTACTGTTAGAGCAGTTTATTAAGATTAGAAAGGACCCCTACCTATTATAAGCTACATACTATCTCAAATCCCAGACCCTTCATATAAATTGTCTTATTATAACAAGAATTTAAAAATCTATCACCCGTAATCAAAAGGTTAACTGCTAAGATATAACAACGATTGTATACCCAAATATGATGCTAATTACGAAAACCTTGGTGTTGATGATATGCAGAGGCAGACAAGTTTCACATTTTGTCTATTAATTATCGACAAATCAGCTGCGAGGAGAATATATTTTCCTCCAGATGAAAAAAGACTATAATTATATAATTTTACGGTAGGTTAAATATTAAGTTCAAAGCATTTATTATCCCATCGTAAACAAACAAATATTTCAAAGCATTTAATAGCATGATAGTTTGTGTATATCATATAATATACTTGCTTTTAGTTGGCTTAAGCCGCTGTCACACGAGCGCTTTTTCCGTCAATTTTCCATGAGCAAGTTTTTTTCTCGTATTATTTCAGGACTTTTTCTCGCTGGTATGGGAATCTAGACTGAAGGTAGATTACGTTAAGTGGCTGAGTTTTGATAAGGTGTAATTTTGTAAGTTTCCAGACCATAATTGCCCGTAAAAATTGCTCGAAAAATGGGCTCGTGTGACTCCGGCTTTACTGTATCTTCGAGAGTTATCAAGATTATAACGAAGCTATGATACCAAAACTTAATACAATTTATCCATCCGTCTATCCCAGAAACAAATAATCTTGAATCGAAATTAGGAGAAATTAAGATCGAAAATAGTAGTAACAAATAATCTTAAATACAAAATAGGAGAAATTAAGATAAAACATACTAGTACTAGGGGTCACCGTTTTTTTTTATAATTTTCTCCTTTTCTCTCTTTCCCTGGCTTGTATCCATTCGGCCCCATTCAGACAGCTGTTTTAAGACGTTTATCCCCATCCAGGTGTCGATTTCTTCCTGGCGATCGATAGCGAGCCAGCATTGTATTGAGAAATCCGGCTTGGAAAAAAAGCCGGAGACATTTTTCTATCGAAAAATTTACAAATTTAGCTTGCTGTCAAAAGAAATATATATATATGCTGGCTTGCTACCGCTCACCAGGAAAATATTGACACCTGGATGGGGGTAAACGTCTTAAAACAGTAGGCTGAATGGGGCCGAATGGATACAAGCCAAAGAGAGAGAGAGGGAGAGAAAGAGAAAACAAAAAGCGAGGAGGGCCCCTTAAGGAACTGAGTAGATCTATGTAATGAAGGACTAATTGTGAGGTGTTATGAGTTAATTATAAGATACCCGCCCTTTGTGAGGTGTTATGAGTTAATTATAAGATACCCGCCCTTTAATAAACCGCAATATCCGCAAAAAAATGGAACTATACTGGCTGAGCGAAAACAAAATTTCTTCTAAATACCAGTACCAATATATCACCCGTGTGTGTGTGTGTGTGTGTGTATGTACGTGTATGTGTGTGTGTATGTGTGTGCGCGTGTGTGTGTGTGTGTGTTTAAGGAAGTAGGTTGTCATGTTTTTACCTCCACCAGCGAAGTTGAAAGGTGGTCATGGTTTCGTCTCTGTATATATTTTTTTCTTTTAAGTAAGATATCTCGCAAAATTATTAACTGATTTTCACGAAATTGGGTGGGCGTATATAATATGCGCCAAAGAAGATGCAATTTAAGTTAGGAGGCGATCCAGACTATATCCTGGAACCCAAATTCAGAAGATTAGCGAAGGCGGAGGTATGCGCTCTACTGATTGCCCCATCTAGTTTCTGCATTGTTTTTCCAAGTTTCGGGTGCATAAATCATAGTTGAAAGCACACACTGTGAGTTAGTTAAAATAGGACATCAGAGGCTATCAACCCTTCTGGATTATTAAGTCAGGACACTGTAAAGCCGCTGTCACACGAGTGTTTTTTCCGTCAATTTTCCATGAGCAAGTTTGTTCTATTATTTCGGGACATTTTCGCACTGGTATCGGTAACTAGACTGAAGGTAGATTAAGTTAGGCGGCTGAATTCTAACAAGGTCTATTTTTTTAAGCTTCCAGACCATAATTGCCCGTAAAAACTGCTCGAAAAAGGGCTCCTATGACATCACCTTAAGTCAAGAATAGCGCCAAGACTGGAGCCCCGTTTCAAGAACCCCAGTCCCTTGTACACCCTGGTTATCATCATTACGGTTTACCCCTTTTGTACCGGAGACGTCCTTTTGTACCGGGGACGTCCTTTTGTACCGGGGACGTCCTTTTGTACCGGGGACGTCCTTTTGTACCGGGGACGTCCTTTTGTACCGAGGACGTCCTTTTGTACCGGGGACGTCCTTTTGTACCGGAGACGTCCTTTTGTACCGGAGACGTCCTTTTGTACCGGAGACGTCCTTTTGTACCGGAGACGTCCTTTTGTACCGGAGACGTCCTTTTGTACCGGAGACGTCCTTTTGTACCGGAGACGTCCTTTTGTACCGGAGACGTCCTTTTCATTATTTTCTGGCTAATACTAATCTATTGAATTCAGCTTAGGAAGGATCTGTAGCTATTATAAGGGTTCGAACTATCTCAGTCAACACTTTTATCTACCACAGGTCTTTCCTAAGCTACATAATATCGTGTAAATATAGCTAGAATACAGAAAGGGGTTAAGACATATTGGTAGTGATCTCTTCATGATTATTCTTTGTCTGCCCAATATTTTTCATCAAAAATTGGATTACATGTTCCTTTGTGCATATCCTATCTGCTCACCAAAGTTCATGACAATCGGTTTATAACTTTGTGAGATATTTTGTTAAGGAGGGTCAACTGTTTTTTGTTTCTCTTTCTCTCCTTTTCTCTGGCTTGTATCCATTTGGCCCCATTCAGCCAACTGTTTTAAGACGTTTGTCCCCATCCAGGTGTCAATTTTTTTCCAGGCGAGCGATAGCGAGCCAGCATTGTATGGAGAAATCTGGCTTCGCCGGAGACATTTATCTATCGAAAAATGTACAAATTTAGCTTGCTGTCAAAACAAAAATATATATATGCTGGCTCGCTACCGCTCGCTTGAAAATGTTGACATCTGGATGGTGGTAAACGTTTTAAGACAGTTGGCTGAATGGGGCTGAATGGATACAACCCAGAGAGAGAAAGAAACAAAAAAACAAGGTGGGCTCCCTTAACAAATGGAGAAACAAACGAAGGCGAAAACATAATATCCGTCGAATTTCGGTGGGGAAGGTAATTAGCTTAGTAATGCAATGGAAAAATATATATTATGAGTAGCTCTTAGATATAGGAAGAGAGCCTAGTTAAAATCTATGTTATGAGTAGCTCTTAGATATAGGAAGAGAGCCTAGTTAAAATCTATGTTATGAGTAGCTCTTAGATATAGGAAGAGAGCCTAGTTAAAATCTATGTTATGAGTAGCTCTTAGATATAGGAAGAGAGCCTAGTTAAAATCTATGTTATGAGTAGCTCTTAGATATAGGAAGAGAGCCTAGTTAAAATCTATGTTATGAGTAGCTCTTAGATATAGGAAGAGAGCCTAGTTAAAATCTATGTTATGAGTAGCTCTTAGATATAGGAAGAGAGCCTAGTTAAAATCTATGTTATGAGTAGCTCTTAGATATAGGAAGAGAGCCTAGTTAAAATCTATGTTATGAGTAGCTCTTAGATATAGGAAGAGAGCCTAGTTAAATCTATATTATGAGTAGCTCTTTGATATAGGAAGAGAGCCTAGTTAAAATCTATGTTATGAGTAGCTCTTAGATATAGGAAGAGAGCCTAGTTAAAATCTATGTTATGAGTAGCTCTTAGATATAGGAAGAGAGCCTAGTTAAATCTATATTATGAGTAGCTCTTAGATATAGGAAGAGAGCCTAGTTAAATCTATATTATGAGTAGCTCTTAGATATAGGAAGAGAGCCTAGTTAAAATCTATATTATGAGTAGCTCTTAGATATAGGAAGAGAGCCTAGTTAAATCTATATTATGAGTAGCTCTTTGATATAGGAAGAGAGCCTAGTTAAAATCTATGTTATGAGTAGCTCTTAGATATAGGAAGAGAGCCTAGTTAAATCTCTGTTATGAGTAGCTCTTAGATATAGGAAGAGAGCCTAGCTAAATCTATATTATGAGTAGCTCTTAGATATAGGAAGAGAGCCTAGTTAAAATCTATATTATGAGTAGCTCTTAGATATAGGAAGAGAGCCTAGTTAAAATCTATGTTATGAGTAGCTCTTAGATATAGGAAGAGAGCCTAGTTAAATCTATGTTATGAGTAGCTCTTAGATATAGGAAGAGAGCCTAGTTAAATCTATGTTATGAGTAGCTCTTAGATATAGGAAGAGAGCCTAGTTAAAATCTATGTTATGAGTAGCTCTTAGATATAGGAAGAGAGCCTAGTTAAAATCTATATTATGAGTAGCTCTTAGATATAGGAAGAGAGCCTAGTTAAATCTATATTATGAGTAGCTCTTAGATATAGGAAGAGAGCCTAGTTAAATCTATGTTATGAGTAGCTCTTAGATATAGGAAGAGAGCCTAGTTAAATCAATATTATGAGTAGCTCTTAGATATAGGAAGAGAGCATAGTTAAAATCTATGTTATGAGTAGCTCTTAGATATAGGAAGAAAACTTAGGTAAATTCTATATTATGAGTAGCTCTTAGATATAGGAAAAGAGCCTAGTTAAAATCTATGTTATTAGTAACTCTTAAGCAGTTATCACACGAGCGCGTTTTCTCTCAACATTTATCCTCAACACTTGTCTGGCAGCTTATGAGGTCAACATTTAAACTACGGCTACCTAAATTTATCTACCATCAGTCTAGTTTCTGATACCAGTGTAAAATATTCCAGAAATGTTGCCAGAAAAATGTTTATAATCGAATGTTGATTATAAAAGCTCTCGTGTGATATCAGCTTTAGATATAGGGAAATATTGTTATCGCCATACTGTATATAATTTCTAGACTCATGCTACTACTATTCCTACGATCATATATAATTTATAGACCTATTCTACTACTGTATAACTATATTCTATTACTTCTATAATGTTGCTATCATTATATATGTTGATTGCTAGTCCCATTCTAATACCGTAACTACCTATTATAATACTATTCCAACTATCACTTATAATTTCAAGACCTATTCTACTGCTGTTTTACTATATTCTGTTACTTCTATAATTTTGCTATCATCATCTAGATCAATTACTGGACCCATCTTAATACTATAACTACCTATTCTAATACTATTACTACTATTAAATAATTTCAAGACCTATTCTGCTACTGTATAACTATATTCTATTACTTCTATAATGTTGCTATCATCATATATGTCAATTACTGGACCCATTTTAATACCGTAACTACCTATTCTAATACTATTACTACTATTAAATAATTCCAAGCCCTATTCTACTACTGTTTTATTATATTATATTACTTCTATAATATTGCCATCATTATATCAATTACTAGACCCATTATAATACTGTAACACTGTCTTGATGGTGTAATGGTGTGAGTGTTCAATATATGTATGTGGTAACCCAGGTTCGAATCCCTGGTGGATCATATGCTTTCATTAATTTAATTGGGAGGTGTTTGGTGTTGGGAGTGAATTAAAAAATAGGTTACTACTTATTCTACTACTATTCCTACCATTCCATGCTACTACTCTAAAGCCGCTGTCACACAAGCGTTTTTTCCGTCAATTTTCCATGAGCAATTTTTTTTTCGATCTTGTTGGGGACTTTTTCACACTGGTATCGGCAACTAGACTGAAGGTAGATTATGTTAGGCGGCTGAATTCTGATAAAGTGTAATTATTTAAGCTTCCAGACCACAATTGCCCGTAAAAATTGCTCGAAAAATAGGTCGTGTGACTCCGGCTTTACATACCCAGATGTTTCAGAATATTGTTTACGAGGTCCAAAGTCGGCGATAATGGCTCAAGGACTTTAGACTCTGGGTTTACTCGGCACAGTCATGGTCAGAATTTGTGTATCGCGCCCAACATTTCACTTTAAGGACAGATGGTTCACTTTTTGGTCGATCTTGTCATGTATTTATTATTTTTCTAGTTTCATCCCTAGACCTCCATCAATTAAAAAAAAAAAAAAAAAAAAAATCCCTTAAATCCCCCTTCGAGATGAATATGTACATTTTTCGATAGAAAAATGTCCCGGCCGAAGACCGATTCCTTCAATATTACAGGCTCGCTATCGCTCGCCTGGAAAAAATCGACGCCTAAATGACACGAAAGGTCTAAATATTGACAAAGAAATGGGGCACAAGGTTTTAAAATCGACAAACTAATTGGGAAAACGTCTTAAAATCTCAACACTAATGGGGCTATACATAAGGGAGAAGGGGGTCCAGAAAAAGTACCCCTATCTCCCCTTAATTTTATTCTCGTGATATTTAAGACAAAATATCCACACTTCACTTCCCATTCTTGTGATATATTAACCCTTTCAAGATCCAATACGCATTTCTTTTCTGTTTTCTGGTATTTATTAGACGATTTTATTCAGATTAGGAATGATATAATTATGAAAGTTAGAGGGTTGATTGAGATAGTATTTACCCTTATAATACTCACAGATTCTTACTGAGCTGCACACAATTGTCTAATGGCAGCCAAAATAAACTGTTAAAATGCGTCAGAGATTCACGGGGTTAAGACAAAATACCTATCAACACATATGAATACAACTTGATTATAAAGCTTTTGTTCATTGGTCATAAAATTTCAGTCTTGATAGCGTAATGCATAAGTGCGCGGAATTTAGATGTGAGTATCCTAGGTTCGAGTCCTTGGAGTGCCACATGTATTTGTTGATTTCATTAATTGAGTTTAGAGGTGAAGTTGGTTGGTGGAAAAACATAATAATTATATTAATTTCGCACTAGAGTTAACCCCTTGAGGATTATGCTGTGCTTTAACAGTCTATTCTGGATACCACTAGCCGATTGTATACAGCCTAGGAAGGATTTGTAGGAATTAAAAGGAAAACGCCTATCTCAATCAAGCTTCTGACTTTCATATACCCTTCCATATCGGAATAAAATGGTCTAATAATCGACAGAAAATAGAAAATCAATTCGTCATCATGTCTTTAATGGTGTTAATCAGAGTGGAAATTAAGGGGGTAGTGATTACATTTGGGTCTATTCTCTATAATTACTAATTTATATTTTAGTTTCATTGCTAGACCTCCATCAAGATTTAAAGAACACCACTAGACCCTCCTTCAAGATAAATCTGTATTTTTGTTTTGTTCCTCATATAACTACTGGCGCGTCATCGCTCGCCAGAAAAATATCGACACCTAAATGGTACGAAAGGTTATATAATTGGCAACAAAATGGGGCGAAAGGTCTTAAAATAGCTAAACTAATGGGGCAAACGTCTTAAATGTCAAAACTAATGGGGCTAACGTCTTAACATTTCAAAAATGATGTGGCTAAACATGAGGACCAAACTTTTAACCCCTTCTGTACTGGCGACGTCTTATTATTATTATTTTAGCTTTATCGAGACGATTTTGTTCAGTTTAAGATAAGAATGTGGTAGTAAACACGAATACTAACGATAGTTTATAGCCGGTTTATTGCTGAAAGTGACGGCCCTTTTTAAAGTGAATAAACTCGTCTAATACTAGCAAAAGTAAAGTTAAACAAGACCTCGCCGGTACAGAAGGGACTAAGGGCGCCTCATCAGTAAAAATATAAGACGATGATATTTTTTTGCCCGGCAAGCTAGATGTATAATTATATGATGAGAAGATTCATTTTTGTACTCAACGAACCAAGATTTGTACTAGTTTGGGAGATGTTGGTAAAAAGTGGATATATATACATACACACACATGCACAGGCGCAAACACACGTACACACACCCACACACATACACCCACACGCATATATATACTGTATATATATATATTATATATATATATATATATATACAGTATATATATTATTATATATTATTATATATACACAGACACCTACGCATACAGACAGTTGTATACGAAAACAGTCACAAACACAGATAGCCATATGCATGTACAGTAGATATACGGTATATACTGTATAAATTATATACAGCATAAACTGTTACTCTTAATCAAGCATAAACACACAATATACACATGCTAATACACACAATAACCCACACTAAGCATACTGTCATAGGCAATCTCTCTTTCATACATTAAGAACACTCACACACAGTTATACAGATTGCCTAAACACATACACATTATGACACGCTCTCTCTCTCTTTTTCTCTCTCTCCCTCCCTCTCTCTCTCTCTCTCTCTCTCTCTCTCTCTCTCTCTCTCTCTCTCTCTCTCTCTCTCTCTCTCTCTCTCTCTCACCAAAATTCCAGTGCTGATGAATCTCCCACCTGCATTAGACTGATGATGCTACCGAGCTTTCATCTTACATCCCCCCCAACATAATATTAGTAGTATGGCCATGATCTGGCAGCTGATACTTATACACCGAGGCCACGCTAAGGAGCCCATACGTTATCCTGCGGAGCTCCT
Organism: Paralithodes platypus; assembly: GCA_032716605.1. Lineage (NCBI taxonomy): Eukaryota > Metazoa > Arthropoda > Malacostraca > Decapoda > Lithodidae > Paralithodes > Paralithodes platypus. The sequence goes on along the minus strand of CM064488.1, from coordinate 16,033,451 downwards.
ACAACATTCCTGCAGATAACCTAATCGAGTTATCATCATCGCGGGCTCCACTCCACTCTACGCTTACCAAATCAAGTCCGCTAGATTTTTATTTTGTTCCATGTGGATGAGGGAGACAAAAGGCAAAGCTGACTGTGACGAGTGCTTCCCCCATAGTTGAAACAGTGACAGGGCCAAAATCAAGGAGCAGTCAAGCCAAAATTCCTGGACACACAGAGTTTGAAGCAATTTAAGTCATAGAATGCAAGAAAGATGGATTCAGGGAGAGAGTTCTAGAGCTCAGCTTTTGAATACTAGAAAGATTGGGAGTATCGTTTTACTCTTTAGTTGGAGAGTTGCACAGAGTAGGGGTGGGATTGTGTTGCAAGACGGGTACTACGTACCCTACGTAAAGGATGTAGTATACACTGAGAGAGCTCTGAGGAATACTGACTAGCGATAGAATAGCGAGAAAGATGCAACATTGCGGAGAAGAGAGAGAGATTGTAGAGAGTCGGTGAGTGGGCTGGAGTTAATGATACGAAAGGCTTTCCTTTCTACTTTGTCTAGAAGTGCTGTGTGAGAGGATCCCCCCCCACACATGTGAACAATACTCAATACAAGGATGCACTGTACCCTGTACAGAGCAAGAAGCTGCGCAGGGGTTAAGAACCCCTTAAGGCGGTTGAGCACTCCCAGCTTCTGGGAGGTCGCCATAGCAAGACTAGTAATATGGTCCTTCCAAGAGAGCAGAAGTGAAAGAGACACAGAATACTGAAAGAAGATGAAGGGTTGATTTTTGTATTGTTAAAGTATAAGGGATAGTCCTCTGGGAGTTCACAATGGGTAGATAAATGGAGAAATTGGGTTTTGGAAGCATTAAGGGCAACCACGTTTTCTCTGCCCCAAATGGAAATGGTGGTTAGATCAGAAGATAAGTGTTCTATGGCTTCATTACGTCTGTCTGTGAGGGATTGTTTGCTGGGGCGTTCTGGAAAACAAAATGAATAGAGTAAAGTAGAGTCATCTGCGTATGAATGGATAGGACTGTAGGTACAGTTGAGAAGATCATTTATGAAAATTAGAAAGAGAATTGGAGATACGACAGAACCCTGAGGAACACTGGAGTTGATAGGATGAGGAAGTGAACGATGGCCGTCCACAACTGCAGCAATGGAACGGCCGGAAATGAAACTAGAGACAAAGGCACAAATATAGGGATAGAAACCGAAGGAGGGTAGTTTAGAAATTATAGATTTGTGCCAGACTCTATCAAAGGCCTTCGATATGTCTAGCGCAATAGAAACGGTCTCACCGAAGTCCCGAAAGGAGGATGACCAAGAGTTAGTAAGATATGAAAGAAGATCACAAGTAGAGCGACCCTTAAGGAAGCCATACTGGCGATCTGAGAATAGATTATGAGAAGAGAAATACTTAAGAAATTTGGAAACAAGAATAGTTTAAAGAACTTTAGAGATACAAGAGAAGAGAACAATTGGACGATAGTTGGAGGGTTGAGAGCGGTCACCCTTCTTTGTGACAGGTTGAATGCGAGCAAACTTCCAGCAAGAAGGGAAGACGCTAGAGGAGAGACAGAGACGAAAGAGTTTGCCTAGGCAGGGGGTCAACAGGGAAGCACAGTTTTTGAGTACAATGGGAACACCATCCGGACCGTACACTTTCTTAGTATTAAACCCAGAGAGGGTATAAAGTACATCTTTAGAAGATATTAGGATATTAGGCATAAGTAGGAAAGGGGGGTGGAGAGGGAGGAATAGCACTGGAATCATCCAAGGTGGAGTTTCTAGCAAAAGTTTGAGCAAAGATTTCAGCTTTGTCAGAGGAAAAAGTGATGGTTGTGCCATCAGAGTGGAAAAGGGGAGGGAAAGACGAGTAAGAACAATTGTTGGAGAGATTTTTGGCTCAATGCCAGAAAGCTTGGGAAGAACTAGAGTTGGATAGTTCAGTGCATTGATGAAAGAGTGTTTGGCAAGTCGAACGACAGATCTGGCTTGATTCCGGGCAGAAACATAGGAAGAATGAAATTCTTGAGTTTTAAGGCGTCGATACCGTTTGAATGCTTCTTCTTTATTACGGACAGTAGTAGAACAAGCGTGAGTAAACCAAGATTGTTGTGCATTAATTTGAGAGAAAGAAATATATGCGGAAAATAGGTAGAATAACTGCATAATCTCTACAATATACTCTAAAATGGGCTAAATCTACAGAATATTGCTAAGATTCATGTCGTTAGATGTAAAAATTTGCCTCTAGATCGAAGTAAATACCTCTAGATCTAGCGGGAAAGTAGCTAAATTGGCAACTCTACTCCCCTCTACGGTTGGTGCGCCATTTTGATCTTGTCGGGATTGTTCACAATTTTCTGATTTTTTATTTTTTGTGTTCATTAATTTGTATACTTGTGGCGGAGTGCCGAAGGTCTATGACTTTTTTTTTTTTTTTTTTTTTGCTGCAGTTTTTGGAATCACAAATGCATACCCAAACTTGCGAAACTCTCGGTTATCTATACAGTATATGTAAGAGAGTGCTTTGCCTTCTTAATGATCAAGAAGTTGAGATATTAAGCTAACGTTTGACATCAACATCGATGAACCTATAGACAGCTTCCAATCGTATATTTACATATCCTATGGGGAGATTATTTTTAAAGTCTCCACCCTAGACCTCCATCAAGTTCAAACAAATACCCCCAAGACACCCCCCCCCCCCCCCCCCCTTCGAGATAAATTTGTGCATTTTTCGGTCGAAAATGACCATCTCAAAATGCAGGCTCACTATTGCTTGCAGGAAAAATTCGACACCTAAGTGCCATGAACGGTATTAACATTGACAGATATATGCGGCGAACGGTCTCAAAAAACAAATGGGCTGAACATGATTATGAGGAAGAAGGCGGTCCAGAAAGAACTTCCCCTTCAGAAACAACATTCCCTCAATTGTTTTGGCTTGTAATAAAGGCTGAATCAAGAATTAAGGCGTTTTTTTTCTTCTGGAATATGTCTTCTCCCTTATGCTTAGACCCATTAGTTTTGTGATTTTAAGACGTTCGCCCCATTAGTTTGGCTCTCGTGCCATTTAGATGTCGATTAGTATCCTAACGAGCGGCAGCCAGTCAGCAAAGAAGGAAGAACCGGCCTTCGGTCAAGGCATTTTTCCCTGTCTTTCTTCCACTCAACAAGTAAACTCTGGAACTCTCTCCTTCAATCTATCTTTTCCTAATCTTACGACTTGAACTCCTTCAAGCTTCGCGTTACCAGACATTATGACTCTAACTTACCTAGAATTTGGCTCTCTATTACTTTTGCCATTATAGGGGGGATACTTACTACAGGCAACTTTGCCTTATGGCTCCTTCATACACATAAATAAAAGACATACAATACAAGCAAAACAGACAAGACAGACGGGTAAGAAAAAAACAGACAGGAGAATTAGACAGCACATGAGAGACAGATACACAGACAGACTAGATTAGTTCACATAAAAGACATATAAGACAAGCACAACAGACAATACAGACAGCTTAGGCAAGATAGGCATACAGACATACAAGACAAGAAAAACAGACAAAACAGACATATTTGACAAGCCAGGCAAAATAATTACAGACATTATTAGCTCACTTTGAACTTGCTGGTAACATAGAAGAGTCCATTACAGCATTGCGGGGAAGGACATTATATTAAATCTTCAGTACCTTTTAAACGGTTGAGATTTAGATTTGTGTTTATAAAACATATTATGCAGAGAAAGCTTAGTTATTTGTTAAGCTATTTGCCTAAATAAAAATCAAGCACAGTATTAGTGTGGTTTAAGGGGAGATGGGTCGTTTTTCTTGTCCCCTTTACCCCTTGTGTTAAGCCCCATTTGTTTTGAAATTATATAACGTTCGGCCCGTTAGTTTGGCGATTTTAAGACCCTTCGTCCGATTTCGTTGTCAATTTTTAGACCTATCGTGCCATTTAGGTGTCGATATTTTCATGGCGAGCGAAAACGAGCCTGTAATTATAAGAGGAACTGGCCTTCGGCCAGAATATTTTTCTACCGAAAAAATGTAAAAAAATAAAAAATCTTGAAGGGGGGAGGGGGGGGGGGGGGGTGTCTAGGGGATGTTTTTCTAAGTTTGAGGGATGTCTAGTGAGGAAACTAAAACAATAAATGAATACATGAATTAATAGGCCAAAAAGAAAGCAGCCACTGTTCCCTTAACTATGCTAGTATGTTGCGTCCCTCAACACAATGCAAGTATCACTTATAAAGTATTTCATTGTTCTCTCTCTCTCTCTCTCTCTCTCTCTCTCTCTCTCTCTCTCTCTTAAACGTGAGCAAACTTAAAGGTGGGAGTTCTCTTATCGTTGTAAACTCGTGAACTATGAGGGCATCCCATTGAAGTGCTTGAAATAGTAAATGTGTTTAGCAATGCCGATTATAGCAAGATTTTGAGCCTCAGTAAGAATACTATATGCAATTGTGTCTATAGTTTGATCATTGTAGGTAGGCCAGAAATCCTGACCACTAACTTCTATAACTAAAAACTATTAGAATAACCGAGCTAATATTTCTACCATTTGAGGAGGATCAGACAAGGAATAGGTGTGGACATTTACAGCCCATTTGCTCTAGCCCTGTTTGAGTGTCAGAGGTTAGGGGTCACGATTTCTGGCTTACTTATAATGATTAGACTATAGTTTGTTTTCCATACGTAGAATTACTTTCACATACTGTATAAGATCTTATTTATCTGGTATTAACGTCCATCGGTGATTGTAAATATGTGTTTCTCGTTTTAAGAAAGAAATTTAAGAATGGGCTACCGGTATATAATATTTTGTACTGGGTATATTGCGGTATACAATCCCTCTTATTTATTAGTAGTATCTCTCTGGAATGGGCCGCAAGGTCTTTGAAATATTATCTATATCGTGTAAAATCTTGTAAATCTTCTATCCAGCACATCATCCCTCCCATAACCAACCTCTCATCCTCCATCCAACTTATCCCCCAGCCTCTCATCCTCCATCCAACCAACATACTCACTACAGATTCCCATTCAAGGACCATAAAGCCTAGAGCCAAACCAGTGGACTGTTCCTTGAGACACTTGCAGGAGTCGAACTTGGACACCTGCCAACATATCCAACCTTTCTACGCGCTAACCCTCTTTCACGATACTCCCATAATTTATACTGGTGGAACAGTGGTAGGTGTATTGACATATTATTATTACACACACACACACACACACACACACACACACACACACACACTAAATATCGATATTAGGTTAGGGTGAGGCAGGTTATGCAATGTTATTTGAGACATTTTGAATGCCTGAACCATTTATTTAGTGTCTGTTTTCCTAGATTAACTTTACACTTACTCCACCACCCTTCAGATGCTTGGCAAATAGGTTAAGAGGGGGGACGGGTAAAAGGACCGTTCATTGTCAAGTGGTAGAACAAACTCTCAACTCGATGACGGTTGTCTGTAGTCTTTCAGCCACCATCTTTCAATAGCTGAAGTAATAATTATGTCATGTAGTCAAGGGCTGAGTTACCTTTACGCCAGTTCATTTCTCAGGCATATGTAAGGGTACCATCAGTTCCAATCTCTGAACCTTTCGAGCCAATATCTGAAACATCTGGCATATAATACAGTGTTGTATTGTTTCGTTTGCGTTTGATACTAATTCAAATGAGTGCGTTGCGATTTATGAAATTAACTGCACATTAAGAATATATTTAATTATAATATGTTTGGGGAATTATTAATGTTATGAACTCTGAGCACAACTTCAAGTTATTAGCAAAGAAACAACAATTGTTCGTCCCCCAACATGGCGTCACGGGAGCTTGGACACTATCTGTTTTCTGAAAGGTACAGTACCGAACCTACCCCTTTCATGCTAACCGTATTGAGAGCGGGGAAAATTTAGCGAAGTGTGATGCGTCCCTAAATAACCCCAAACACCCCCGTACCTCTATCATCTCCCCCCACCCCCATAACCCCACCCTCCTTAATTGCCCCATGTTCCCCGTAATCCGCTAAATGAATATATAAACCCGGAGTGCTTTAATAATCTGATAAGGGCCAAAACGATGGTAAATTCGTGGGTCGGGGTATAATGATAAGAAGACAAGCGCTCCGACAAAGTCCCTCACTGGCGGTGTCACACAAGCGATCTTGTTCAGTATCTTTTTACGGACAATTGTAGTCTGGCAGCTTCAACATTTATGTTTGATTATAATTCAGCTACCTAACATAATTTACCTTCAGTCTTGTTTATGATGCCAATGCGAAAACCCCTCAAATTAGTATTAAAACAAAACTGTTTCGTCGAAAATTGCCGGAAAAAGCGCTCGTGTGACACTGGCTTCATTTGGCGATTTTTCCCCCGAAGGGTTGAGTTGTTGATCTGGGTGATTTTTCAGACGTGATGGTATTTTTTTTTACTTGTTGAGGGTATTTTGAAACACATTTTCCCCGATTTATCACGAGCACCTCTGATGTCCTCTCTGATTTAGTCAAAGAAGGACCTGTATCTTAATTAATGCAGAGGTGTATTATATCGATATGTACTAATACAAAAGCGGGAAGGGACATTTGATATATACTCAAAACCGGAGAGCAGGTTAAATGTTGTAACTCACAAACAGAGAGCAACAGTCCTAAAACATAACTACCACCAAAAAAAAAAAAAAAAATGATTGGCGATAAAAAAAAAAAAAACAACCCATCCTCGATTGGCGTCCGTACAGTGGCATTATCTGGGAGGGTTGGCAGCCTTGATCTATCACCCTAATCACCCCTAATTAGGATATTTGCTGCAGTTTAATTATCATAAGTTGGCGGCCCTTCGTTTAGTTTCTCATTAAGGAGAGATGGGTCTCTTTTCTGAGTCCTTTTCTCCCTCATGTTTAGCTCCATTAGTTTTCAGATTTTAAGACGTTCGCCCCATTAGTTTAGCGATTTTAAGACCTTTCACCCTATTTCGTTGTCAATGTTATGACTTGTCGTTTCATTTAGAGGTCAATTTTTTTTCCTGGCGAGCTATAGCGACCCTGTAATTTCGGCTGGGACATTGTTTTTATCGAAAAATGAACAAATTGATCTTAACTGTCTTGGGGGTGTTTTTTTAAGCTTGATGGAAGACTACGCAGGAAACTAAACAACAAAATCAAAAGATACATAAATGAGCAAATAAATACGCCCATCCCCCCGGGGGATAAGGGATTTTGCGCGCCCTCATTATCATAACTTTGGGTAACTGAGATAAACTTTGTGTGTGTGTGTGTGTGTGTGTGTGTTTTTTTTTTTTTTTTTTTTTTTTTTTTTTTTTTTTTTTTAGTTCGGACCCAGGTGGTAACTCGTGAAAGATTAAGTCCCTATATGTGCAGCGGTGATATCGTTCATCGCGAGTCTATGGTGGTATTACGTATATCGTATGTCGGAAGATTGGGATAGGGCGAACGAGAACACTCCCGGCAGTGAACAAATTGCCATGATTCATATAATAGTTTAACTTTTAGCCAGTTAATACATTCTTAAAATGAATTAATTTTACTGATAACATTACATGGGTCAATAGTAATTTTTGGATAATAAGAAACATCCCTTATATGAACATTTTGAACTCCGTATATTTGGGTATATATATGATTTTCATTTTGTCGTCAAAGATCACTGGATTTTGGTTTCTCGTATTTATATAATTATATTACTTATTATTTATTGTTTTGTTTTGATGAAAATTACTTCTACCGGTACCTATTAAGTTATATCAATAATGTTATGTAAATACACACTTTTACCAGCGATAACTTACAATTATCTGGACAAATAATTGTATTACACTTCGTTATTTCAAAAATGCTAGTCGGTCAGAGACAAGTAAAGTTCCGATTGGTGGTGTAATGATTAAGGTGTCTAAAAATATGTGTGTGATAACCCGGGTTCGAATCTTGGTGGATCACATATATATGCTTTCAGTAATTTCATTGGAGGTGTTTGGTGTTGTGGTGAAATTTATAAAAACAAAATATTATCTTATGTTATGCTATTCTTACAACACAGGGCTTGCCGTGTAATGTCAACTGGAGGGTGTTAACCCCATCTGCACCGGAGACGTCTTTTTAATTTGATTCTAGCTATATTTAGACGATTTTGTGCAGTTTAAGAAGAATCCGTGGTAGTAAAAAGAGTTAAATGAGATAGTTCGAAGCCTGTTTATTGCAGGAGGCCTTTTTTATACAGAATATAATCGTCTAATTGTAGCCAGAATAAAGTTAAAAGGACGGTGCCAGTACAGAAGGGGCTAAGCCGATTAGGATAGGAAATAGCAATAGGTCAAGGTTAACTCCTTTTCTATAATTTATCCTATACTTATAAATGTACGGTATTCATAACATTTGACGAACTTCTTAGATTCCCTACATTGTGATTATATATATAATATATAGCGTATGTGTGAAATCATGTTATTAAGCAAATTACAATACTAATTGGGCCATTATAGGAGTTGATACACCTTATTAAAATTGACACTGATCCACCTAAGACGAGCATATCACAAGCTTAAATCAGTTATTCGAACATTGGCTTTTTATATTAACATGATTGGCGTAAATAAAAACTCCTCGAAGCAGGCTAATTTGTGTTTATCGTACCCAAAGCTACACATTGACGGACTGGTTAGGTGTCGTAGAGTATGTAGCAGTGATAGAGTAAACGTTAACCCCTTCAGTACCGGTGACGCCTCTTTGGTTTGAGTTCAGCTACATTTTGGTGACTTTATGAAGCTTATAAGATATTTCAGCTACATTTACACGATTTTATGATGTTTAGAAAGGATGCATGGTAGCTAAAAGGATGCATTGAGATATTTGGTAGCCATATAAACGTCATTCCTAAGCTGAATCAAATAATCAAATAATTACCAGAATGTAATGAAAAGTATGTCAACGGAACAAAATGGGTAATTGGGAATCTGATTACTGAGCTGTGTCTTAAATTGAACACATATATTTATGAAAACAAACTCTTGTAGTTTCTCATATTGCAGTTAGGGGATAACGTTTAGTAGAAGAAATATCAACACTCCTGTAAATAGCAATTACACTTACTTAGTGTTCTAACAGATTGGTTTTAGTGAAAGTTTTCATAATTAAATGTTTTTTTTTCTAAGAATTATTTTGTATTTGTTTATATATGTTTTCTGCCCTTTTTTCTATTTTGTATAAGCTATACCGAATTAAAATGTGACAAATTAATATTTTCCTATACAGTACAGTACAGTATATACCAGTTGCTTTATATATCATGTAATATTATTTCATTTCAAGTTTAAAAGCCAGTTAGGAATGGGACTTTACACCAGTGGGGCCAATTTCATCAACTTATTTCTTATCACGGTGGATGATAAAGTTGATGGCAACATATTTTTTATCGATCCCATGCCATCTCAACCAGTAGACCATTTCAATCAGTATCTCTCAACCAGTGCCAAATCAACCAAGACCAACCAAACCAGTGCCAAAATAGAGTACTAACCTAACCTAACCTAACCTAACCTAACCGTATTGGTTGATTTGGTACCGGTTGAGAGCTACTGGTTGAAATGGTCTACTGGTTGAGTTGACCGGTCACCATTTTTATCAGGACTAAAACTTTTCCCTTATGAGTATTGCACTTATTGTGATAGTAAGGGTGACGGAATGTTATTAATTTGTTTATTTTGTATTATTACCGGTACATATATTTGTTTATTTTGTATTATTACCGGTACATATATTTGTTTATTTTGTATTATTACCGGTACATATATTTGTTTATTTTGTATTATTACCGGTACATATATTTGTTTATTTTGTATTATTACCGGTACATATATTTGTTTATTTTGTATTATTACCGGTACATATATTTGTTTTCGTTTGCTCCCTATAGACCTCTATCAAGCTTAAAAAAAAAATAATACCCCCTTCGAGATAAATTTGTACATTGTTTGGTAGTTCCTACTAAATAACAGGCTCGATATCGCTCGCCAGTAAGAAATCGATACCTAAATGGCACGAAGGGTGTTCAGAAAAGCGACTACCTCCCCTTAACCCAACGTACATAACATAACTCAAAACAGGACTTTCGTAATTTAGGGGTTATATGTCTACCATTTGGGAAGAGCCAACCAGTAAATAGGTAGTGGAAAATGACATCATCCCGTTTCCTCCAGCCCTTCCTGAGTTATAAGAGGTTAGAGTTAACCCCTTAAGGGTAGATGGGTCGGTTTTCAGGTCTCCCTTCTCCCTCGTGTTTAGCCCCATTGGTTTTCAGATTTTTAAACGTTCAGCCCTTTAGTTTGACCTTTCGCCCCATTTATTTGTCAATATTAAGAGTTTTCGTGTCATTTGGGTGTCGATTTTTTTCCTGGCGGCGATAGCGAGCCTGTATCTTAAGACGAATCGGCCTTAGGCCAGGACATTTTTCTATTGAAAAATGTACAAATTTATATTGAAGGAGAGTCTTGGGGATGTTTTTCTAAGCTTGATGAAGTTCTAGTGAAGAAACAAAATAATTATTAAAAGATAAAATTATAAGAAAATATATATGCCCATCCCCCCATAAATGGGCCATCACACATAGCCGAACCGGAGCCAGAATGCTACCCGAACGGAGTTCGCCTATCGGATCAGGTATACTTTTGCAATGTTCTACCTCATTCTGGTAAGGTCGGTTACGGTTCGTTCTTCGTTCGGGGGAGACGACAAAATGTTACCGCAGCACGCACTAGAATTTGGCCGAATGCTGCCTGAATTATTAGTAGTCGGTCCTTGATCGAGCTGGGTTCTGATAAGTCGGGCAGCACTCTGCCTCATTCGGGCACATTTGTGCATATTCATAAATTAAATCATAAAGCAGTTTTCCATGAAATACTACATTTTCGTCGTTTTCTTCTATAAACTTCGTAACCTTGGTGACCCTTTAGAAAACAGAGAGGCTAGTATTTTGTGTACATTTCTCATTATAATTTCGCCTGTCATCTGCTTTCTCTCTCTATTACTTATATTTCTATCTAATGTATTTATTTCTATCTCCCTTATTTATCAACGCTTACATTTGATATTTGGTCTCTGTGGAATCTCTGAATCATCTCGATTTGATGGGCTAAAAACAATATTATTCCACTAATACATAATGAGCAAAATGACACAAGTCAATACAAAAATGTAAAACATTTTATTCCTCAATCTTTAAATATTTCAGCCGAGCTCACTGATAAGTGAAAACGCGATATATATGCTAAGCTATATGAAACCGACTTATTTTTTTGAAACAATCAGTTGTCAAAACCTTACGTTCAGCCTACAGACAAGATGAGGTAAACATATTTTGTAGTGTACTCTTTTGTCATAATAAATATTATTGTAATGGTAGTATATTATTATTTGTAATTCCATGGCATTAGAAACTAAACTGTGATTAAAAATATCAAACAACAAATAATTCTGTCCATTAATAAGGGAGATAATTAGAAACAGGAGATACATAGAGAGATAGAGAGAAAGTTCGTTAGGTCCATGCGATCGATACGTGTGCGAAATTATATGACCGACTTACTTTTCTGAAACGATAAGTTGTCAACACCTTCGTTTAGCCTTCAGAGAAGATGGGGTATAAATTGTTATTGTACTCATTTGCCATAATCAATATTTTTGTAATGGTAGGATATGATTATTTTCAATTCCTTGCCATTAGAAACTAAAGAGCGATTAAAAAAAAAACATCTAACAACAAATAATTCTGTCCATTAACAAAGGAGATAATTAGATACAGGAGATATTTACTTCTGGCACAAACCCCATATTTCCCTTATATTTTAATTTATTTATTTTTTCCTTTTTTTTTTTTTTTGTGGGGGTGGCCGACTAGAGGTATAGGTGTAGATGGAGGAGGATGTGCTCAGGTGCGTGACAGGGGTACAAGTGAAGTGTGTGGTGGCCTCTCCCCTCCTTTTGTAGTAAGGTTGGGCTGCATTCGGTTGCATTCGACCAGGTTCTTTGTATTTGTGAAGCATTCGTCCAACATTCTTGAAGCCAAAAATCATTATATCTTAAAAATGTCAAAACATTGGGCAATGTTCGTCCAGGCATCGTGTAGGTCGGTCTTCATTTGTGCGGCGTTCGGTGTACGCTGTCGCGCGTTCGGTTTGCATTCGTTTTGCATTCAGTCTTGTCACAGTTCGGCCACCTTTTTCGGCCGAATGACGCCGATTCGGAATCAGGCTGCATTTGGGCTCCGGTTCGACTATGTGTGATGGATTATGACACTATTTGACAGTATATTGTGGCTATCATAAGACGATAGCATATAGTTTAGGAAGGCTCTGCTGGAATAAAAAGGATAAAGACTATCTCTATAACCCTCTGACATCTGTGGGAATGCAAAGGGTAAAGACTATCCCAGTTACCTACTATTCCGTATACCGTTCGTAATCTTAATAAAATCGTCTAATAATAGCCAGAATAAATTGCCAAAACGTTGGCCTACTAATAATGAATAGACTGCAGTGTTCGTCTTCCTTCAGACTGGGTATTGTATAAATTACCTTACTTATGTTATTTAATCTTATTAGTCCTAAAATGGGATGCATGGTTTTAGCTTTTTTTTTTTTTTTTTTTTACATTCGTGTCGGGCACTAGAGATTACCTCATGATTTTTTGTTTATCTTATCAGGATTATCTCACTCTGAAATAGAAATCTAAACTACATGTTTTCATCACTTGCTTAGAATATTTTATTTCAGGCAAAAGAGATTTCTTCATGATTATCTTCCTCTAATCTCATTATCAGCATTATCTCACTCTGAAATAGGAATCTAAACTGCCTATAAATATGCGAAGTAGCCACCGCGAAATGCCTGCCCATATCATGGTTCTCGGTCGGCCGCTGGTGGTGAACTGTCACACCTTGGCAGCCTAGATCATACCTGGGATACGGCTTAATTATGGACAGGTGGCAGGTGTGGATGAGGGTAAGGAGACGAGACCCTGGCATTATCACAATATTCACACCTCTGGGCCCCACCTAGGATGTACCAAGATTAAGGCCTTAGTGGCAATAAACACGGGAAGGGATCGGATTTTTGCACTGGGCCGGATGATTAACATGTTCATTAAGGCAATAAGCGAGAGGTAATTGACTTTGTGCCAGCTAATTAAAATAATGTTTGCTTTCTGAGTCTCTTTACAAGGCGTTACTGCGTGTAAGCTTGATTTGCATTTTTGTTCTATGTCTCAACCCCGGGACTGATGGCTGTTCAGCAGCCTGTAACTCTTACGAGGCCCCGAAATTATCAATTGCAATTTCGAGAAGTTGGGTGCTTCATATGTGTCGCACTAGATGGTCTCAGTAGAGCTACAAGGTGTTGGTGGCTTCCTTTCTGCCACACTAAATGACGATACCTTATATATACACGTCACTTGACTTGGAGAAGCAGCTATACGGTCGTTCACAGCATCTTCGAATATGGTCGGGAATCTTCTATGCTATGAATTGGTGACGATATAGGGGGTGTTTTCTTGACGTGTTGGTGTAGCCAGGACAATTGTAGAACAGCGGAACGATCAGATCACCTCGGAAAAACACCTGACGTTTGGCGTGGACTCGATCTGAGGTCCATGGGTAGTATAGGCTTTTCCTAGGCTGCCTGGCCGAACAACCCCGAGATTTAAGAATTTTGATGGGTAGTTTTGGTTACTGTTGAATTATGTTAAAAATATTGGTATTATTCAAGAAATACAATAGGAAATACATGAAGCACACACACACACACACACACAAAGATTCATACACCTGCCTACATACACACACATACCCCCCTACCCACAAACATACACCCATTTGGACATTCATACACCCACACAAGCACAAACACAACAATCACCCCCACACAAACAAACTAACTAATTCTCCCTTCACTCCCCCTAACACCCCACGCAAAACATACACCTATTCTGACATTCAAACACCCACACCCACACACTCACTTCCACACACTCACTCTCACACACCTACACAAAACAACTAACTAATTCTCCCTTCCACTCCTCCTCACACCCCACGCAAATCATACACCCACACAAGCACACCCACACACTCACTCCCACACACCTACACAAAACAACTAACTAATTCTCCCTTCACTCCTCCTCACACCCCATACCGTAACCATATTCCGCCCAAGACTCCCAGTTCCGCCCGTGCCTCATTACAATCACAATCCCATTTACATATACCCATACATCTCTGACAACAACCAGGCCCACAGCCAAATACAGTCATCACCTACTTTCACATCCATCACACAGGCATCACAGTACACATGGAGGTGCTAAATTGCCTGCAAACAAAATTGTATACATTAGGTGTTTGTAAATGTAGCTAAAATTATATAAGGAGTGCCACACAATGATTGCCATAAAATTACGCAAGGAAATTGAAAATAATAGTTTGTAGGCAATTTTATACTACATCTTTGTAAACTAAATCCTATTCAATGTTGCCTCCCCCCCGCCTGAAGAACAGCCTGAAGTCCACGAGGGTAGGAGATGAGGAGCAACTCGAAAAGAGCGGTGTCGTATTCAAGACTTTGGAGCACCGTCTTAACATGTTTCTCCAACTTCTGATGAGAGAATCGAGTGGCAGGAGGTTCCTGGACTATGAGGGTTTCCAAACGGTCCTTTTATGATGGATCCCATGTGTTCGCACACGTTGAGATCAGGCGAGTTTCCAGGCCACTTCGCATTGCCAAAGAAATCGACATTGTATTCCCTCAGTAGCTGTTGCATCTGTAGGGCCTTCATGCAGGGGGCTTTATCATGCAGGAAAGTCACTTCCTCAACATTCAGGACATTTTGGGGGTTTCATAGAAAGGGGATTACGTGTTCAAGAAGGATTACCTGGCGGAAGTAATCGCCATCCCAACTCTGGCCATGCGGTTTCACGACCCACATCATGCGGCGGGCAGTGAAGAGGATGAACACACCCACTCAATCTGGCAACTTCTGCAATTCTCGATAGTGTTCCTCGTCTGGAATTTCGTCGAGGGTCTTGGCCTACACACGGTCGTTTTGGATGTTGGGTTTACGGGTCACGTAAACAAAGAATTCGTCGCTGACATCGAGATGCAGAAAGCTCTACTCGTCCCAGTCGCTCAGATATTCCGCAAATCACAGACGGTCCTCTTTGTTCAAACAGGATTTGCATGGTTTCCTCAGTTCCTTCCATGGCTTCAATCCTTCACGCTGTCGAAACCGTCGAATATCTTCTCGGTTCATGGTCTACCCTCTCCGTAGTTGGATCTCTCGAACAAGTTGGCCGCAAGTTTTGCGGTGACGCTGAGACCCTTCCATGATGATTTCCTTGGTCTCTTTTGATAGCTTTTCGAGTCGTCTCCTCCTTGAAAATTCGTCTCACAGTCTGCGAGGGATTTCTTCCAATTCCTTTTGACGAACTCCTCAGACCTGCCAAGGTGAATGGTGACCCAGGCTCGAGTATTAAACGCCGTACCAGCATCTTGAGCTTCACGAAACGTGACCGCTCTGATGCGGTCTATGAATCGCATTTGCTCAGAGTCAATCAATACTGCAGAAGCATTGTTGATACCTGAAAAGATAAAGAATTAGATCTATTTTCGAGATATAAAGTCATATTTGTTCAGGGTATAACTAGTGTAATAGGGGAGAGCATAGGGTGAATCTAGATGTGAGGCTGGATGGGGAAATATTGGAACAAGTTGAGTGTTTTAAATATCTAGGAGGAACGATAAGCAGGAGTGGAGGTATGGAAGTGGAGGTAAAACAGAGAGTGTGTGAAGAAAGGAAGGTTTTCGGAGCAATGGGAAGTATGTGGAAGACGAGAAATCTCGGAGTGAAAGTAAAAAGTGCACTGTATCAAGGAATTGTTGTGCCAACAGTGATGTATGGGGCTGAAACATGGGCTCTGAAGAAAAAGGAGAAAAGAGGGCTGGATGTGATGGAGATGAGCTGCTTGAGGAGTATGTGTGGAGTTACTCGTAGAGACAGATTGAGGAATGAAGAG
Organism: Paralithodes platypus; assembly: GCA_032716605.1. NCBI lineage: Eukaryota > Metazoa > Arthropoda > Malacostraca > Decapoda > Lithodidae > Paralithodes > Paralithodes platypus. The sequence goes on along the minus strand of CM064488.1, from coordinate 16,017,356 downwards.
ATACGTAGGAGAGTGGGACAGCAGAACCATTTGTCAGCCAGAGTGGACAGAAGGGTGCTGAGCTGGTATGGTCATTTTGAACGAATGGGAGATGAAAGGCTTACAAAGAGAATATGTGAGTCAGGTACAAGGGGAGATAGAAGGGCAGGAAGACCCCCATTGAGATGGAGAGACTGTGTAAGAAAGGCTTTGGATGATAGAGGAATGACTATAGATCAGGCAGGGGAAGTGGTGGTGGACAGGAGTGAATGGAGAATGCTTGTGAATAGTTGAGTGAACACATGGTCATTTGGAGTAAGGGGTCGGGCGCAAGTTCGACTAGATAATAGTCCATCAGGCGCCTGGCCCGGGGGGACGATTAATATGAAGGGTGTGCCTGGAAGTGTGGTGGGAGGGCTTGTGGCTTTGGCTCCGCTGCATGTCTGCCTGCCGAGATCGGAACCTCTCCGGGTGGTCAGGGGCCGGGGGAGTGCTGGAGCGACCTTGGTAACCCTGGTCTCTGGGTCTTCTCCTGGGTGACCTGGATGTGTGTGAGTTTGTGTTTTTTATCTGTGTTTATTTTTGTTTTATGTTGTTTTTGTGTTTTCCCTGTTCTTGCTCTGTCTTGAGTCGGCTACCCCCAAAATGGGGATTGGGCCTGAGCATATAGATAGAATAGATAGATAGATAACTAGTTTCATAGTTAACATCATTTCGCTACAGTACACATAAACACAATATGTACACTGTAGGTGTAAATGATATGAATGACCAATGAGGTGTACATCGGTGTTATATGAAGACGAGCTCTATATCCTGACCTTAGTCAGTTATTGCCAATCACATTTTAAATGTCGTTCTGTATATTTACCCAATATAATTTATTATATTATTTCCTGTCTCTCAAGATTTCGCACACGTTCTATCAATGTTTTCGGAGAATCTTTGAAATTACCCGTACGTTCCTAATGTGATCCAACATTGTGTGGACTCCTTTTAAAGCACAGTAAATGTTGATTTGTTTGTACTTTTAAGATTATCAATTATACCACTTCGATTTTCAATATGGTTGGCGTGAACCACAGAAGCACATTTCTAGTTTTCACCGCGTTATATTGCGTTTTTGTAACACTATCATTGTGTATTCAACAGTAGCAAACGTAGTAAATAATATGTATGATTAAACTAACCCATATTATTGTGTATTAGCTTGCAGTATTTAATTTATAATGATTATTATTGTGATAAATATTATGAATATGTAGTTTAGGGCGACGTAGCTGTGTCTGAGTCTATTTTTTCGTTTTATTGCTTCTGTTCGGGCTCTGCCTCGAGTAGGCCACCCTCGCTATGGGGTATGAATTGAATTGAATATACATACATACATTTAGATTAAGCACATAATAGTAACTGTATATGTATTAAAAGCCCGGAACCTGGCGTGAAATAAATATTAAGTCCCGAGTCCCTATAGTAAGGGCCCTCCCTTTCAACACCAGTACCCCTCCACCCATACACCTCTGGCACATCCAGAGTTTACATGTCAACACCCCGAGTCGAACAAGACCTTTGCTGTGGAGTGCTAAAGAGCCTTCATTAAGAAACATCGGTCATATTTACATAGCAATGGCGTTACACCGTCGTTAGGGTAATATATTATTCAAGGTGTAGAATGGCGAGCCGTATTTCGTCTTCAACACTTATATAGAGGTCCATACGAGAGTGAGAGAGAGAGGAAACACACACACTCACACACCATAGAAAAGCATAATTATCTGAGTTGTATTCATTCGGTCCCATTCAGCCTACTGTTTTAAGAAATGATTCCCATCCAGGTGTCGATATCTTCCTGGCGAGCGATAGCGAGCCAGCATTGTATGAAGAAATCCGGCTTCGCTGGAGACATTGTACGGTACAAATTTAGCCTGATCCAAATGTGCTGGCTCGCTATTGCTCGCCATGAAAAAATTCCACACCTGGATGGGGATAAATGTGTTAAAACAGTAGGGTGAATGGGGCCAAGTGGATACAACCCAGGGAGAGAGAGAGATATATATAGAGAGAAACAAGCCATCTCCCCTAAGAAACACGGGTCATATTTCCATAGTGGCGTTACTCCATCGTTAGGGTAATATATTATTCAAGGTGGAGAATGGCGAGCCGTTCGTTCGTCTTCACTTATATAGGGGCCATACGAGAGAGAGAGAGAAAAAAAAGGTACACACTCACACACCATAGAGAAACATAATTTTCTGAGTTGTATCCATTCGGCCCCATTCAACCTACTGTTTTAAGACGTTTTTCCCCATCCAGGTGTCGATTTCTTCCTGGCGAGCGATAGCAAGCCAGCATTTTATGGAGAAATCCGGCGTCCCCGGAGACATTTTTCTATCGAAAAATGTGCAAATTTAGCCTGCTGTTTAAAACATTATCCAAATGTGCTGGCTCGCTATGGCTCGCCAGGAATAAATCAACACCTGGATGGGGATAAACGTCATAAAACAGTAGGTTGAATGGGGCCAAGTGGATACAACTCAGGGAGAGAGGGATATAGAGAGAAAATCAATCATGGCGAGCCGTTCGTCTTCACCACTTATATTGGGGCCATCGGGAGATAAACAAGGATAACATGAATACAAAACTAACTCATATAAAAAATGTAAAATGTATATGATGGAATTATAAGCGCAGTCATTTTATTACGATATTTATGAGTTTTTTGTGTCTTTTTGTTATGGGAAATTTGTTATAATTGTATATGCCGATGTTGTTTTCAGCATTATATATTTGCATGTGGTATTAAATATTTTATCATGGCAGAGGAGAATGCCCAGACTCTCACTACATTGTACAGTCTCGCTAATAAGTGATGTCTCGGCAACAAGTATGTTTTGATCAATAATTGGTATCAGCAAAATCTAAGCTCAATTTATTCATATCGAGTGAAATATATAAACATGCTCCTACACTTACCCACCTTATTCAACATCTGACAGACATTAACAGAGCACAGAGCAAGCCAAACGTAATAACAGCTGGGACATGACTTATTAGCGCGACCGTACATATTCCTCTATTTGATATTACAACTCTTAAGGACATTCATCAATACAATTGCGTGTACAATATTTAGTTCATTGTGTCTTGGGTAAATGTAATTAGATAAATGAATCCCTCCATTGCTGCCGTCACCATGAAGTACACCCACTGGAATAGTTTCACCTTAAGGGGGCCCACCTAGTTTTGTTTCTCTCTTTCTCTCCCTCTCTCTTTGGCTTGTATCCATTCGGCCCCATTCAGCCTACTGCTTTAAGACGTTAACCCCCATCCAGGTGTCAATATAATCCTGGCGAGCGGTAGCGAGCCAGTATATATATATATATATATATATATATTTTTTTTACAGCAAGCTAAATTTGTACATTTTTCGATAGGAAAATGTCTCCGGCGAAGCCGGATTTTTCCATTCAATGCTGGCTCGCTATCGCTCGCCAGGAAGAAGTCGACACCTGGATGGGGATAAACGTCTTAAAACAGTTGGCTGAACGGGGACGAATGGATACAAGCCAGAGAAAGAGAGAACATGAGAGAAAGATAAAAAAAACAAGTGATCCCCTTTTAAAGCCAAGTTCTGAAGCATCTGGGCTAAATAAATCTTTGCATTGTCTCGTTTGGAATCGGTACTAATTCAAATGGTTGTAAATATATTAAGGGGGTCACCGGCTTGTTTGACCTTTCTCTCCTTTTCTCTCTTTCCCTGGCTTGTATTCATTCGGCCCCATTCAGCCAACTGTTTTAAGACGTTCATCCCCATCCAGGTGTCGATTTCTTCCTGGCGAGCGATAGCGAGCCAGCATTGTATGGGAAAATCCGGCTTCGCCGGAGAAATTTGTCTCTCGAAAAATTTACAAATTTAGTTTTCTGTCAAAACAAAAATATATATATGCTGGCTTGCTACCGTTCGCCAGGATAATAATGACACCTGGATGGGGGTAAACGTCTTAAAACAATAGGATGAATGGGTCCGAATGGATAAAAGCCAAGGGGAGAGGGAGAGAAAGAGAAAAACAAGCGAGGTGTGCTCCCTTAATGCTCATAACTGTACATTAGTTCCATGACAGCCATACTTTGCTTTGTCTTATTAGATGTTTACTTGGAGTTCTCATGTCTGAGTACAACATATTTTGAAGTGGAGTATACTATCCGATTAATTTTCCTTACTGTTTTTAATGATGGAATATTAATGTTGGTAGTTCTGTCTTGAGTCGCCCCCCCCCCCCAAAAAAAAAAACTAAAAAAAAACTAAACAGAAACAAAAACAACAGGATAAGTGGGGATTGGGCCTGAGTATCGAGATAGATAGATAGTTCATAATCTTGCATATGCTAATGAAGCTTGAGCTTGTATGATTTGCGGTTCCTAACAGCACTGACATTAGTCGTTATCTGTTACTCCCTTTTTATTTTATCTGTCGTTTTGTATCCTCTCTGGCTGTCCAAAATGGTGCTTTGCATTAGATAGTTGAGATGAGGGTGGATTAATTTCAGCTAATTATGTTTTTCATATTGAGGTTGCAAGATTTCTCATTATTGAAAATGTAAACTGCAACATTAAAGCCGAATGTATTTTTATATTACAGGTATACTGATTATAATTATGCTCCCATCAAACCAAATTCATCCAACCAGCTATCAATCCAGGTGGCTGTCCATCCATTCATCTACCCAGCTAACCAATTATTCATCAATTCAGACATTATCATCTCCTTCTACCAATCTAATTATTCAGCCAATATTGCAGCCGTGATCCCCCAGCTAATTATTTTCTATCCCTCTATTATGCCGTACAGTCGCGGTCTAAAGTTATGCTCTATACCTTGTTAATTATAGGTTGGCCAGAAATCGTGACCGCCCCCCCCCCCCCCTAACCTCTGTAACTCATAAAGGCTAGAGCAAATGGGCTGTGAATTTCCACACATATTCTCTGGCTGACACTTCCTAAATGACAGAACTATTAACCCTCTCCGACATATGACGCGATGTTGAGCCTATTGGGGATACTTTAAAACCTTTGTTACCATCAGGGGTATTTAGAAACCTTTAGTTTAGTTACTTCAACCTCTGCAGTTGTCTTTGAGTTAGCTGTGGGCAGAAAACAAATTATGGAGATGTAATTATAAGAGTGAGAGAACTTCTTATTGCTAATCTGGCAACCTCTGCGGCATATGTGCGTGAAAGGGTTAAGGGGAGGCAGACCGATTTTGTGGACCAACTTCTCCCTAATGTTTAGCCCCACTAGTTTTGAAATTATAAGACGTTCGGCCCATTAGTTTGGCGATTTTAACACCATTCCCCCCATTTCGTTGCCAATTTTAAGACCTTTCGTACCATTTAGGTATCGATTATTTCCTGGCGAGCGAAAGCGAGCCTGCAATTTTAAGAGGAATCGGCCTTCGGTCGGGATATTTTTCTATGTACAAATTCATCTTGAAGGAGGGTCTAGGGGGTGTTTTTCTAAACTTAATGGAGGTCTAGGGAGGAAACTAAAACAAATATATGAATAAATGAATTAATAGACCAAACAAACGGTCTGCCTCCCATTAACTTGATAAATGTAGTGGTTTTTTGAGTTGTTGAAGTTATGGGGTCACTATTTCTGCCCTACCTAAAATGAATGGACTACAACTATCTATCTATAATTTGAGCTCTGGTTATCTCTCTACCTACCTACCTACTTACCATGCCACTTACTTAGCTATTCATCCATCCATCCATCCATCCATCCATCCATCCATCCATCCATCGCAGTCAGCCAGTTCACCTACTTACCTATCCAGTCAGTTAGGAGAGCTTTATATTCATTCGTATATTTATTTATATATTTATTTATTTATTATATTTTAATCTCCTCTCTAGACCTCCATCAAGCTGGAACAAATACAATACTCATTTAAAAAATATATATATGTTTTTTCGGTAGATAAAATGTTAATGCCTTGGCCGAAGGCCGGTTCCTCCTTTTTTGCGTACACACTATCGCTCGCCAGGAAACAATCGACACCTAAATGGCACGAATGGTCTTAGAATCGCCAAACTAATTGGGCGAATGTCCTAGGAGAAGGAGGTAATAACAAAAACTTAACTATTCATCCATTCATCCAGCTAACAGTCACCCATCCACTTCACCTACTTCTACCATCCAACTACTTACTATTTCAATCACTTAACTACTCCTCCATCCATCCATCTATCCATTATTAGTATATCACATACCCATCCATACATCTGCTGAACTATCTACTACTTCCAGACACCCATTTATCGACCATCCACCTTCGTACCTAATTACTTACCCAATTGCTTATTATCCATTCATCCATCCTTTTATTCATCCATCCATCCATCACTCTCACCCCGTCACCCGTCAACTCACCTACTTACATATTTAATAACTTATTAATCTATCTTTTTTATCAATACAGTTATCCATGCATCCATCCATCCATCATTAAGACGAGATGGGTCGTTTTTCTGGCCCCCCTTCTTCCTCATGTTTAGCCTCATTGCTTTTGAGATTTTAAGATGTTCGCCCCATTAGTGTGGCGATTTTAAGAACTTTCGCCTCATTTCTGTCAATTTTATGGCCTTTCGTGCCATTTAGGTGTTCAGTTTTTTCCTGGTTTGCGATAGCCAGCCTGTAATTTAAGCGGAACTGGCCTTCGTCCGGGAAATTTTTCTACAGAAAAATGTACAAATTTATCTTGAAAGGGGGTCGAGGAGTGGGGGGGGGGGAGGTCATTTTAAGCATGATGGAGGTCTAGGGAACAAACTAAAAACTTCCCCTTAATCACTTATTAATCTATCTCTCTACCTATTCGGTTATCCATGCATCTATCCATCCATCACACCCAACCATCCATCCATCATTAATTCACCTACCTACCTATCCAACCATTGAACTATCCATATATCCACCCATCGACCATCCACATACTAACCCATTCACTCGCTTAACTATCCATCCATCAGTCACACTCAGCCAATCATCTATCCATTGGCTATACTATGCACCTACCTACCTATCCGATTACTTAACTACCTATCCATCCGTCGACCATCCACATACCAACCCATCCAACCAACCTAACTAACCATCCATCCATCAACCATCCACATAGCAACCCATCCAACCCACTTAACTATCCATCCATCCATCCATCCGACCCACTCATCCATCCATCCACTATCCACATAACAGCGCACTTAACCATCCAACCAACCACCTACCCATCCAATCAATTAACCAATCATCCATCCATCAAACATCCACATACCAACCCATCCAACCCTCTTAACTATCAATCCATCCAACCAACCCACTCATCCATCCATCCACTATCCACATACCAATTAATCCACATACCAACGCACTTAACCATCCATCCAACCATCCATCCACCTACCCATCCAATCAATTAACCATCTATCCATCCATCAAACATCCACATAACAACCCACTTAACTATCCATCCATCCATCCAGAAACTAACCCATCCAATAACTTAGCAACTCATCCATCCATCCATCCACAAACCAACCCATCCAATAACTTAGCTACTCATCCATCCATCCACAAACCAACCCATCCAATAACTTAGCTATTCATCCATCCATCCATCCACAAACCAACCCATCCAATAACTTAGCTATTCATCCATCCATCCATCCACAAACCAACCCATCCAATAACTTAGCTACTCATCCATCCATCCACAAACCAACCCTTCCAATAACTTAGCTACTCATCCATCCATCCATCCACAAACCAATCCATCCAATAACTTAGCTACTCATCCATCCATCCACAAACCAACCCATCCAATAACTTAGCTATTCATCCATCCATCCATCCACAAACCAACCCATCCAATAACTTAGCTACTCATCCATCCATCCACAAACCAACCCTTCCAATAACTTAGCTACTCATCCATCCATCCATCCATCTATCCACCCCAGGCCTTCAGGTCTGGCCTTAATAATTAGCTCTGATAGGATCGACCGTCAAGGGGGTGGTTTTATAATGAGGCCAGACGGTGTAATTCCCACCCTCCTCTACAGATACATAATATATAGAAAGGAGAGAGAGATATTGAGATATTGAGAGAGAGAGAGAGAGTGTGTGAGAGTGTGTGAGAGTGAGCGAGGTTCGGGATGGGATGGAGAGAATGACTACTAGATTAGGTTAATATGATGATTTTGAGAGAGAGAGAGAGAGAGAGAGAGAGAGAGAGAGAGAGAGAGAGAGAGAGAGAGAGAGAGAGAGAGAGAGAGAGAGAGAGAGCGAGAGAGAGAGAGAGAGAGAGAGAGAGAGAGAGAGAGAGAGAGAGAGAGAGAGAGAGAGAGAGAGAGAGAGAGAGAGAGAGAGAGAGAGAGAGAGAGAGGAGAGAGAGAGAGAGAGAGAGAGAGAGAGAGAGAGAGAGAGAGAGAGAGAGAGAGAGAGAGCGAGCGAGGTTCGGGATGGGATGGAGAGAATGACTACTAGATTAGGTTAATATGATGATTTTTGAGATTTTGAGAGAGAGAGAGAGAGAGAGAGAGAGAGAGAGAGAGAGTGAGAGTGAGAGAGAGTGAGAGAGAGGGGGGGGGGGAGGCCCCCAAATCCCTCAGTTTTCAAGATGGAGAGTTCATACATGGCATGCATGCTAAGGGTGTGCCAAGATAGGTTTTAAGCAGAAAGGGGGGGGGGGGGGCCCTACCCCCAGATAAAAAGCCCATACTTCGATTATCCACCGGGCAGCGCTGGGTACCTCAGCTAGTTATAATTATATAAAAGTCCATACTTCGATTATCCACCGGGCAGCGCTGGGTACCTCAGCTAGTTCTATAAAAAAGCCCATACTTCGATTATCCACCGGGCAGCGCTGGGTACCTCAGCTAGTTATATATAAAAGCCCATACTTCGATTATCCACCGGGCAGCGCTGGATACCTCAGCTAGTTATATATAAAAGCCCATACTTCGATTATCCACCGGGCAGCGCTGGGTACCTCAGCTAGTTATATATAAAAGCCCATACTTCGATTATCCACCGGGCAGCGCTGGGTACCTCAGCTAGTTATATAATTATAAAAGCCCATACTTCGATTATCCACCGGGCAGCGCTGGGTACCTCAGCTAGTTATATATAAAAGCCCATATTTCGATTATCCACCGGGCAGCGCTGGGTACCTCAGCTAGTTATATATAAAAGTCATGTCTGTTCTTAGATGGAATACTGTTCACTCTTGTGGAACGGTTCTGGAAAGGTTGCATCTAGGCAGTTGAATAAACTTCAAAATAAAACAATTATATTAATCAATAGCTCTGTAATCACGCAGGATCTTTCTCCATTATCCATACAAAGAACTGTTGCATCTCTTCCATTACTCTTAAATGTATTTTCATGGTAAATCTACTGATGAACTTGCTTCAGTTTTACCACCTCTCCACACCTTTCCCTGCAGAACTAGGGCAGATGGAAATGCCCATTTATTCACTCTCTCTCCTTCACAATGTGAAACTTCCGCCTATTAAAATTAATTTATCCCCAGAACTTCTACTCTCTGGAATTAACTTCCTTGGATATACTTTCCACACATATACAACCCATAACAGTTTAAGTCCAATTGATACAAATTGATTTTGTTTGAATGGAGGATGCCTTTATGCACATGGACCTTTTCTGTTTTGTCTTTGTTTTTCCTTCCTCTATTTATTACCTCTTAATGAAAATAAATCGACCAAACCTCTTGAATATGAACCTCAGTAACTAACAAGCGACTAGAGTAATGGAGCTAATATTTTTACCATTTGGGAAAGGTCAGCCAGGGAATGGGTGTGGAAATTTACAGCCCATTTCATCTAGCCCTTTTTTAGTTACAGAGGTTAGGCTTCTCGATTTCTGGCCTACCTATTTGGAACAGGGTATAGACTATATTATATATTATTTTGTTTAAAGATACAGCAGTATGACGCCCTTCTTCCATATTGTTTGGCTGTCATTAGCCAGTTATATGCAGCTTAGGAAGAACATACTGTATATAAGCCAGAGGGTTAAGGGGGTGACCAATTTTTTTTATCTGTCTTGGTTGTATCCATTTAGTCCCATTCAGCCTACTGTTTTAAGACATTTATCCCCATCCAAGTGTCGATTTTTTCCTGGCGAGCGATAGCGAGCCAGCATTTTATGGAGAAATCAGGCTTCGCCGGAGACATTATTTCTGTCGAAAAATGTACAAATTTAGCCAACTGTCTAAGTCATTATCAAAAATATGGTGGCTCGCTGTCGCTCGTCAGGTATAAATCGACACCTGGATGGGGATAAACGTCGTAAAACAGTAGGCTGAAATGGGCCGAGTGAATAAAACCCAGAGAGAGAAAATAAACAGGTGACCCCCTTTAACTGAGACGGTTTATACATTATGACTCCCGCAGGTCCTTCCTAAGATGCATTAAATCGTCTTATACCAGCCCAATTAATAGGAAGGAAAACATCATCGTGTACTAAAAGGGTTAAGGGGAGATGGGCCGTTTTCCTGGTCCCCTTTCTTCCTCATGTTTAGCCGCATTAGTTGTCAGATTGCATGACGTTCGGCCCATTAGTTTGGCAACTTTAAAATCTTTCACCCCATTTTTATGGTCAATATTATGACTTTTCGTGTAATTTAGGTGTCGATTTCTTCCTGGCGAGCGATAGCGAGCCTGTAATTTACGAGAAACCGGCCTTGGGCCGGGACATTTATCGATAAATGTACACATTTATCTTGAAGGAGGGTCTTGGGCGGGTGTTTATTAACCTTGATGGAGGTCTAGGGAGGGAACTAATATAATAGTAAAAAGATACAAAATTGAGCAAATAAATAAACCCCTCTCCCCTTAAGTCTAGATATTAAGTCTAGATATTAAGTCTAGATAAATAAACCCGTCTCCCCTTAAGTCTAGATATTAAGTCTAGATAAATAAACCCCTCTCCCCTTAAGTCTAGATATTAAGTCTAGATAAATAAACCCCTCTCCCCTTAACCCCTTCTGTACCGTCAACGTCTTTTAACTATAATCTAGCAACTATTACACAATGTTATTCAGTTTCAAAAGGGCCTCCATCAATTTATAGGCTTCGAACTATCTCACTTAATCCTTTTTACTACCACAGATCCTTCCTAAACTGCCCAAAATCCTCTCAATATAGCCAGAATACAACGGAAAAGACGGCTCGGTAATAAAGGGGTTAAGTCTAGATATTAAGTCTAGATAAATAAATCCCTCTCCCCTTATGTCTAGATATTAAGTCTAGATATTAAGTCAAGACATTAAGTCAAGACAAATAAACCCCTCTCCCCTTAAGTCTAGATATTAAGTCTAGATATTAAGTCTAGATAAATAAACCCCTCTCCCCTTAAGTCTAGATATTAAGTCTAGATAAATAAACCCCTCTCCCCTTAAGTCTAGATAATAAGTCTAGATAAATAAACCCCTCTCCCCTTAAGTCTAGATATTAAGTCTAGATAAATAAACCCCTCTCCCCTTAAGTCTAGATGTTAAGTCTAGATATTAAGTCTAGATAAACAAACCCCTCTCCCCTTAAGTCTAGATATTAAGTCTAGATAAATAAACCCCTCTCTCCTTAAGTCTAGATATTAAGTCTAGATAAATAAACCCCTCTCCCCTTAAGTCTAGATATTAAGTCTAGATAAATAAACCCCTCTCTCCTTAAGTCTAGATATTAAGTCTAGATAAATAAACCCCTCTCCCCTTATGTCTAGATATTAAGTCTAGATATTAAGTCTAGATAAATAAACCCCTCTCCCCTTAAGTCTAGATATTAAGTCTAGATATTAAGTCTAGATAAATAAACCCCTCTCCCCTTAAGTCTAGATATTAAGTCTAGATAAATAAACCCCTCTCCCCTTAAGTCTAGATATTAAGTCTAGATATTAAGTCTAGATAAATAAACCCCTCTCCCCTTAAGTCTAGATATTAAGTCTAGATAAATAAACCCCTCTCCCCTTAAGTCTAGATATTAAGTCTAGATGTATAAACCCCTCTCCCCTTAAGTCTAGATATTAAGTCTAGATAAACAAACCCCTCTCCCCTTATGTCTAGATATTAAGTATAGATAAATAAACCCCTCTCCCCTTATGTCTAGTTATTCAGTCTAGATATTAAGTCTAGATAAACAAACCCCTCTCCCCTTAAGTCTAGATATTAAGTCTAGATAAACAAACCCCTCTCCCCTTAAGTCTAGATATTGAGTCTAGATAAACAAACCCCTCTCCCCTTAAGTCTAGATAAATAAACCCCTCTCTCCTTAAGTCTAGATATTAAGTCTAGATATTAAGTCAAGACAAATAAACCCCTCTCCCCTTAAGTCTAGATATTAAGTCTAGATATTAAGTCTAGATAAACAAACCCCTCTCCCCTTAAGTCTAGATATTAAGTCTAGATATTAAGTCTAGATAAGTGAGCCCCTCTCCTTTTAAGTCTAGATATTAAGTCTAGATATTAAGTCAAGACAAATAAACCCCTCTCCCCTTAAGTCTAGATATTAAGTCTAGATAAACAAACCCCTCTCCCCTTAAGTCTAGATATTGAGTCTAGATAAACAAACCCCTCTCCCCTTAAGTCTAGATATTAAGTCTAGATAAATAAACCCCTCTCCCCTTAAGTCTAGATATTAAGTCAAGACAAATAAACCTCTCTACCCTTAAGTCTAGATATTAAGTCTAGATAAACAAACCCCTCTCCCCTTAAGTCTAGATATTAAGTCTAGATATTAAGTCTAGATAAATGAACCCCTCTCCCCTTAAGTCTAGATATTAATTCTAGATAAATAAACCTCTCCCCTTCAGTCTAGATATTAAGTCTAGATAAATAAACCCCTCTCCCCTTAAGTCTAGATATTAAGTCTAGATAAATAAACCCCTCTCCACTTAAGTCTAGATATTAAGTCTAGATAAATAAACCCCTGTCCCCTTAAGTCTATATATTAAGTCTAGATAAATAAACCCCTCTCCCCTTATGTCTATATATTAAGTGTAGATAAACAAACCCCTCTCCCCTTAAGTCTAGATATTAAGTCTAGATAAATAAACCCCTCTCCCCTTAAGTCTATATATTAAGTCTAGATAAATAAACCCCTCTCCCCTTATGTCTATATATTAAGTCTAGATAAACAAACCCCTCTCCCCTTATGTCTAGATATTAATTCTAGATAAATAGACCCCTCTCCCCATATGTCTATATATTAAGTCTAGATAAACAAACCCCTCTCCCCTTATGTCTAGATATTAATTCTAGATAAATAAACCCCTCTCCCCTTAAGTCTAGATAAAAAGTCTAGATAAATAAACCCCTCTCCCCTTAAGTCTAGATATTAATTCTAGATAAATAAACCCCTCTCCCCTTAAGTCTAGATTATAGGTTTGACTCTTGCAAGGAGATAAAGAAAACCTAATATTTAGGAGTGGCCCCGTAATCATTGACGATTATGCCTATTACATAAGGCACCCTCTTCAAACGCTCATCCGCCGTAGTTTGAATCTACCGCGCAGAGCATAAAAAATTGAGGAGCCTTCATCATGAGCGCACGCAACCTAACTCATGGTTCAGTCATTATGAAATTGGGTTCTCACTACGAAAAAACTTCGTAACAAATAAAAAACAAAAAGAAAATAAGAATAACTATTCATAAGCTTTCCATATAATCGTGGATGTACTTGTGTGGATCTTTGACCAGATGCTGACTCAGGCATCATTCTTCCTTCACTGACATATCAAGTAAACCAAAATCCTTAATACATCAACGAATGGGAAGGGGATGGTCGGGAGGGCGGCCCCAGTCGTCAATGATTACGGGGCCACTACTAAATATTAGGTTTTCTTTATCTCCTTGCAGGAGTCAAACCTATAATTTATTAGTGGCCCCTCCATCATTGACGATTATGCCTGATATCTAAGACTGGAGGGGGACATTCGTAATCATATCATAACTCTAGCAAAGGCAGATAATCAAACAACCACATAGTATTCTTACTTTGTAAAAAATATGTATTTGGCGCATAAACTTTATACAGCACATATATACAAAAGGGGTACAAGCAGGAGCGTGCTTCAAAGAAGCCTGCTTGATAAAAAGGGGTTAACTCTGAGATTCTGAGAACAGATCCGCCAGTTAATAAGGCACCCCACTTAAATTAAGTGGTGAAAAAATAAAAACTTATAAGTTTACATGTGCACATGTAAACCCAATAAACTAGTGGAGATATCTTGCAAAATATTCCCAATGCTTAAAATTAGATTGCTTCACAGCCCAAAACTACTTGCAACAACACTGTTGTTTGTACTATAATTGTACTAGCACAATTTCCTGTAATGAATAGTACAGATAAATTTTCATATCACAACACCCATAAAACAGTATCACAGCTCACATATTCCGGCGGGGTCTAGGGCGTCCTATGTTACACTGACTGCACCCCCCCCCCCCCCCTTTTCATGAAATTAAACAATAAGTGACCTAGGGGCCACCTAGACCCTCTGCCTTAAAGCTATACATGGTAAGGAAGGTTTGTCTAGAGCAACTGAAAGGTATCGAGTCAAAAACGTATGATTAGAGGCCCACAACTGTGTGGACGTAATATCTTCAACAGAAACATTCTTAAGGAAACGCAAAGATGTTGCACACTTGCGTAAATCGTGGGCCCTACCCACAACGCCGGGATTACTCTCTTTAATGACCTCGACCAAGAGAGAAGCCAGTTTACGTTTCATCAAGCGTTTACCCGTACTTGCTACCCATAAAGCACCCTGGTGATTTAGAGGTGCCACTCTTAAATATTTGGTTAGAGCTTGCACTGGACATAAATTATGGTGCACCTTTCCCCTTTTCAACGCCGGCACCATGAACTCTGAAAACACGTGTTCACTGTGCTCATTCTTGGCTATGAACCCTGGGGAAGGTGCAATCAGAACACATTCATTAAGCCTACCAAACCTGAGGCAATTAGGTGTGTTGCTCATCGCCGCCAGCTCAGATACTCTGTTCCCGGTAGCCAAAGCCATAAGGAATACTGCCTTTTTTAAGAGTAATGTAAAATCTGCAGTATGTTGGTACAGACGGGAATGAAGTAACGACAATTCTTTGTCCAGAGACCAGGTAGGCATGAGCTGACGGGGAGGTGGGCGGATTTTAAAACATGCCCTCATAAAACCTGTTTCCTCCGCGACTGGTATGGTGAGACAGGTAAGGTCCAAAAATGGCATCCTAATCGCTGTTAAGTGATTTTTTAACGTTACTACAGATAAATGTTTCTGCTCGAACAGATAATTTAAATAATTAAAAACCAAAGCCACCGAGGGCACCGTTTGTTCTGTTCTAAGAATCCAAGAAGTAAAGGCTTGCCAATGCGATTGATACTGTCGCTTTGTAGACTGGGTATATTGATTCATGAATTTATTGGTCACGTCTCTACCATATGGTGCTAGCCACTTGGCCTCCTGAATGTCCATAATACAAAAATCAGCGAGGTCTCTAGGTTGCCAATTGTGTCTAAGTGGAAAAACCCGACCGGGAGTGACACCGGGTGCGGGCACCACGTTTTCAATTGCTGGTACCACAACTGCGCCGGCCATAGGGGCGCGATTAGCGAGACTACGCCCCGATAATCCTGTAGTTTGTTTACTATGTGGCACATTAGAGACGCGTCTGGCGGCGGAAACAGATAAATGGAACTCCACCTGTTCCAGTCTGCCACCAGTGCGTCTGGCCCGCCCGCCGGCGTTATCGTCCGGCGGGTGAGGTACAGTGGGAGTTTGTGAGTCTCCTCTGACGCAAACAAATCCACTTGTGAATGGTAAGGCTCCGCAATCATTTGGTCGAAAATGGTTTGCTTGAGCGCCCATTCTACTGTTGTGCTCTGTCTCCGAGACAGAGCGTCTGCCCAGACGTTTGCTACGCCTGGGAGATAAGATGCGTGAAGATGAATGTCCAGCCTGTTGGCTAGAATAAAAATCTTTCCTGACACCTTTAGCAACTTCCGAGATCTCGTCGACCCTTGTTTCTGAATACAGTGAACCGCATTCAGATTGTCCATTCTGAAGGCCACCGATTTGCCCCGTAAAGTAGAGCCGTGAGCCTGAAGGAAATATAAGGGGACTAGTAATTCTTTGACATTGATGTGGGAGATTTCTAAATGGGACCAAAGCCCTTGACCCTGGTGCCCTTGGTTTGACTGAAAGCCCCAACCTATCGTTCCTGACGCATCCGTGTCTACCCATACCGTCGGCGGAGGAGAGGTCCATGACATGACTGAGTGTAATGTTTCCCTCTTCGCCCAGATCGCTAGCAAGTTGTGGATTAATTTTGGTATGGGCCATAATTTTTTCGCCGGCAATAGCGGAAAATATTTGTTGCCCTCCAATATTAAACGTTTGACTCTTAACCGGCGCAACCGTACAGTTAGTTGAATCCAGTTGAGAGAGCCGACCAGAGACTCCCAGATTCTTCGTGTCATAGTCAGACTGTGAAGGAACAGAAACAATTTCCCGCGAAATCTGTTGCGATTGTCCACACTCTGACTCAGAGTGAGAGTAGCTGTGTCCCAGACCAGCCCTATCCACTGAACTACTCTTGAGGGAACAAGGTTTGACTTTACCAGGTTGACCTTGAACCCTAGAGTTTTGACATGTTTTAATGTTATGTTGACATGATTTATGCATACTTGTTCCGTCTCTGCCACCACTAGCCAGTTGTCTAGATACCATGAAATAGTTTGGATGTAAAAACTGGGTAATTTTGAGGAACCGGAATGATGACATTCTTGGCGATCATTCCCTGGATCAGTGACTCCACCTCTAATGAAACTAAATTTGCCTTTGTCGGCTGACGTAAACGAGGTCGCCGGAGCTACTGCCAGGTGATGCCCTTGCGTGCCACCATCCTCGCCCAAGTATTTACTGGCCATGCATGGTGACACGTCCGGAATGACCCAGTTAGCAGACAAGGGTTCGCCGGCTGTACTACCCTCTGATCCACCCGCCGTGAGACCGCCTCTGGGAGTGAGAGAGACTTTAGTTTTTTTATGCTGGTGGTGGTGGTGGTGGTGGATACTTAGCCGACTGGCCGGCGTTGGCAGAAGACGGGCCCTGGCCCGGTCTGTTATAGTTTCGACCTTTATGACCTGCAAACTTACCTTGTTTATACCTGTACTGACCTTGGGGGGAAGCGGACTTAGGGATATGAAAGGGCTTTGACCCACCCGGCTGAGCTTTTGCGACTGGCTTGGGTTTGGGAAAGTTAAAAGCAGGTTTCTTAGAAGGGGTGGGACTGTGCTTAAAGGCCTGAGCCATGTTGAAAACAGTTCTCCACACATCAGGGGACATTGTTACAACTGAGGTTCAATTATATCAGGGCTCTTATTCATTGGACTAGTAATGGCATAAATGCTACAACGGAAAGCGCTAGATCCAACCTCTGATGTATATTCCCAGTGAACAAAGAACACAAATACTCTCCAGAGTTCTATATGCAATAATAGGTTATTAAACTCTCAATAAATGTGCGTCTACTCTAGGCTTAATGTTATGTGAAAACAGCCTATTACTACCTATAACCGAAGGTGCTTGGTTATGGTATGCAAAGTAAGGTGGTAAGAGAAGTTACAGCTTACGTTACTTTAATCAATAAATGTGAGGCACTCCTGCACGAAAGAAAGTGCATTAAAGTCCTTCAACACCAACAAGGAATCTTCTTTAAATGTTAGATGCTATCAAGATGCTCGAATCGGAAATGGAACCCAAAAAGGCAGGCAGCGGAACAATGCTCGTGCAGGCTATGCACACAAAAAGGCAGGAGATATAATGCAGTCGGAGCCAAGAATATCCTAAACGCCACAACACACAATGCAGTATTCCTATCAACAAAAAGAGCCTAAGTCGTTTGTGTCTCAATACATCAAACTAGGCTGCGAAATGCTTGTGTAATCATAAACGGGTATGCATAAAAAGAGTATTTGGTTTAATATACTTAATGTCTACTATGACCTGATAAAGTCAAGCTAGAGTCAATGATACGAGATACTGGTGTGCATGGCATGCCGCATAGCCTAGTGCAAATCTCAAGTCTGTGCGTCAAATATTACGTTATAATGAAGGGTAGCTCTCTTGAGAAACCTTAATACCGAAGTATTAAGCATTCTCCTGGCGTACCTCAAAGACAAACAACGAGCTTAGAACAGTGCAGAATGGTATAGGCAAAAAGCCCTCATTCGTGCATGCTCTACTCTCAATGGCACACAGACTAGAATTTACTCAATCAACTCCAGTTCTCAGGTATGTCGTGCAGCTTTTAACTAAAGCCAGCACCCATCGGAAACAATACCTTATAATATCAGACTCCTAGTCTAGCATTATCTAATCCAGCAGAACACTAATAATTACAGGAAGCAGTACTGAACAATATGAATGCCAACCAATGCTTCGTGATCAACTTATCTTAACAACTAACATACATGGGTTATATAAGACCTTAACGCACAATACAACTGGCCAGCATGAAGCTGATTATGCAGAGTTAACCAGAGGGGGTATAATATTAATAAAAGGTGGTGAAAGATATGGAAAATGAGAGAGATAGGCAGAGGAAAAGGTTCTCAGGTGCGGAGAGGAGGACAGATATCAAAGGGATAAGAGGGATGCGTTCTAGAAACCAGATCTGAGGGAGAGAGTGTCGAAAGAGCTGTATATATACTAGCACTAGCTTGCACCGCGTAGACAAAAGCGGTAACAATTCCCTCAGCCAATGACAAAGAAGCCAGCCAAACATGACATCACCAAGCATGGTAAAAACTCCTCCAAGAGGCCAGCCAGCTGTGACATCATCAAGCATGGCAAAAAGCACTGCGCGCCTCCTCTCACTCTGTTCTACTCTCTCTCTCTCTCTCTCAAATCCTATCATTACTACTTAATGATAAAACATATACTTTGCAATTAAATATATAAAGCCTTGACATGGGCGAAAACAAAGAGCCTTTCTGGACTGCCCATGACACGAGCTTTCATATGAAATAAAGCACACAACAATACATCAACTGTAGCCACATCCACTGCCCTGGCGATCCTAGCGAGTCACTGTAGGACAAGCCATGCGGTTCTAACGGAGTGGTTAACGTCACAACATTAACGAGGGAGTTAGCACCGGCGACATGACCACCTGGTTTGCAATTCTATCAGGAAGTTTCTTCACCAGGGACATCCTAAGATCCTGTCTCGCCCGCACCGCCTCGAGCAAGGCTGTGCGGATATCCCTCAACGACTGAATAGAAGTCTGAAGGAGTAACCGCCGAGATAGTTCAACCGATCTTCTGGCCTTCGCGTCCGCGATTGCCTGAGTAGATCTTAGCATAGATTTCGCCACCTGGTGCGTAACAATGTATTGGGAGAAGTCTATACGCCTTCCCCCGTAGCCTAAACTGTCGGTCTAGGTGAGCTGGGGAAGGTGTAGTGAAAGGATCTTTAAGTTCGCATAGATTGATTTTGGGGGCAGCTAAAAAAGCAAACAAAGCAGATGGAACTCCGCCGGCTGAAAAGACTGGCATAGAGAACCAAGAATGGCTGTCCTGAGGAATCTGGTGCGAAGATTTTGAGGTGAAGGTGGTCGCAAAGTTCTGAGCCTCTACCTCCCATTCCACCCAAGGTCCTGGACCCAACTGCCCCACCTTCAACACTGGGTTAGCGGATGTGTCTGTGACTGTTTGTAAATCTAATTCTGGAGTGAGAGCTGACAGTGCTTTTATATCATTAAAACCGTCATGCTTGGTCCAGTCAGAAAACAGTTTTGAAGCTGAGGCAGGGGGCAGTGCAGGTGTAGCTGTATACACAAAATAGTCATGGTGATAATGGTTCGGAATGGCCTTAATATTAACATCAAGTACATTACCCGCAATATCCAAAGCTCGTAACTTTCTAGATTTATTTCCTTGGATTACCCACTCACGTGGCTCTGGAAGTTCCCCTGACAAAGTGGGCTGCGCCGCCTCTGGCTTAGTTGGGATCATTTGAACCCATGAATCATCTGGACCGTATAACAGGGGCATAGCTACCTTTCTTAACGGTGCTTTATCTAAAGGGGGAGGATTCACATCCGCTACCACCCTTACGCTAGAAGTAGTTAGTGCCGCCGAAGCAGGCCTAGTGACCATAGTAGGTGATATAGAGGGAGGGTGCGGAATCTTGGTCAAAGCAATAGAAGCGATCAGAGGCCGAACACTTGAACTTGTCATGGAAGTTCCCAGGTCCACTGTAGGAGTCTCCGGCTGTTGGCCAATTTTTGTTGTTAGAGCAGTAACTAATAACCCATCTATTTCCTCCGCCGTGACAAATTTAGCAGATGAAGAACTCAGAGGTGAATCATTCCTATCTTGCGAGTCGTCTAGAACTGAACCTAACTCTTGCACTTCCATGTCTGAGATTATAGACACCTCATCCTTGTCATCTGGCCCATCATGAGAGGATTCCGCCGAAGCCGGAACCCCGTCGTGGTGCCACGTTAAGTCAGGAATGGATGATGGGATCACAGCGTCCCGGTGGACGTCTGTCCGTACCTGTGGCTCCTGAACCAGACGTGGGCCTTCATGCCCTGGTTGGGAATACCGCCATACACTCAGGCCTTGGCCCGAACTCCCTTGGGAGTCAGATACACTATCAACCACGGAGCCCCCACTAGACTCTTCTAAAGGGCGATCACTGCCCACAGAACTCTCTAACTCTAAGTGTGTAATATCCATTGGTAACCTGTCCGCCGGTAACACCCCCACCACAGTCTCTGACTCCACTCCCGCCCCATCAGATTGGACACTCGATAAGTCGGGAGTAGAGGCAGAAAGTGGGGCACGAGGCTCCGGCGAACGCCGGGAGGCCTTTCGTTCCTTAGAATCTTTCCTGGAAGATTTGTGGCTGCGGTGTGACTTAATTCTTTCACTGCTCTTAGACTTTTCCGATCTTTCACTAGAGCTGTCCTTGGACTTTTCCTCTTTGCTCTTCTTTCTTGCTGGTGAAGAAGAATGACTAGGCGGCTGTTGTCTGAGGGGCGACCTGGACATGGACCGTGCCCGTGACGTGGAGGCTGTCACCGGGGGCGTGGGTTCACGAGGTCTCTTAGATGTGCTAGGGACCAGAGAAAGTGCTGTACCCTGCCCAGTCTCTGCCAACTTTCGTACAGTTACTCTAGAGGTACGTTTAATAGGGGGGGTGCTCAATCAGTAATTTATCCCAAAGAATGACATTATCACATTGCAGCGCTTTATGAGCCACTGTGGTAGCATAACTTGACAACTGCTGCCTGACCTCCCTCAAAGCGACCGCCGCGGATCTTTTATTGTCCCGCAATACTTTGACACTCAATTGAGTACAGAAGGTACAGTTCCCCGTTACCCACAAACCCCTTGAGCGATCTAAACATTTAACACATCTAATGCAAAGAGTGTGTGCAAAGATAGGGATACCTGAACAGGAGGGAGCAATACACAAGGCAAAAACAGGGACTAGGGTAGCCATGACAGAGACTGGTGGAAAACGAACACACCCCCGGTTTACTCCAGGTTCTCTATAGACCCGCCGGAACTCAGCCCTGGAAAAAAGAAAATTTCCAGGAATTAATGCTCATAAGGCTACACCAACATGTTCGAACACAAGTGTTAGATAACCCGCCGGGTAACGAGACGTAATACACAACTATCACGGCTCGCTACGCGGGAGGTTCATGTATAAAGATTTCAGAATATCTTAACCTGTCCAAAAGATTTATGAATATACTCTGACATGATATAAAGACCAGCATGTTTTTTTTATAAATGACACAGTCTTCCCAGTGGTGTTTGTTAAGTTACTGGAAAACCCCTAAAAGACGCCGGCCCCCGTATTATCTCGCAGATAAAAAACTGGGAAGACTGTCTTAAATGCTAGATCTGGCTTCTCCCGAAGCGTTCTAGATCGCCGTATGTTGAATGGCGGCGATACTTGTCGTATCCCTCAATTGTCTGGTTAACTACACTGAATTTTGCAAATCCGTTAATCCCACCCTCCCAAGGTGCAAACCGCCGGGTGTGAATTTAAGTTTAAACGTTAACCGCAATTATTCCTATCCCCACTTCTTTGCAAAAGATCGCCGGGGAGGAAAGACCAATCAACAAACAGTCTAGTTTTACTGGCTTTGCAAAACCGGGAAAAACTCAACTCAACAAGTGTCCATATGAACACTTAGTTAAATGGGTAAAGCCATCCCGCCGGGAATACACAGTAAGCCTGAACACAGGCACCACCACAGAGACGCATTCCTGGAGAGCCTCAGGCCACCACTCGCCGGGGAAAACAAGCCTTTTTTAACCACGCGTGATTAAAACTCGGCAACCAGCCAGGTTTTCATTGTGTAACCGAGAAAACCCGCCGGAAAAGGCAACCCACCCCGTTCAGATTCAATCTGAACACACCAAATAGACCGTGGAATTAGCCAAAGCACAACTAACCCAGGACACACAAATAGTCCGTGGAATTAGCCAATACACAACTAATCCAGGACACATATATAGTCCGTGGAATTAGCCAATACACAACTAAACCAGGACACACATGACACAGTAGTACATATTTATAACATAAATCAATAACACTTGTATATGTGGCAAAGCTACGAGAGGCTGGCTAGGCCTAAGCAGACGGAAATAAAAAGTAATCATGTCTTAATATAAACAAAAAGCACTGAATTATATCACAACAGGAACCACCGTTAACACACCACTGTAGCAAAAACTTCCCGGCAAAGGGAAGAACTGACTCGGGACCCAGAAAAAACTTCACTAAGTGAAGAAAAATACGCTGGGAACGTCAGAGAATAAAATGCTACCTCATCAGAAAGATAAAAGGAAGCATAATAACGCGTAATGAAAGCCGCCTACATCACAAAGCTAGCTAACCGCGAAAAAGTTCACATGTCCACTACGGGGACCACGAGGGTACACCCGAAATAGATGCCCCAAACACACGACCCAAAATACACTGCACTGCGGGCAACCCGCCCAGGACACTCCTGCTACGCATACCCTAACCTTACTCGATACATCCCGGAGTAAACAAATGAGAAAAAACTCACTAGGGACGCAACAAATGCGGAACCAGCGGAGCGTGGGGAGGCACATCCGGGTAGATTGAGCGCAGAGCAGAGAAGGAAGAATGACGCCTGAGTCAGCGTCTGGTCAAAGACCACACAAGTACATCCACGATTATATGGAAAGCTTATGAATAGTTATTCTTATTTTCTTTTTGTTTTTTATTTGTTACAAAGTTTTTTCGTAGTGAGAACCCAATTTCATAATGGCTGAACCATGAGTGAGGTTGCGTGCGCTCATGATGAAGGCTCCTCAATTTTTTATGCTCTGCGCGGTAGATTCAAACTACGGCGGATGAGTGTTTGAAGAGGGTGCCTTATGTAATAGGCATAATCGTCAATGATGGATGGGCCACTAATAAATATTCGTGTATACTATCTAGATATACACAGGAAACAGTGTTCGTTGATTAATGAAGCACACGATGGTCTTAATTTGTGGGTCAACACATAATCTCAAAACATTACTCGACCTCCGTGTCTCTAGTGACCCAGATAAAAGCCGGTATCACAAGAGAGCTTTTATAGTCAACATTCGATGATCAAATTTGTGTGGCAACATTTAGAGATAATTTTGCATTGGTATCGGAAACTAGACTGTTGATAGATAAATTTTAGGTAACCGAAATATTCTAAATGTTGACCTCATAAGCTGCCAGACCGGTGTTAAGGATAAATGTTGAGTGCAAAAGCGCTCGTGTGATACCGGCTTAACAAGGTACACTCAGATGCCGTATTCTTTAACCCACTCGTAAGAATTCGTGGACTCCTTATGTTTTTTTAGCAATTATATAGGGATTGTTTTTTGGATATAAATTGTTTTTCAATAAATAGTATACTTAGATTTGTAGTTGATGTATATAAATATGTATTAATAAATTCGCTTCCAGAGATATACTTCCATCCGAGGGCACCACCACAGTTAACCCTTTCAGCAGACGATCACGTTTTTCTTACTTTTAATTGAGCTGGTAGAATTTGATTGAATGTATCTTAAGTGGGTGTTTTTGTTGGACCCCTTTCTCCCTCATGTTAAGCCCCATTAGTTTTGAGATATTAAGACGTTTGCCCTAGTACGTTGGTGATTTGACGACCGTTTGTTCCATTTCTTTGTCAATATTACGACCTTTCGTGCCATTTAGTTGTCGATATTTCCTGGCTAGCGAGAGCGAGCCTGTATTTTAGGATGTTCAAATTTATCTCGAAGGGAAGTATTTTTAAAAGCTTGATGTAGGTCTTGAGAGAAAAAAAAAAATAATACAATTCATAAATAAAAATATAAAAATATATTAAATAGACAATAAGAATATAATTAATAATGAAAAACATCCCTTTATATTGAGAGAGGAAAGCTACATTAGCAAGTCATGACAAAAAGGTTAAATTTGCAAAGATTAAGTTCATCATACTTTAACTTTAAGTGCAAACGGGAATACTGAGGAGCAGAGACTAAACTTGACGGATGCATGTTAATTAAAAGGAATAACAGTTTAAACAGAGTCAAAATATTAGTCAAGGTGATACTTTTCTTTATTATATTTGTGTTTGTCTTTTTTATTTGTCCCCTAGACCTCCTTATCGCTCGCCATCAAAAGATCGATACCTACATAGCACGATGGGTCTTAATGTCTCAAACTAATGGAGCGGACGTCTTTAAACCTCAAAAACCAATGGAGCTAAACATGACGGGAAAGGTGGTTCATAGGCTTGATGCTCGTTATGAATAGAAAGAGAAACACATAATCAATTAAACAAAATTATTATGAGAAAATAGTTAAGGTGATTAGGTTAACCATCAGGCCCTACCCTACCCTTACCAGCGGCCTTTAGCTGATTCCTAGAGTGGTTGGCTCTGAGAGAGAGAGAGAGAGAGAGAGAGAGAGAGAGAGAGAGAGAGAGAGAGAGAGAGAGAGAGAGAGAGAGAGAGAGAGAGAGAGAGAGAGGAGAGAGAGAGGAGAAGAGAGAGAGAAAAGAGAGAGAGAGAGAGAGAGAGAGAGAGAGAAGAGAGAGAGAGAGAGAAGAGAGAGAGAGAGAGAGAGAGAGAGAGAGAGAGAGAGAGAGGAAAGAGAGAGAGAGAGAGAGAGAGAGAGAGAGAGAGAGAGAGAGAGAGAAGAGAGAGAGAGAGAGAGAGAGAGAGAGAGAGAGAGAGAGAGAGAGAGAGAGAGAGAGAGAGAGAGAGATTTTTTACATAGATACACTGCTCACACAGACTTTACGATCCCAGCGAGGTGGTCAGGACTTAATCCTAGTAGAGAAAGCTAACCCGAGAGTAAGGGGCAGTGGAAGGAAAGGATAGCAAAGAAGAAGAAGAAGTGAGAGAGAGCGAGAGCGAGAGAGAGAGAGAGGGGGGGGGGGTTAGTTAGTTGTATAAGTAGTATGAGAGAGGCTTGTGGATGGGTTACGAGATTAATACCCAGGTAGTCACCAGAAGTAAATTAGTTAATGAGAAGATTTTTGGGAGGAATATATAAATTAATAGTTAATTAATTAATCTCACACACACGCACACACACACTTATTTGTATATATATATATATGTATATATATATATATATATATATATATATATATATATATATATATACCGGTATATATATATATATAGATATAGATATAGATATATATATATATATATATATATATATTTTATATATTAGTCATAACGTTAATTTTAATTTTATCTTCATCCACGGTCATCAACATCATATTGTTCCCATCACAATCTCTCTCTCTCTCTCTCGTCCTCCTCCATTCCCTCCTTCCTTCTCTCCCTATCCCTCCCCCCCCCCACCCACCTCTCCCTCCCATCTCCGTCCATGCTATCCCCTCTTCTTCTCCATATCGCTTCCTCTCTCCCATCCTCTCCCTCCCTTTAAGACCTCCTCTTCCCCCTCCTCCCTGCAAAAGATGAGACAGATTGCAACTTAAATACCCCTTAACTAGGTGAGGCCGGCCCTGCAATTAGACTGCATGGAAGGAGGGTAGCTGGGAGGAAGTGGAGGAGGAGAAGGAGGAGGAGGGTTGATAGGGGAAAGAGGAGGAGGAGAATGAGAATGAGAAGGAATAATAATAGAGAAGGGGAGCCGAGGAAGAGGTAGGACTTAGAGGAGAGGGTGGAGGAGAAAGATAATGGCCGAAGAAGAGGGGGAGGACTAGGAGGAGGAGGCAGAGGAGGAGGTGGAGGAAGAGGAGGAGTGGGAGGAGCTAGTAGGAAATGAGAAGAAGAGGAGAATAAACAAGAGAGAAAGAGGAGGAGAAAGAGGAGATAGAGATAATAGGAGAATCGGAGCAGGGAGGAGTAAAACAAGGAGAGGGGGTTGGGTAGTCTAGTAGGGAGGAGTAAAAGAAGAAATAGTAGGGAGTAATAGAAGACAGGGGTAGTAGGGAGGAGTAAAAGAGGGGGGGGGGAGGCGAGGGGTAGTAGGGAGGAGTAAAAGAAGGAGTGGGGAAGGTTAGTAGGGAGGAGTAACAGAAGGAGGGGGGAGGGGTAGTGAGGAGGATAAAAGAAGGAGAGAGGGGAGGGGTAGTAGGGAGAGTAAAAGAAGGAGGGGGGAGGGTAGTAGGGAGGAGTAAAAGAAGGATGGGGGAGGGGGGTAGTAGGGAGGAGAAAAGAAGGAGGGGGGGAGAGGAGGGGTAGTAAGGAGGAGTAAAGAAAAGGGGGGGAGGGGTAGTAGGGAGGAGTAAGACAAGGAGAGGGGGAGGGGTAGTAGGAAGGAGTAAAAGAAGGAGGGGGGAGGGAAGGGGTAGTAGGTTGGAGTAAAAGAAGGATGGGGGAGGGAAGGGGTAGTAGGGAGGAGTAAGACAAGGAGAGGGGTATAGGAAGGAGTAAAGAAGGAAGACTAGTAGGAGGGGGGAGGGAAGGGGTACAAAGGAGTAAAAAGGAAATCAAGCAACAACAGGTATAGTAACCCTTCTAGGCTGCTTGTCCTCCAAAACACTGAGGATCAAGTGTCCAAACAGTGGTTTAGAGTGGGTAAGGGAACATTGGAAAGGGAACTACTACCCTGGAAATAATGTCCGTGGCAGTACTAGGAAGTTAGTAGGGGACATATGGGTTAGTAACTGAGGGGAGGATAAAATAAAGTTATTCATTTACAAACGCAGTCAGTCGCGGGTTTGATGCGAGATATTTGTCTAGGCAGAGTTTAAATGAATCCACGGTGCTGCAGTCTATAACGTCTCGGGGAAGCCCATTCCACAAGTTGACAACTCGATTGAAGAAGAAATTCTTAGATTCGTGTGAGTTAAAAGATTTACCAATAATTTTGCAACCGTTTCCCCGCGTGTAATTAGATTGGTCGATAGTGAAGTACTTACTACAGTTCATATTGTCGATGCCTTTGATGATTTTGAACACTTGAATTAAGTCACCTCTTAATCTGCGCTTGGTTAAAGGAAATAGATTTAATTCTCTAAGACGCTCTTTTGTATGGTTTATTCTTTAGGCTAGGTATCATTTTGGTAACTCTACGTTGAACTCGTTCTAGCTTGTTTATGTCTTTTTGGTAATAAGGGCACCAGCATTGAACGCAGTATTCCAGAAGAGGGCGGACTAAGGAATTGTAAAGGGTTAGGATAACGTCTTTGGATTTATGCTCAAATGACCTGCCTATAAAGCCAATTATTTTGTTTGCCTTCTTAACAACTTCTGAACATTGTTGACTCGGTTTTAGGTTACTCGATTTGTTACTTCCCAGATCGGTTTCTCTGTTTACATTCTTAAGCTGAGTGCCATTCATCGAATAGTTTGCTTTCTCATTTAGGTATCCGATATGTAGTACTTTACATTTATCCGCATTGAAACTCATTTGCCAAATTTGGGCCCAATGTGACAATTTATCTAGATTGTGTTGCATATCGTCAACTTGATCTTTTGAGAGTACGCTATTTGCAATTTTTGTATCGTCCGCAAATTTTGAGATTGTACAGGTGAGACCCTCATCTATGTCGTTGATGTAAATTAGAAAGAGAATTGGTCCTAGTACCGATCCCTGGGGTACCCCTACTTACATTGGTCCATTTAGATGCCTTACCGTTTATGACTACTCTTTGCTTTCTGTCGCTGAGCCAATTTTCTATCATTTCAACACACCGTCTTGTATTCCATGCGCTTTTAGTTTTAGCAGTAAACGTTTGTGGGGAACTTTGTCAAAGGCCTTTTGAAAATCAAGGTATATAATATTTACAGCTTTACTCTCATCGTAGAGGTTTAGGATATCGTGGAAGAAGTCTAAGAGGTTTGTTAAACAGGAACGTTTTTTACGAAAGCCGTGTTGAGTATCTTTATGTATGTTATTTTCCTCTAAGTGATTTACGAGTCTGTCTCTTATGACCGTTTCTAGCATTTTACATACAACTGAGGTTAAGCTAATTGGATGATAGTTACTGGGTAGTGATTTGCTGCCTTTTTTGAATATCGGTGTTACGTTGGCTATCTTCCACTGATCAGGCATAGTTCCAGACTGCAAGGATTTATTGAATAGTAATGTCAGTGGTTTGGAGAGCTCATCCTTAGCTTCCTTTAGAACTCTAGGCGAGATTGTATCAGGTCCAGGCGTTTTATTTACCTTGAGTTTATCTAAACAATTCAATACTTCTCTCTCTGTAACGGTGATATTGCTTAGAACATCTGAATTATCAATCTGAATCGGCGATGGTGTAGGGATATCACTGAGGTCTTCTGTTGTAAAAACTGATGCAAAGAAGGTATTGAGGGCATTACTCATTTGTACTTCGTCTTTGGTGTATTCTCCATTTTCATTGACTAACGGTCCAACAGTTGAAGTAACTACTTTTTTCTTTCTGATATAACTATAGAAATCTTTTGGGTTTGTTTTACTTTGATTCGCAATATGTAACTCTAGGGTCTTTTTACTTTTCTTAATTAACTTTTTGGCTTTGCCTCGTAGCTCTACAAATTTCACCCGTTCTTCGTCATTTTGTGAGGCTTTTAATCTATCATTAGCAAATTTTTTAGCAAGCAGGCAGTTTGAAATATCTTTATTCCACCATTTGGGCTTATTATTATGGCCTGGACGCCGTATTTTCGATGGTATGCAGTCTTGCACTGCTTTTAGGTAAGTGGTTTCGAATAACTTCCAAGATGTATTTATGTCGTTATTGTTAATTAAAAAGCTCCAGTCAGTTTCTTTAAACATAGCTCTAAGTTTATGAAAGTTTGCTTTCTTGTAATTAGGTACTTTTTTTCGATGCTACTATTTGGTTCGTTACTAGTAAAGTTTAAAGTGAAAGTTATCGTACGATGGTCGCTGTTACTGAATTCATTGCCAACATTCAAATTCTCTATTAATTCTTCTTTTGTTGTAAGTACAATGTCAAGAACGTTATTACCACGGGTCGGTGTTCGAACAAATTGATAAAGCGAACTCTCTTGCTAGTTCGTATACAAGTCATGTCCGGAGTGTGAAGTAAGAGTATCACCCCACTTGGTCACAGGTAAATTAAAGTCGCCAAAAAATACGGTATCTTGTGAGTTACTTACATCTGCATTTTGTTCATAAATTTCTCGGTCAGTTTGCACTGATTGAGCTGGAGGTCTGAATATTAATGCAAGTATTATTTTTGTACCTTTATTATTCTTTATTAGCACAAAAGATGTGTCTATATATCTATCTATCTATCTATATGCTCAGGCCCAATCCCCATTTTGGGGGTAGCCGACTCAAGACAGAGCAAGAACAGGGAAAACACAAAACAAAACATAAAAAAATAAACACAGATAAAACAACTCTCACACATCCAGGTCACCCAGGAGAAGACCCAGAGACCAGGGTTACCAAGGTCGCTCCAGCACTCCCCCGGCCCCTGACCACCGGAGAGGTTCCGATCTCGGCAGGCAGACATGCAGCGGAGCCAAAGCCACAAGCCCTCCCACCACACTTCCAGGCACACCCTTCATATTAATCGTCTCCCCGGGCCAGGCGCCTGATGGACTATTATCTAGTCCAACTTGCGCCCGACCCCTTACTCCAAATGACCACGTGTTCACTCAACTATTCACAAGCATTCTCCATTCACTCCTGTCCACCACCACTTCCCCTGCCTGATCTATAGTCATTCCTCTATCATCCAAAGCCTTTCTTACACAGTCTCTCCATCTCAATGGGGGTCTTCCTGCCCTTCTATCTCCCCTTGTACCTGACTCACATATTCTCTTTGTAAGCCTTTCATCTCCCATTCGTTCAACATGACCATACCAGCTCAGCACCCTTCTGTCCACTCTGGCTGACAAATGTTCCTGCTGCCCCACTCTCCTACGTATCTCTTCATTCCTCAATCTGTCTCTACGAGTAACTCCACACATACTCCTCAAGCAGCTCATCTCCATCACATCCAGCCCTCTTTTCTTCTCCTTTTCTTCAGAGCCATGTCTCAGCCCCATACATCACTGTTGGCACAACAATTCCTTGATACAGTGCACTTTTTACTTTCACTCCGAGATTTCTCGTCTTCCACATACTTCCCATTGCTCGAAAACCTTCCTTCCTTCACACACTCTCTGTTTTACCTCCACTTCCATACCTCCACTCCTGCTTATCGTTCCTCCTAGATATTTAAAACACTCTACTTGTTCCAATATTTCTCCATCCAGCCTCACATCTAGATTCAACCCTATGCTCTCCCTATTACACACCATTACTTTACTTTATTGATGTTCACCTTCAGTTTCCTCCTTCCACAAACCACACCAAACTCTTTGACTACCCGCTGCAGTTTCTCATCAGAATCCGCCACCAATGCTGTGTCATCAGCGAACAGCAACTGATTCAACTCCCAATCTCTACCATTCTTTCCTACTAAAACCCAATCCTCTTCCCATAGTTCTCCTTTTCACCTCCCTCACCACACCATCCATAAACATATTAAACAGCCATGGTGACATTACACAACCCTGTCGCAAACCTACCTTTACCTCAAACCATTCACTCAACTCACCATTTCCTACTCTCACACATGCTCTGCTCCCTTCATAAAAACTCTTAACTGCTTCTAACAAATTTCCTCCTATTTCATAAATCCTTAACACCTTCCACATTGCTTCACGGTCCACACGATCATACGCTTTTCCAAGTCCATAAAAGCCCAAAATATCTCCTTATGCTTCTCTAAATACTTCTCGCATAACTGTCTTACTGCAAACATTGTCGACGTTCACAATTTGAGGTTTTGACAAGAGGGTCGGGTTAAGACTTTCTTTGATATAAAATAAAACGCCACCTCCATTTTTATTTATTCGACTTTTCTCAAACATTACATAACCGGGAAGTGAATACTCTGCTAAAAAGTCTCTATCTACTGTATTGAGCCAAGATTCTGTTATACCAATCGCATCATAATTTTCAGTAAACACTAGTTCCTCTAAATCTGAAAATTTATTGCGTATGCTACGAGCGTTTGCATAGAAAACCTTTAAAGTTGCGGTTTTAGAACTCACAGAACGTTCTTTAATCAAATTTTTGGTTCTGGTCGGATCTACATTTACATTCATGGCTGACATCGGTCCTCGGTCGTTATCCCTGGCGGTTTTGAATTTGGGTCGTGTTGGTGGAGCTTTATCCAAATTCGCGGTTCTTGCCAGATTAGCATTTAATTCCTTCGCAGGTTGCCGCCCTCGCTGTCTTTGGTCCTCCTTCCTGGTTGTCCTGTGCTGAGTCGATTTCTTCTCCGAAAATCCTTCACCGCATGGTTGAGAAGACGCCCAAAACGTGCTGCTCCCACCTGGTTCAGATGAACTCCATCGTCCGAAAACAAATAGTCATCGTAGTAGAAATTGTCCCAGGTGTCGACGAATCCCACGTTTTCCTTCCTGCAGAGGTTTGCTAGACAACGATTTGTGCTGGTGGCTATGTTGTAAAATCGGCTCTCTACACCAAGCCGGGGGACGATTCCTGAGACGATGATCCTTGATGACTTCTCCTTAAACGACTTGATCAGCTGCTGGTACTTTAAAAGCAAATCTTCCGACCGGGTTTCGCTGTACATCGTTGGATCCAACGTGGATGACGTACATTGTATTAGCAGGGGCCAGCTTAGATACTTCGTCAACTGCAGCAACTACATCGTCCACACCACCACCAGGGATACAAAAACGCTTCCTGGTCTTAGGTGCTCTGGCGCAAAACTCTGTGAGCTGACCACGTATCATCGAGTCTCCCACGAGCCGGACTTCTTCTATTTCCGCTTCGTCATCTGAGTCTGCGAGTATCTGGAAGCGGTTTTGACACTCGGTAATCGGTATGGGTTTCCTGGTCTTGGGGCAAACGTTGTTCCTCACGACACGGAAGTTGTCTTGAGGGGGAAGAGAGTTACTATTTGTTTCTTGAGTACCATCAGATGAAATGGCTACTGCAGGCGTTGAATTGTTGGCAGTTGACGTTGGGGCGTTGGTGGCTGCTGGAGTTGTGGTGACAATTGAAGTTTGTGGTACTCCAACGTTGAGTGTTACAAACTCTTGGAGTGATTCTAGCTTCATGGTGAGGACGTTGATCTTGTTGTAGGCTTCATCTAATTTCACTGTCAAATTCTCTCGTTGCTGGCAGAGACGGACTTGAATATCGACAGTAACAAACATGGACTCACCAAACCTACCGGCGCAGTTCGTACAAGTGCGAGGCATGGTAACAGTCAGTTTCTTCAGATCACTTCACTCACTTTAAAACACTTCACTCACTTTAAAAACACTTCAACCGAAAACAAATATGTTGAAATACACAACAATAGGTTATCAGGGGTGATAGCCTAACCGAAAATTGAGATACGCAGAATTAGGCTTCCAGGGGCGATAGCCTAACCAAAAGTTTAAACAAAATTGTAATACACACCAATAGGCTACCAGCGTTGAATAGCCTAACCGAAAATAATAAAATTGAAATACGCAGAAATAGGTTACCAGGTGTGATAACCTAACCTTAAACTAATATATATATATATATAACAGAATATGTAACTCAATATACAATTCACCAAATAGAGATTATATAAAAATAAAGTGTGACTGCACACAAGGGGTTAATATACTGTATCAACAGATGGCCCTGGTGTCACTGTAGCCTAGTAAAGCAGTAGCCTACTCTTTTTAGATAAAACAAAAAAAATGTATCAGTCAAAAGTTACTACAAGATCGTGCAAGCAACAACTAAAATTACAGATATATATATATAGCTACAGTAGGATACTAATACAATATCTACTAGAGTTAATAAGAACAACAGATTGGCTGGCTATAGGCTAGGCTAGGTTTGGATTAGGTTAAAAGCTTGGCAGGTTGGGTTAGGCTAGGTTAGTTTGTACAAATACCACCCTTAGCTTAAAGTAAAATCACTCTGAGGAGAAAAAGTCAAGAATATATCTAGGGGGAAAAGATAAATGAATGCACTTAAATTTACTACAAAATTGGCTGGAATTTAATATGTATAATCCCCCCAAAAAAGTTTGTTTACAAAATGGCGTTGGCGTTTCGTTCCTGTAGGCAGGTTAGTTAGTACAAACAACATTGTTTATTAGCAAATCACTATGCAAAGCTTTACTTACATACAAGGCAGTTAAATTGATACTTACTACAGTAGGTAATGGGTAAAATTAGGGGCTACGATTTTATATCAAATAAGAAGAGAACTTTTGTTTACAACAACAAAACAAAACAAACAGATGGCGCTAGTGGCGCCCTGTCCGAGCAAGAGTCTTGGGACAAACACAAAGTTGATCAGTCAATACACAGCGAAATATCGTGCAGTGTTACTTCCTAAGCTACAGGATGGTTAAACGTGCTCTTAACCACCTTTCTTGCACAAGAATGAAGAGGATGAGTAGTTAATACTCAAATTACGATCGATGTCGTGAGAGCGTTGACAGAGCGTCGGCAGTCGTCTGGCCAGTAGCGAGGTATGTATAGTAGGTAGTCTGTGTAGTATGGTAGTAGGGAGGAGTAAAAGAAGGAGGGGGGAGGGGTAGTAGGGAGGAGTAAAAGAAGGAGGGGGTAGGGAAGGGAAGGGAAGAAAAGAGGGGTAGGGAAGGGATAGTAGGGAGGAGTAAAAGAAGGAGGGGGTAGGAAGGGATGGTGGGGAGGATTAAAAGAAGGAAAGGGTAGGGAAGGGATAGTAGGGAGGAGAGTAAAGAAGGGGGGGGTGGGGAAGGGATAGTGGGGAGGAGTAAAAGAAGGAGGGGGTAGGGAAGGGATAGTAGGGAGGAGTAAAAGAAGTAGGGGGTAGGGAAGGGATAGTAGGGGAGGAGTAAAAGAAGGAGGGGGTAGGGAAGGTATAGGGAGGAGTAAAAGAAGGAGGGGTAGGGAAGGGATAGTATGGAGGAATTAAAAGAAGGAGGGGGGTAGGGAAGGGATAGTAGGAGGAGGAAAAGAAGGAGGGGGTAGGGAAGGATAGTAGGGAGGGAGGAAAAGAAGGAGGGGGGTAGGGAAGGGGTAGTAGGGAGGAGTGTAAAGAAGAAGGAGGGTGTAGGGATAGGGAATAGCTAGTGGAGTGAGTTAAAAGAAGGAGGGGTGTAGGGAAGCGGGATAGATAGGGAGGAGTAAAAGTAGAAGGGAAGGGGGGTCGGGAAGGTGTATGGAGTAGGGCGAGGAGTAACAAGAATGGAGGGGGTATAGGGATAGGGATAGTAGGAGGAGTAACAGAAGGAGGGGGTAGGGAATGGGATAGTACGGGGATGGAGTGAGTAAAGGAAGGAGTGGGGTAGGGAAGGGATAGTAGGGAGGCAGTCCAAAAGAAGGAGGGGAGGGTAGCGGAAGGGGATAGTAGAGGAGGTAAAGTAAAAGAAGGAGGGGGTAGGGAGAAGGGATGAGTAGGAGAGGGAGTAAAAGAAGGAGGTAGGGTAGGGAAGATGGATAGTAGGATGGAGGAGTAAAAGAAGGATGGAGCGGGGTAGGGAAGGGATAGTAGGGAGGAGAAGTAAAAAGAAGGAGGGGGGGGTAGGGAAGGGAATAAGCTAGGGAGGAGCGTAAAAGAAGGGGGGGTAGGGGAAGGGGATAGTAGGCAGGACGATACAAGAAGGATGGGGGTAGGGAAGGGATTGGTAGGGAGGAGGTATAAAGAAGGATGGGGGTAGGGAAGGGGTTAGGGTAGTAGGGAGGAGTAAAAGAAGGAGGGAGGAGGGAAGTGGATAAGTAGGGAGTAGTAAAAAGAAGGAGGGGGGAGAGGGTAGTAGGGAGAGGAGGTACAAAGAAAGGGAACGGGGGGGAGGGTGTA
Organism: Paralithodes platypus; assembly: GCA_032716605.1. Classification (NCBI taxonomy): domain Eukaryota; kingdom Metazoa; phylum Arthropoda; class Malacostraca; order Decapoda; family Lithodidae; genus Paralithodes; species Paralithodes platypus. The sequence goes on along the minus strand of CM064488.1, from coordinate 15,981,967 downwards.
GTAAAAGAAGGCAGGAGGGTACAAAGAAATGGGAGGGGGGAGGGGTAATTAGGGGCGGAGTCAACAGAAAGGGAGCGAGGGGGAGGGGTAGTAGGGAGGAGTAAAAGAAGGAGGATGCGGGGAGGGGTAGTAGCGGGAGGAGGTATAAAAGAATGGAGTATGGAGGGGAGGGGTAAGTAGAACTAAAGGGAGGTAGTAAAAGAAAAGGTAGGCAGGGGGGAGGGGTAGT
>CM064488.1:15892539-15980039 GCA_032716605.1 Paralithodes platypus | reverse complement strand
ACTCCCATATATTTGTTAATGATGTAAATATCCCCACTTCCCCTAGTATTGACATTCTCGGTGTAACATTAACTACTAACTTGAGTTGGACACATTATGTTAGAAGCATTGCTAAGAATGCCTCTAAAAATCTGGGACTCCTGTACAGAGTTCGAGAATTCTTCACTGACGAGCAGTTGGCCGTGATATATAAAAGTCATGTGCGTTCTCAGATGGATTACTGTTCACCTCTGTGGGGTGAAAGTGGAGTGGTTGCATTGAGGCAGTTGGACAAAATTCAAAATAAAGCTATTTGATTAATCAATAACCCTGCAATCACACAGGACCTTCCTACATTATCCATACGAAGAAACGTATTGCATCCCTTGCATTATTCTACAGATATTTTCACAGCAATTGTTCCGAGGAACTTGCTTCAATTGTGCCGCCTCTCCACATCTTTCCCCGTAGAACTAGGTCAGCTGAGAGCGCCCATGAATTTACACTTTCTCCTCCACAATGCAGAACTTCTGCTTATCAGCATTCATTTATCCCCAGAGCTACTACTCTTTGGAATTCACTTCCCTCGAATTGCTTTCCACAAACTTACAATCTACAAATGTTTAAATCCAGTTGTTACAAACATTTTATGAATGGAGGATGCCTTTAGGCACATGGACCTTTTTGTTTTATCTGTGTTTTTCCTTCCTCCGTTCACTGTCTCTTTAAAAAAAAAGAAAAAAAAAAAAAAAATCCACCTGCCTACATCCCTCTAGCCTCTCTCTCTTCCTACATCCCTGTATTCTCCCTCCCTCCTCCTTACCTACCTACCTGCCCACCTGCCTACATCTCTCTAGTCTCCCTCCCTCCCTACCTGTCCACCTGCCTAAATCCCTCCTACTCCCTCCCTCCCTACTTACCTGTGCACCTACATCCATCTTTCCTTCCCTACTTACTTACCTGTCCACCTGCCTACATCTATCGACTCTATCTCCCTCTTTCCCTCATCCATACTTACCTACATGTACACCTGCCTACATCCCTCTAGTCTCCCTCCCTCCCTCCCTACTTACCTGTCCACCTGCCTCCTCCTTCCCGCGCGACAGGTAAGAAAGAAGAAGTGTGCCTTGGCGTCTCCCTCGCACGCGCCCGTCTCGCCTTGAACTCAACCTGCCACGCGCCCCTCTTCCCACGGTCCCCCCTCCTTCCTCCCTCCCTCACTCTCTTGGGCTGCGGTTCTCGTTCTTGTCACTGCTTACACTCGCTATTTTATGGTCTTGATGGTGTAATAGTTAGAGCGTGTAAGTTCTGTATGAGCTATCCTTGGTTCGAATTCTGGGAGAATCACATGTTTTCATTAATTTCATGTGGTGGTTATTGGTGTAAAGAACGATGTTAAAAATATATTCTATGTCTCTTTATTTGTTCGCTCTCTCACATTCACTCACTGTTCCGTCTTATTTCATTCCTGCTTTCACACTCGTCTTCACATTGTCTTTCGGATTCTAGTGTTTGTTTCTCTAGCACGCGTCTGTCTCGCCTCCAGTTGTACCTGCCAAGCGTCCCTTTTCCCACAATCAATCTCCTTGTCTTGTAATTTCCTTGTGCGTCTCATTCTCTATCGTTCTTTCATCGTATTCTTCTTGTTCTTCTCCTCTCTTGTTCTTCTTCTCTCCAGTGTTCTTATTAATGTATTCATTCCAACAGTCTCTCTCTCTCTCGCATTCTTCTTTTTCCCCCTCCCTAACACGCGCCTCTCTCACCTTGAAGCGTACCTGCCATGCGTCTGTCTTCCCACGACCGCCTACCTACCCCCCCCCTCCCCCCCCCCACCCCCGTGTTTGTGTTTTTGCTCTCGATCTTTTATTTGTGTATACATCTTCCTTGTTCTTCCGTTGTCTCCCGTTTTTTTTTATTCTGTCGCGTTTTAATCTTTCGTTCTCGCATGTCTCTTTTAGCTTTTGCCTGAATTATTAAACTTTTTTCCCCGATCACCTATAATTTCTTGCTTCCTCGTCTTTTGTTTTTCTTGTCGATCACACACACACATACGCACTCACTCTCACACACACACACTCACTCACAGTCACACTCTCTCTCGTCTCATAGCCTCTATAAGTGATCACCCCTTTCACTCATTCCATCATTAAGTATACCGTATTCCATCACCTCTCTCTCTCTCTATCTATCTCTATCTGTCTATCTATATATCTATTTATCTAAATATCTACCCTTTTCCATCACTCAGTATTCCGTCTTCCATCACACACCTCCCTCTTTCATTTTCTCCCTCCCTCCCCCTCTCTCTCCACCAGTCTCCCCTCCATTCATCCCCTCCCCCCTCCATCACGCTTTCCTTCATATTTTCTTCAATTCCTCCGCCGCTCCCCCCGCCCTCCCCACCCTCCCTCTCTCTCTCTCCATCAATCTCTCCTCCATTCATCCCCTCCACCCCTCCATCACGCTTCCCTCCATCACTCCCTCAATTTTACGGCCTCTACCTGATTATTCCCTCTCTCCTCCTCCACTACCCTATCCATTGGTCTATTATCCAATCATGTCTTGCTGTCGGACTGCCTTGGTGTCTGTTTGTCTTCTGTTACTTTATAACATTCCTTAAACATTAACATTTTATTATTTTACGTGAAGCTTGAAGGGTGGATGCGTCAACTATTTATAGTATTCTCTCTCTCTCTCTAGCTATCTATCTACCTATATATGTGTGTATGTGTGCGTGTGTGTTATTCGTATCCACTTCTATATAAGGTATGACGTACTGTAATCCTAATATTTGTCTCCTAGCCTTCCTTATATGTATGTTTACCTCCCTCTTCTTGTCTACCTTTCCCCTTTTACTCCTTTATTACACATTCTCACATTCGTATACCATGTTTTACTCTTTCATCGCAAATATAATTGGTATTTGTGTAGATGTTAGTCAAGCGTTATTGTAATTTATTATCGTGCCCTTGTATTTTATTTATTTCTCTATCCACTTCTACTGTCTCTGATATTTAACTTCTCATATCCCTCATACATATGCTTTCATTAATTTCTTTGGAGGTGTTTGGTGTTGTGGTGAAATTAATAGAAAATAGATTATGTGCTCATTTTATGATATTGTATTCTGCTTCCCCTATCCTACCTTATTTTTGTTTTATCATATTTTGCTTATCGCATCATATTGATATTGTTTTCAAATTTTGCTTCCTATCCTACCTAATTCGCAATGCATTTAAACATTGTGCCTATTCTATCCAATCATATTTATGTTTTCATTTTTTGCATATCCTAGCCAACTTTCTTACATGCTATCATATTTTCATCTTATCATACTTGTTCATGGTTATCGTATTTTGCTTACCCTGTCCTATTTTGTGTACATTTTATCATATGTTGCGTATCACATCCTACCTCTCCTATACTATATATAATTTGCTTAACCTATTCTACTTTATTTATGCTTTAACATATTTGACTTATCCTATCGTACCTTATACCTCCTCACTCCGCTTTTTATCCCTCCCGTCTGTCCATCCTTCGACTCTTCCCTAAATGGACACGCTTTTCAAACTGCCGTCTCATCTCTGTCAGCCTGTCTTCCCCTGTATTCAACCCCTGTCCCATTTTTTGCCTTTCCACAGTTTTTTTCTTCTCCAGTCTGTCCCACTCGTCTCGCAATCTGTTTTCGCATGATTATAATGCTATACTTTTTGATTACGTTTTTGTTTTCACTGTTTTTGTATTCCTCCTTTTCTTTGCATTTGCCCTTTCTCTTAAACTTACTTACGCATATATTTAAATAACCCATTATTCACTTTCATTTCTGTTCTATTTGTTTACATCCTGGTAGAATTAAGTGTGCCACATTTCTTCCTGTGTTTTCATTTGGCACTAGATGTTTTAGATTCCAATTTGTTTCTTTTTTCATCCAAATATGTTGTTCAGCTTACATCCTCTCCCTTCCGCTTTCAACTGTACTTATTTTGTATTTGCTATGCCATGTTTTCTCTCTGCTTAACTTGCCTTTTATTTATCTGCCTCACATTTTGTATCTCTAAAACTACAATAGATGCTCCTTTTTTTATGTCATTTATTGCAATTTTAGTATTTTGTTTCATATTTTCCAATCACTTCACATCTCCCTAATCTGTTACTAATTCCATCTCGCCTGTTCAGATTACCATCCTTCATTTCAGTTTCCCATATCTTTATTTCTCCTCTAAGCGTTCTCCACCCCTTCTCCTCCTATTCCCTCCTCTTCCTTCCTTCTCCTTTCTTCCTCCCTTCTCCTTTCTTCCTCCTCCTCCTCCTCCTAACCTCCTCCCCCTCAATTATCTCAGGTGACTGGACTAGCGACCACCCACACATATATGCCAAATACCCACTCTCTCACGCACACGCATACTCTATCTCTCTCTCTCTCTCTCTCTCTCTCTCTCTCTCTCTCTCTCTCTCTCTCTCTCTCTCTCTCTCTCTCTCTCTCTCTCTCTCTCTCTCTCTCTCTCAGTCTGTCATTCCTGTAATTCATGTAAACGTATTTGACTTCGTGCATATCATAACACAAATATATAAATATTAAACCGCAACTGTTAGTCATAAACTAGCATTCACTTTTATATTTATAGACATGCCACTTCTCTACCTAAGACTGAAACTTGGGTACTGAAATCAAAGCTTCAATATAAGCGAACTATTGCAAGTTAGTTTATGGACACCCTTCTTCCTCATGTTTAGCCCCGTTAGTTTTGAATTTATAAGACGTTCACCCCACTGGTTTGGCGATTATAAGACCTTTCACCTCTTTTTCTCTGTCAATTTAAGACCCTCGTGCTATTTGGGTGTCGATCTTTTTTGGCAAGGGATAGCGGCCCTGCATTTTAAGAGGGAATGGTCTTCGAACAGGGCCTGTTCTACCAAACAATGCACAAATTTATCTCAAAGGGGGTCTTGGAAGTATTGTTTAAGCTCAATGAGGGACTAGGGAGGAGATTGAAACAAAATAAATAAAAGAAAGTGAGTATCAAAACTTTATTTTCTTTTTGTTCAACAACCTGTCTGTTTCCAAGCCCGTGAAAGAAACATATTCAATACTGCTGTCATAACAAATATCATAGCTACTGTCATACTTATTACAATCTTCCCACTATCCATCAGTAAATTAAATCATATTTAACTAAAAATACACACAACAAAACACACAACAAAATACATTACAACATACTTGGAAGAAAAAACAACACCATATTTTCAGTGTAGCAGATTTCCACTTTGCTTATGTTTTGATATTGTTCAGCATTACAGTCTCACCATTTTAATAATACTTGAGTTTATCACAACAATCTCTACACGATCCACCTATTATCATTTGTAATCATTACTATTTATGATTCTCTTCCGTTGTGGCCGGTATGCAGATGAATTAATCTTAAATTATTTATGAGCGATTGTCTCTTTGTTTTGTTACGTTTTCTTTGTGACTTGGCTGTTAGTGTAGGCATGTATTCCGTTTTGTTTCTCTTATTCTCTCTCTCTCTCTCTCTCTCTCTCTCTCTCTCTCTCTCTCTCTCTCTCTCTCTCTCTCTCTCACACACACAGGATAGAGTGAAGGCAAAAGTTTTATGTGAACATGCTTTTTACGACTAGTGGAACAAATCAATGGCAGAGAGAGAGAGAGAGAGAGAGAGAGAGAGAGAGAGAGAGAGAGAGAGAGAGACGTCAACACACAAATCACCCAAACTACCATTATCATTACAACTTCCATTACACACACACACACACACACACACACACACACACACACACACACACACAGCCCGTAGCCTAGTAGGTAGAGCTCTCGTCTCACACACGAGGGGTCGGGGGTTCAATCCCCGGCCGGGCGGAGACAAATTGGGCTTGTCTCCTTTCATGTGTTAGCCTCAGTTCACCTAGCTGTAAATAGATACCTGGAATAAGTGGACGACATTGTGACGTCCCATCTGGGGTTGGCAAAAATGGTACAAGGCGAGATGGGTATCATATGGTTCACCTAAGCTGATGGCTACCTAAGCCTTCGGGCGAGACGGTACCGTCTATAGTGAGAATGGTACCATACAGATCCACCCTAAGCCTTCGTTTCCGATGTCGCCAATTGGCTAAAATACAGACTACACACATATCCACAGCCATTCCAACGATACATATAACACCTACACATATAGGAGGCGGGAAATAACGAGCATGCTCACTCCCGCAATACAACTAGAGTAAGTACAACTAGAGTAAGTACACACAACTTCCTTCACAACTATCAAGGCCTACTATAACGAACCTAGATTATTCAGTAATGCCAATGCTAAAGTTACATAACAGTGAAAACTACACTAACATACCGGTACCAACCAGAACGACTATAACTATGACAACAACCATTACGTCAACTACCACAATAACCAAAGCTAAACTATATCCCGACCACCAAAACTGCGATACATGAATACACTATTAATTACTACAATTAAACTAACAAACACAACTGTTATACCAACCACACTTTACCAAACACAACAACTACAACGACTATACAGCAATAACTACCATAATTAAACCAACAAACACAACTACCAGAACAACCAAGCTTAAACTACCACAACTACAACGATTACATAGCAATACCTACCAAAATTTAACCAACATACATATCTACCATAACAACTAAACTTCGCCTACCACAACACCTATACACAAATATCTACCATAACAACCAAATTCACCTACCACGACAATCACAACAACTAACATGACAACCAAACTTCACCTACCACAACAACTACCACAACTACCATGACAATCAAGCTTCACCTACGATAACCAAAGCAAAATACCACAACCACAAAAACTACCACAACTACAACAACTACCACAACCACCACAGCTACAAAAACTACCACAACTAAAACAGCTACCACAACAACCATAACTACCACCACAGCTACAAAAACTACCACTACAACAACTACAACTACCACCACAGCTACAAAGACTACCACAACTACAGCTACCACAACAACTACAACTACCACCACAGCTACAAAAACTACCACAACTACAACAGCTACCACAACAACCACAACTACCACCACATCTACAAAGATTACCACGACTACAACAACTACCACAACTACCACAACTAAAACAACAACAACAACAACTACCACAACTAAATCTACCACAACAACAGCAACTACAATTATTACTATTACCAAACACCTGCTGTTATTATGTTAGTAAGGGCGTGGCACACCTTACCTTCCGCCTCCACTGTGTATGTGGCACTGTGTACAGGTGTGTGTTTGTTTTTATGTGTGTGTGTGTGTGTGTGTGTGTGTGTGTGTGTGTGTGTGTGTGTGTGTGTGTGTGTGTGTCGCAGATTTATATTTGTGTAGATGAAAGTGGTATTGTATAGATAGATAGATAGATAGACAGATAGATAGAAGATTTCTTTCTTCTATACAGTGGCCTAAAACCTTGCAGACACAAGACAGGTTTATCAAATATTTAATTCGAATGTATTATATGTGTAGTCTTTTATTTATGTAGGATCGTGCACTATTTATGTTTGTGTATGTGCATAAACAACAGTGTGTGTGCATGTACTGTGTAAGTGATTGCATACATGATGAAATGGATAACAATGTCTTAGCCGCGTGTGTATGTATATTTGATTACCTGCATGTTTGTATGTACGACCATGTTTCTACCTGTCTGTGGTGTGTATGTGCATAATGGGCCTGCATGTGTATCCATGTCGGTGGAAATGCAAAGGTTTTTTGTGTGTACATGGTTGGGTGGTTATCTAAATGTAGAAGTACTTTTGTATATACAGTATGTGTGTGTGTGTGTGTGAGAGAGAGAGAGAGTGAGTGAGTGAGTGAGTGAGTGTGTGAGAGTGTGTGTGTGTGTATATATGACAATCGTATGTGTTCAAGTTTGTCAGACTGTTCATGTGAGTACGTAAAAATTTGCGACCGTATTCTCTGATATGCAAATGTTTATGTACGCATATTTTCATTGTTAATGCATGCATGTGTATACAATTCATGTGGTTCTTTGTGTATATGCAAAGTGCCTGCGGTACTCTGTGCATATATAACTCCAAAGATTCCTTCCATATTCTTTTGTTGCTAGCTAACAGGGAAATATGGTAATTAATTAACCCCTTCTGTACCGGCCACGTGATTTGAACATTATTCTGGCTACTGTTAGACAGTTGTATGCAGTTTAATAAGGGTCCCCAGGAACTAACACACTTCGAACTGTCTCACTTAACCCCTCTTATACCTCAGATCCTTCGTAAACTGCACACATTCTTCTAAATATAGCAAAAATAGAATAATAATGACGTCGCTGGTACAGAAAAGGTTAAGGGTGATTGTGAGTTATACATGATTATCTGTTTATTCATCAATTTCACCATTCTCTTCTTCAACTTATTTCCATAGTATGAATGAATTCGTTTGGCGGTAGACAGCATAAACACAGTAAGAGAGTTGTGATCAGCTTCAATTAATGTGTCTATCTCATCCCCCCTGTGTCGTGCCATTAGGTTGGTTGATCGAAGACGTTTCGATCCATTTCCTTGCCAATATTCGCCTGGCAGAGAGATAGCGAGTCTACAATTTGTTGAGAGGTCGATATGTTTTACCAAAAAAATGTACACACTTAGTTTGAAGGAGGGCTGGGGACTTTTTAAAATATGTATTAGCATGAGAGGGCGAATAGTGCGCAAAATAAACAGAATCAGTATTCTTAATTGAAAAGAAACAAGCCTAAACCTTTAAAACAAAAACATAAGGCGCGGGGGTGTTTTTTTGTTCGCGTGCTCATACGTCCAAATTTTGTAGATCCCTCGCATGATCAAATTTGGTCACTTGTCCGATAAAGGGCTAAATACTTCGGATCAACTAGTGTTAATAAAATCGTCTAGTGGCAGGCAGAACAGAGTAAGAGAGTCGTCAGAGGAGGTGTTTGAAAGGGGCCCGGGAGAGGAAATCGTTCGTCATGGCGGGCTAAGTGTATGTGACTTTTAAATTCTATTGTTCTCACCTTTTCTCTCTCTCTCTCTCTCTCTCTCTCTCTCTCTCTCTCTCTCTCTCTCTCTCTCTCTCTCTCTCCCTCTCTCTCTCTCTCTCTCTCATTACAAATTTGTCCTGACCTTCTTGTTTCGAAAGGGCTGTGTGGTCAGTGTATCTATGTATATTTGTCTTTCTTTCTTTCTTTTTATCTCTCTCTCTCTCTCTCTCTCTCTCTCTCTCTGCCTTTGATTAGTTCCCCTGCAGCCGTAAAAAGTATATTAACAACATTTTTGCCTTCCCTCTATCCTGTGTGAGAGAGAGAGAGAGAAAAAAAAGAGAGAGAGAGAGAGAGAGAGAGAGAGAGAGAGAGAGAGAGAGAGAGAGAGGTAACAAAGAAGAGACAGAGAGGAAGTGAAGCAGGTGAATAATGAATCAAGTAAAATGGGGGGAGGGAGGGGGGTAGAAACAGGTGGATGTCGTGAGAGATATCGTGAAATAATGTATAATATTATGCAAACAATTCATTATGTATATTATTATTTATACCTATGACTGAAATACACAAGCAGTATATACTGAATTACTAACATACGTTCGTGTGATATATCCACTTATACTATAAATCTATCAACAAATTAAGTAATTGTATTATTAGGCATACGTATGATTAATATTACAAACGCAATGCTGAATCACTAATCTACATTCAATTGTGTTATCCGATTATCCATGAAATTTATCGAAGCAATTGTATATGCACAGTAAGGAATATGCAAGACTAGAAATGCAATAGCTATTCTGAAATCATGGATTACATCCATATATTTTATCCACTTATCCATCAAATGTCTAAAAAATTATAATAATTTTAATGAACAATCGATAGAATATTGCCTGGATCATTATATTCTATATATATATATATATATATTGCCAGTATAAAACTCCTCCACCTTGCATGATGCAGGGTTGTTAGTTATAATAGCTTGCCCATTCGTGTGATTTTAAGAGGTAAAATATGTTAAACTGGCGGTTACACATACTATGGGCGTTGGAATTTAGAAGGGAACCCACGACATGTCAAAATATTACCTATTGTTATAATTATTATTATTATTATCATTATTATTAGTAATATATATATATATATACATATATATATATATATATATATATATATAGAGAGAGAGAGAGAGAGAGAGAGAGAGAGAGAGAGAGAGAGAGAGAGAGAGAGAGAGAGAGAGAGAGAGAGAGAGAGAGAGAGAGAGAGAGAGAGAGAGAGAGAGAGAACAGAACAGAACAGAACAGAACAGAACAGAACAGAACAGAACAGAACAGAACAGAACAGAACGAGAGACAGAGCGAGAACAGAGAGAAATGCTCCATGACGAACATAAAAATCTGGGTGGAAAGAGGAAGGGGCGTGGTACACTTCCGGTCGTTGTGTGGGGGGGGGGGGGGAGGTGTGAAGAGAGAGAGAGAGAGAGATTGTCTAAAATGTTTATTTACGCAAGCGTTACATATCATTCTTACATAATACGCCACATACCAACCTTAGATATTTCACATTGATGTGTTTCCTCTTAGACATCATACTCTCTTAACTTCATTAATCCTTTGAAAACACTATATAATTACTTGAATGATTCGTAAATACAATGTTCTTCATATAAATAATACATTAATATGTGTGTATTGTGTGGAAAATAAATTTCAGGTTCATGGTGTAGCTGTGTTATGTAAGAGTTAGTTATATTGTATAACACATAAGTACAAATAAACAATGGAGAGAGAGAGAGAGAGAGAGAGAGAGAGAGAGAGAGAGAGAGAGAGAGAGAGCAGGGAAAGTTTGAAATAAGTTAAGTAAACAAAGGCAAAGAATGTCAGTCCATTTTTCTTATGACAAATGAAGACCAATGACTGACTCTTTGGCATAACAAATAGTTTCTGAAAAACATGTATCTGTCTCATATTTGTTTGGCATACATTTTTCGATAAAAATATTTATATCGATTGTTAACACAGTGGACCTATTCTGTTATATTATTTGTTCCCAATGTAAATATTGCTATAGGCATTGATTTATGAATGGTATTTGATTAAGTTGGCATGTTTTATGTCTGTCGTATAAATTTTACAATAATCAATCAGTCTGCATAGTTACAGTACATTTGCAACGAATAGAAGAATCTAGTATTTACCATTTTGCGTTGTAGTAGTGATTGCGCGTACATTTCATCATGAGGGCATTCGGCGAACTGTCGGTGCCGGTTCTGCCTCCAGGATGCTACGTAACAGGTGGAAAGAGAGCAGGTGTACAAAAAAGAGAGGATGCTGAGGGTGTCAATAGTGGGGAGGAAGAGGAGGGGGAAGGGGGGAGAGGAACGGAAGAATAATGATGTGGGAGGGCAGGGGGTGGAGGGGTGGGAGGAGAGGGAAAAAAATCGAACAAAGCATGCGGTGAGGTGAGGGAGGAGGATAAAGAGAAGGAAATAGGAAGACATGTATTGCAGGCTATTAGAAATTATACAATAGAAAATAGTATATTGGAGGGTAAAGGGGTCAAACTAATGACATAACGATGATAAAAGAGCGAGGTAGATGAGCTGGTAGAATAATTAAGATAAGGAATAATTGTAGACACATATTTAGAGGAAAGGAGTAAATCGCATGCAAGAATTAAGGCAAATACAAATGACAATTATTATAATTGTGTAGTGTCAATATAAAAGTACTGTTCAAGTTAGTTGTTTGGGGATATTACGAAGATAATTTATATGCTTATATACATATACAGTATGCTTACCATATACTTGGCATTGTTATTTATCATTCACAATCTTAATTTGATATTGCATGAAGCATATGTCATGATAATTGAGCAATATGTATGTGTCTGTTCATCTATTATTCACCTTCCTTATCATTATTTTATCATACTGGGTGCATCAGAAGATAACATTTTCCCTACCCTAACAATAGTGCACATTTCTTATCATTAACTTTTAAAGTAATGTAAATATTTGCATGTAGAAGCGAAATCATGTCCAATACTATATTACCCCATTGAAAAGCGAAATAAAGGCACCCATAAATCACCAGCGCCTGTGACCTATGATTCAAGAGACCCTGAATACCCTATAAATTCTTGTTAGCAACGTGCAGAGGTTCTGATTGTTGTTTCTTGTCGTTGCAGATGTGGCAGGATATAGAGACGCTTCTGATGACGGAGGGGAGTCCGGTGGCGGGGCCCCTAGCTGCCCCTCCACCCCACCCTACCTACCAGTACCCCCACACCTTCGCCCCCACCCCGCCGCATTCTCTCGTCAACTCTCCACCTCTGCGACTTTCCGAGGATCACAAGCCTAAACTGCTGCCGAAGGGATCTCCTGGGGGTGTCCTTCCCCCTCATTCAGCCTGCTTAACCCCATCTACATCTCTCAGCAGCCCCTCCACTCCTCAACCTCCACCTCTTCAGTCTCCAACACAACCGCAGCCCTCTCCACACCTCTCCTTCGTCCAGGGTTTCGATGTCAAGGACAAGGTACCTCAGCATGCCGCGTCTCCAACTCTGTCCAATTCTCAACCACCTCCTTCAGATCAGACCAGACTGCCTGAACCTCAACAAGTAGTCCCCACTAGTCCTCCCCTCCCTTCTCCAGCCAGCGTGATATCCCCTGTTCCTGGCCAGTCCTCGGCCCCTACTGCTCCCACTCCGGCTCCACCAGTCCAGGCGCCCACGACCTACCATCACCAATACCTCGATCCAAAATACCAATGTCTGGATACCAAATACCAGTGCCCGGATACCAAATTCGCACTTCAAGATCCCAAGTACCAGTGCATCGACCCTAAATTCATCTCTGCTGATCACAAATTCCTTTCCTCAGATCATAAATTCCTAACTGATACGAAATTCCTCACAACGGATGCAAAGTTTCTTACCACTGAGCCCAAATACACCATCGTTCAGGATGCTAAGTATACATTGCAAGATGCCGATTTTTTGGTACCGGATCCCAAGTACACAACTCTCGATCCCAAATTTCATTGTTCTGATCCCAAGTATGGCAGCTATACAGCAGTTCCCATCAAGCCAGAAGGTAGATACGAAACCCAGCCGGACTTAACAAGCCCTGGAGGTGGTAGTGTTGTGACATGGGGAGTAGATGGGTTAACCTACCCTTGCAAGGACTGCCCCCCTCCTCCTGTTGCCACCACTCCATCACAATATACTCCAACCTCGTATGTCGCCAGTGACTATACTTCCTCATACTACACCCCATCATACTCCATGTATACAACTGGGACATCACCATCTTGGGGGGTGCCTAGTAACCAGATGAGCGTCAGCAGCTACCAGTACACCACACCCATGCCGACACTTGCACCACTCACTATGCCCATCAGTGAACCACCCCCACCACCCCCTAAACCACGAAGAAGGAGAGCCAAGAGAAAGGTGACCATACACAGCTGTCCCTACGAAGGCTGCACCAAGACCTACATCAAGTCCTCGCATCTCAAAGCCCACCTGAGAACCCACACAGGAGAGAAACCGTACCTCTGCTCCTGGAAGGGCTGTGGCTGGAAGTTTGCGAGGTCTGACGAGCTGACACGACACTACAGAAAGCACACTGGCGACAGACCCTTCCAGTGCCGCCTGTGTGAGCGAGCCTTTTCCCGTTCGGACCACCTCAGCCTTCACATGAAGAGACACATCGCTATCTAAGCCTCTCACCAAAGGCTTCACAATCCTTGAATATGGGTGCTAGTAGCTTGGTGCATGGCAAGTTACATATGGGTATCAGAGTGTGGGTGCGTGAAAGCAATAATGATATGTGCATGCACCTATGTAATCAATGCAGCTTTATTAATGTTCATATAACTTTGTTAAAAGTATATGATAATCACTTCTTAAATCGTAGTCTAAGGCATCGATTAGTCCAAACAATGATCTAATGTGGAACAAATTGACTTGGAGAAAGTAGATCAGATAATGTAGTTTGAAGTATACAATGTCAGGTTTGGGAGGCTAAACTAAAGTCTTTGATTCTCTCCAGTCCCGAGGTCCACAGCCACAAGTGCTTTCAACCCACACATTTGTTTTCAATTGTTGTCTTCCTTAACAAGTAGATTGACATTAGGAAAGCAGAATCCCCATGGATCTCAGCATCTAAAGAATTATTGTTCTCTCCTATAACCTATCAAGTTTTGTTCTTTGTCTCAACCATTCTGGAAACGTAATGTTAAATGCAGTGATGACTACAGCTCATTAACCCATTCCAGTATACTATATTTAAGGACCTTCGGGACATAGCTTATAACTCTGTGCTAAACAAGGCATTACTTTTTGAGAATCCGTCCAGCGATACTCTCTAACTCCCACTAATTTAAGAATGAGTCTAGGTGTTGGCTTCCAGAGTGAGAGCGTCCAGCGATTTAGTCAGGTCGTAAAAGCAGAAAGGGACTCTAGCAAATGTTGGCTACCTTTGTGTTTTTTTGTTATCGTATTAATACTTATTTTTGTACCGTCACTGCAACGCTTGAGTTACCCCTACACCATGTACAAAGTTTCCTTGTTACTAATTCCATTCCAACTGATCTTTTGTTTCCCTTTGTCACCATTTCCTCCTTCGATCATTTTTTTTTTCAGTCACTTGTGTTCGAGGCATGAGTTTCGGAACTCATCCTCAAGCCTAAAGCGATCTCATCTGGACTATGTTGATAATGAACTTGTGAACTCAACATATTACTTTATTATGAAAATATGGGTTAATAAACATGTTTTTGTGCAACTATGCTCTATTCTCTAGTGCTTGCAATATGTCCAGAATTGTTGAAGAAACGTGAGTTCGAGTTTCCGAAACCCAAGTACACTCAACGACATAAAATAGGGCCTAAGTTTTCGAAGCTATTCCGAACAGAATCGAATCTTCTCATATATTTGTTTACCTAATATTTACATTTTATTGGTTTATTTTGCAGTTCGAGAGTTTATATTGGGGCCAGGTTTATTAATCTTCTTGTAGATTTGTTTACCTATTATTTACATTCCAGAGGTTAATTTTGCAGTTCAGGAATCTACATTGGGCCCGAATTGATGTCGTTGAGTGTACGTTAACAGGTGACTGGGAAGCATCTGACTGTCCACCTCCCTCCTCCCACCTTCCCCGACAGTCTACCTCACCTTAGACAGTTGTGGTGAAGACCGGTAGAAACGCGTGTGTGGTGACTGCCGTATTCTTTACACCAGAGAATCCCCCTGTGCCTGTTATCGGTCCTATTCATAAACTTTGCAACAGTAAACAAGAAACAATGCGAAAACAAACCTAAACCCTTTACTTTATATAAACAAAATATGTAGAGTTAAATTGTAATACATTTTGTTTTATTAAAATAGGATTTTAGAGGCTATCGTCCCTTCAGGATTATTAAGTCAGCATAAGTCAAGAAGAAAGTCAAGACTGGAGCCTCTTTTCGAGCACTCCAGTCCCTTATGTAATACTGTAAATGTGTGTTAGCAGTTTTACATAAATTAACACTTACTTTCATAGCTTTTCTTCAATATGAAATTGACAACACTGTTCCCACATACCTAAAAATAAGGCTGCATGTGCGATAATAGTTAATGTCAAGTAACTGCTCTTCTGAAATAGCAAAGAGCATCAACGTTTCATTAATGAGGTAACATTTATGTTTTATAGATATAGCACAGTGGGGATTTAAAGCTTTATGGCCATTGTCTTATGTATGGGAAGGGGCTTTCTAACCCATTCCCCCCTTGAACATAGCACAGGGAATGGAAGAGAGAACCCATTTCCAACAGTTAGGACGATGGCCCACATACCGGCGTCACACGGGCACTTTAGCAACAATTGTCCTCGGAGTCAATCTATCGGAGTAAAAACAAAATATATATCAAAATAAATATAATACAAAGAAAATTTGAGGTTTACTATCAGATTATTTTGACCTATTTGTATAATAGTTTGAATCTTGTAGCTCACATTCTTGACACTTTGAGGATCATGACGTGTTTTAGCAGTATCTTCTGGCTATTTTTAGACGATTGTGTAAAGCTTAGGAAAGAACTCTAGCAATGGCAGGGGTAAAATGGATCTCGGTTAACCTTTTGATTCACGCAGACCCTTCCTTTCCGTAATAAAATCGTCTAGATAAAGCCATTTAAATTGTCATAATGCATCATTATCATCAAGGGGTTAAATAATCATATGTAATAACAAAACAGCACAAAAGTCTTAAAGTGAGAGACAGTAATAATTTGAAACCGATATCAGACGCCGATACGATTTTGCCAATAATATTGCTCATGTGACACCGGATTTAGAATACGGCTCTCAGTGCCTATAGGTTGTGATCCCTCAAGGTTGTTTCTGATTGGTTGAGGCTGGGATGATAACTGCACCAATCAGAAAACAGCTTGTGACGGACTGTTGAGACGCTGTGTTGTGATTGGTCCCTTGGGTTAAGATTATTATTATTGGATGTTCTCATTGGCTAGCTACAGTGTTAGCTAGTCCTATCCATTTCGAAATGGTAGTTCTAGCTATAGTCTGTTCAATATAAGCGGATCAGAAATAATGACTCCTAACCTCTGTCACTCAAAAAGGGCTAGAACAAATGGACTATAATCTTCCATACTCCATATTGGATAACTCTTCCTAAATGGTAGATATGTTAGCTAGATCACTCAAGTCGTGTTGAGCTATAGAGGTTTGGAATCACCATTGCTGGCCTACTTAAAATTAATGGAGAATAGTGAATTATCAAGAAACGCGTCGAGTTACCCGATTATTTGGTTTGGTTGTCTGGGATTCAATCACAACACAGCTCTGTTTGGCGATGGAATAACCAAGATTATCTCAGTAACAATAATTGTCCCGCTAGAGGGCATCTTAGTCATACGATGAGTCTTTGGAAATACTCCCCCGTGTTTTATGGCAATACAAATGCGTATACTTAACAATTTCCCACCATAATGTTTATACTTATTAACTGTCTTTGTCCTAGCCTTAGCCCTTTCAGGACAATGACGAGTTTTTACCTTTGATTCTGGCTAAAATTAGACGATGTGTTGCAGCTTAAGAAGGAGCTATTATATTCAGAGTGTTTGTTGAGATAATATTTACCTCTTTTGTGTCTTAGAGGTGGATTATAAGCTAAAACATTGTTTAATGGTAACCAGAATATGATTAAAATGACGTCATCGTGCTGAAGGGGTTATACCACGTCCTTCGTTTTTTTATACATGAATAACACATTTTTTTTTTACCATATATATTTTGTGATAATTTAGTCTTGCCACTGTGTGCTGTTAGCCATGTTGTGATTATTACTTTTTTAATTATTAATTATATATTTATTTCTTATAACCCTGGTTTGGTCATTGGAGTCACTATTAACAATTGGTCGTAATTTTCAAGAATAATTAGATTGATGTTTCGTATTCTTATGCAAAATATTTCATATTATTATTATTATTATTATTATTATTATTATTCTGCTCTTTGGTAGATGAGGTGTGAATGTATAAATACAATTAGATGACTTTATATTTGTACCGGTTCGTAAATTGGCGTGAATGGTAAAATAATAGTATGAATGCAAATAACTTCTCCTTGCTTTATATACATGGGGATTATAATGGGTAGAGTGTGGATAATACGGAATCGCTTCGAGTATTTATTAGTATGGGAACTCGTGGAATCATTCAGCCGTATTCTGAAACGCGTGGGGTGAGTGCCATTCAACCCATAAAGATATTGGAATCAAGTGTTAATTAATGAAAGAGAACTTGACATATCCTAAGTCTTAAAAGCTAGCAATATATCTCGTCTTATTTCGTTCATTAAAGAGTAGGGCTTCACGATGGGAAGGTTTAAGAATACGGGTGTAATCCTATCTTGGAATACCAGAATTCATATACATTACCTGTATGGAAAATGTTGATTTCAAGCGCTATACATTAATATAGCTAACTTTGAAATATAATCTGCATATTTCCATATAATTATCTATTATTAGCAGTTCTCAATACAATAACTCATTCCATTTATCCCACTCTACGGATTTCCCATTCTACTTAACTCTTCTATCACTAAGTAAATTATTCCAACCCTCTCACTTAAAAACAAAAATTATATTGTAGCAAATTATATATATACACAAATATTTGGGAAGAGGGTATACAATAACAATTATATATAAATATAATCCAGAGTCTGGTCTAACCGGATCTGTAACTCCTATCTTTGCATTGTTTTTGTTTGTTTTTATGTTTTCTTTATCACCAGTGGCTCTGAGCTTCTTTATATTATTATGTAGTGCTAATAATTATGTGTACAGTTTGTAAATATATGGTTTTTTACGAGCGCGGGCCCCCAATGAGGTCAACCCGCCACACTTTTTACAAATAAATTTTTTTACCGAGTGAATAATCATGTCTTTCACTGACCTTCCCACATTATAGTATTAGCCTTTTTAATACCACATACTTAACTGCAAAATAAACATGATAAATGCATTAACATGAAGAAAGTTAATTAATTTAAATCATGCAATACGAAAAGTTAGAAAGCTTTACAACAAATTCAGAAATATTATATGATAATGTGCATAGATTAATAAGAATGCCAAATGCCTTTATATATACATACATAATATATATATATATATATATATATATATATATATATATATATATATATATATATATAATGGATTTTATATGAAATGAAGTGCACCTATTCTCCAGGATATGCCAGTAATATATAATTAATGAGTGAATCCATGTAAACAAATATCATACTAAACTATGTATGGTTGCACATACTATGAGAGATCGCAAATGATTTTTTTTTTATTAAATCTATGGCAATACACCTAGAAAAAAAACAATATTGCTTACTGATTTTATTTCTGTGAATCACATAGCGACTTTACATTATATGTTTGGTGACATAGATAAACTTATTTAAAATTATGTAATTGTCCACTTAAGTCATGGGTGAAAACAGCCCCTACGCTGAATATATACACCATTTGAGGAGGAACACTTTAATAACAACGATTCGTAGATAGCTTCTTCTGGTCAGCTATGTCGAAACGCCAATAAAGTGCTTCTCCTCATATGGTGTCTCTATTAATTATGTCAAAGTTTTAAAGATGATTTAACAAAACCCTACACTGTCTTAATGGAACGCTCAATTCTAACAAAAACGATACACACAAAGTGTTTCAATAGCTTGTGTGTTAATTCGAATAGGTAAATGTCTTGAACCCTTATTATATATATATATATATATATATATATATATATATATATATATATATATATATAGATAGATAGATAGATACATATATTTTACAATAGAGTGTTCAGTTCTGAAAGTGTAGACATTCATAAACCTAAATATGTCTTGCCTGATATCAAGGATTTAAGTTTTATAATAAAGAAGTACTTCAATAATGGACAACTATAGTCGGATTTATTTAAGCTAATGGTAAATCGTTATGTCCTTATCTTGATTACTCAGTTATTACGAAGTTTTTGAAACGAAATGTGTTGTTCGTTAAGAGAACTTGGTGTTAATATGAATTATATATACAGTATATTAATTAACTTGGTGTTAATATGAATTATATATACAGTATATTAATTAACTTGGTGTTAATATGAATTATATATACAGTATATTAATTATATATACAGTATATTAATTTCATATTTTCCCATTACGTATCGAGAAATTAGCTTCTAAGGAATTCAGTTTACCATTAGCTGGAAAATAAAAAAAATATAACCGATAGAGAAGTGTTTATATAAAATAATGTACAGCATTTTTAGACAATTTATAACAAGGAATTAAGAAGAATATTTATGAGTGAGAGTGGTGATGGGTGAGGTGAGGGGCGCTGGAAGACGGACGACGTAGGAGCATGGAGGCGATTCATTTGTGGCCACACCCTCGAGGATCAAGTCGTCTGGCAATAGATAACATACCATAATACAAATCAACTGGACATTGATACAAAGGATTATCATAAAGGGGTAGAAAAACAAAACTCCTCTTATATTATACACAAATAATATACACTATAAATAATAAATAATAACAATATAAAGTATATATAGTAGAAACAAATATATACTGTATATATACTATTATATACAGTATATATATATATATATACCAATAGAGTTATACCAAGAGCAAATGTACAACTACTATATACATTTATCTTGAAAATATGATAATAACAAAGTACAAAACTATAAAATGCTTTAACCAGGAAAAGCATAACTCAAATTACAATGAAGTATAGTGTACCTCTCATAAGCCATAATAATGAAGTATAGTGTACCTCTCATAAGCCATAATAATGAAGTATAGTGTACCTCTCATAAGCCATAATAATGAAGTATAGTGTTACTCTCATAAGCCTTAATAATGAAGTATAGTGTACCTCTCATAAGCCATAATAATGAAGTATAGTGTACCTCTCATAAGCCATAATAATGAAGTATAGTGTACCTCTCATAAGCCATAATGAAGTATAGTGTACCTCTCATAAGCCATAATAATGAAGTATAGTGTACCTCTCATAAGCCATAATAATGAAGTATAGTGTACCTCTCATAAGCCATAATAATGAAGTATAGTGTACCTCTCATAAGCCATAATAATGAAGTAGTGTACCTCTCATAAGCCATAATAATGAAGTATAGTGTACCTCTCATAAGCCATAATAATGAAGTATAGTGTACCTCTCATAAGCCATAATAATGAAGTATAGTGTACCTCTCATAAGCCATAATAATGAAGTATAGTGTACCTCTCATAAGCCATAATAATGAAGTATAGTGTACCTCTCATAAGCCATAATAATGAAGTATAGTGTACCTCTCATAAGCCATAATAATGAAGTATAGTGTACCTCTCATAAGCCATAATAATGAAGTATAGTGTACCTCTCATAAGCCATAATAATGAAGTATAGTGTACCTCTCATAAGCCATAATAATGAAGTATAGTGTACCTCTCATAAGCCATAATAATGAAGTATAGTGTACCTCTCATAAGCCATAATAATGAAGTATAGTGTACCTCTCATAAGCCATAATAATGAAGTATAGTGTACCTCTCATAAGCCATAATAATGAAGTATAGTGTACCTCTCATAAGCCATAATAATGAAGTATAGTGTACCTCTCATAAGCCATAATAATGAAGTATAGTGTACCTCTCATAAGCCATAATAATGAAGTATAGTGTACCTCTCATAAGCCATAATAATGAAGTATAGTGTACCTCTCATAAGCCATAATAATGAAGTATAGTGTACCTCTCATAAGCCATAATAATGAAGTATAGTGTACCTCTCATAAGCCATAATAATGAAGTATAGTGTACCTCTCATAAGCCATAATAATGAAGTATAGTGTACCTCTCATAAGCCATAATAATGAAGTATAGTGTACCTCTCATAAGCCATAATAATGAAGTATAGTGTACCTCTCATAAGCCATAATAATGAAGTATAGTGTACCTCTCATAAGCCATAATAATGAAGTATAGTGTACCTCTCATAAGCCATAATAATGAAGTATAGTGTACCTCTCATAAGCCATAATAATGAAGTATAGTGTACCTCTCATAAGCCATAATAATGAAGTATAGTGTACCTCTCATAAGCCATAATAATGAAGTATAGTGTACCTCTCATAAGCCATAATAATGAAGTATAGTGTACCTCTCATAAGCCATAATAATGAAGTATAGTGTACCTCTCATAAGCCATAATAATGAAGTATAGTGTACCTCTCATAAGCCATAATAATGAAGTATAGTGTACTCTCATAAGCCATAATAATGAAGTATAGTGTACCTCTCATAAGCCATAATAATGAAGTATAGTGTACCTCTCATAAGCCATAATAATGAAGTATAGTGTACCTCTCATAAGCCATAATAATGAAGTATAGTGTACCTCTCATAAGCCATAATAATGAAGTATAGTGTACCTCTCATAAGCCGTAATAAATATATACTCGGATACCATAGTCTCTAGCCCACTCATAAATATTACTGGACATCACCTATTTCTAATTATGGAAGTATATTTCGGAAAACTTATTTATGAATATTTACTTCTATACATCAACCACAAAACTATACATGCTATTTATTGAAGAGACAGTTCTATCCAAAAAAATATTCCAGATAGTTTTAATTGCATACAGACAAAAAAATATGGGGTCCACGAATTCTTATTAATCCGAGTGTACCCTCATTTGGATTTGTATCACACTCAAAACAGATAATACGAAGCTATGTAATATCCCTAAAGCTTCAGTGATAAGCCTTATAGCTCGAAATGCTTAAATGAGTGTGTACTATGCTTTACCGTTACAGTCACTCATACAAATGTGTGGACCTTACCTATTTCTAATTATGGAAGTATATATTTGGAAGATAATTTATGAACATAATATTACAGTATC
Organism: Paralithodes platypus; assembly: GCA_032716605.1. Taxonomy (NCBI): domain Eukaryota; kingdom Metazoa; phylum Arthropoda; class Malacostraca; order Decapoda; family Lithodidae; genus Paralithodes; species Paralithodes platypus. The sequence goes on along the minus strand of CM064488.1, from coordinate 15,957,476 downwards.
TACACATTAACTACACAACTATATATCCTATTTATTGAAAAAATGGTTCCATCCAAAAATCAACACCGATAGTTATAATCTAGTTGTAATTATTTATTTCGCCACAACACCAAACACCTCCAATGAAATTAATGAAAGCATATATGTGATCCACCACAAACGTAAGGGGTCCACGAATGTTTATGAGTAATTGTACATTCGCCAAGTCCCATGTGTTACAGAACAATTGTAAATTAATATATGATATACGTATACGAGTCTAGTATACACACTCACAATATACAAACATAGATTATTACACAGTGGCTTATTTGGTTTAGTTGCTATGTTTATTATTTACCCCATGCAAATTATGCCGCATTTAGATAGTTTATTCTTGCTATCATTAGACGAGTTTATGTAGCTTAGGAAGGATTTGTGGGAATTATAAGGGAAAAGAGTGTCAAGCAACTCTCTGATTTTCATATACCTTTCCTAATCTGAATAAAATCGCCTAATAATAGCCAGAACACATAAACAAAATTGCGTCATCGTGTCTTGCAAGGGTCAATATACTATGAAACTAAAAGAACACAAATAATAGTAGCTCTCTAACCAATTCAGTAATGGTGACGTCCCTTTCATTATATTCTGGCAACTATTTTATGGTTTTACTCAGCTTAGGAAGGACCTTTAATATATAAAAGGCTACCCACTGTCTCATTAACCGTCTTGGTAGTGTAATGGTTAAGGTGTCAAAACATCTGTGTGTGATAACCCGGGTTCGAATCCTGGTGGATCACATAATTATATGATTTAATTAATTTCATTGGAGGTGTTTGGTGTTGTGGTGCAATTAATATAAAATAGATTAATCCTCTGAGCGAGCACAGATGATTCCTAAGCTTAACAAAATCGTCCAATAGTGTCCAGAATATGATGATAAGGTCGTCACCAGTACTATATGGGCTAGAAGTTGTGTGTTTGGCACCTGTATACATCCTAGTCTTACAGACCAAAATCGTTTGGAGTTATTACATTTCTTCTGGTGTTAAGGTTTTGTTGCTGGACCCCCTTCGTCCTCATGTATAGCCCTATTAGTTTTGACACTTTAAAACATTCATCCCATTAGATTGGCTATTGTAAGACATTTAGGGCAACATAAGAGGAAACGGCCGTGGGCCGGGGTATTTCTTTACCGAAAAATTAAAACACAATTCTCGAAGCGGCGTCTTAGGGATATCTTCTTAAGTTTGATGGAAGTCTATATAGGTAGGAAACTGAAAATAAAAATAAATATATATATATATATATATATATATATATATATATATATATATATATATATATATATAATTAAATATATACGCATACATTCTCCCCTTAACCCCTTTTGTGCCGGCGACGACTTCTTAATTTTATTCTAGTTATATTTAATTAAACGATTCTATGCAGTTTAAGGAGGATGTGTGGTTGTAAAATGGGTTAAGTGAGATAGATTGAAGCCTGTCAATTGCTGGAGACCCTTCTTAAACTGAATATTATCGTCTAATAGTAGCCAGAAGAAAGTATAAAAGACGTAGCGGTAGAGAAGGTGATAATTAGCCCTCTTTACCGAGGTCGTCATTTCATTATTTTCTGGCAATTATTAGACGATTATATTTAGCTTAGGAAGGATATGCACTAATTAAGAGGCTTCCAAGTATCCCAATTAATTATTTTAACTAATACACGTCATTCCTTAGTTGCGTAAAATCGTCTAAATATAGCTGACATAAGAGAAAAAGACATCCCCGGTAGTGAGGTGGTTAAGGGGGGATGGTTAACTTTTTAGGCGATTTTTGCATGTATTCATTATTTTTCAAGTTTGCTCCCTAGACCTACATCAAATTAAAAAACCAAAAAACCAAAAAAAAAAAAAAAAACATCCATTAGATCCCCCTTCTAGATTGATTTGTACATTTTCGGTATATTTTTGTACATGTCCCGGCCGTTCGCCAGGGAAAAAATCGAAACCTAAATAGCACGAAAGGTCTAAATATTGACGAAGAAATGGGGCGAAAGGTATAAAAATCGCCAAACTAATGAGCCGAACGTCATACAATCTGAAAACTAATGGGGCTAAGCATAAGGAAGAAGGGGGACCAGAAAAACGGCCCTTGTCTCCTTAATCTTATCTTAGGGTGGTTTCATGGTGGGTACAGGTCCCACACACAATTAACCAGGTTCGAAAGTCGCGTTCCATCTTCACGGCATCAATTGACCACTTGCGAGTTTCAGGCTATAAGGAAGTTGGAGCAGTAAAATCGATATTAGACATATATGCAATACTAATGTAGGTCACTGATGGATAAACAGTATGTTGAATTGAGTATTATATATTTATTCATGTACTACGACTGTATTTTAGCTGATATAGTTCTGCTAAATATCGATATCTACAGCTCCAACTTCCTTATAGAACGAAACTCGCAAGTCGGCAATTGACCACTTGCGAGTTTCATACTATAAGGAAGATGGAGCCGTAAACATCAATATTGATCAGAATTACCGGCTAAAATACAGTTGTAGTACATTGATCGACATATAGAATATAATTCAACGTACCCTTATCCATCAGAAACCTAAATAATTATTGCAATTCTATTATTTTAATATCGGTGTTTACGGCTCCAACTTCATTATAGCCTGAAACTTGCAGGTGGTCAATAATTTGTTCCTCTAATGATAGGCTAGGAAAGGACTCCTCAACTACTCTTAGTTAATCAAAGCTTGAATGTACATTATACTGTAAACATGAGAACTTGACCCATTCAGTACCAGGGACGTCCTTTTCATCTTATATTAATTCTGGCAACTATTAGACGATTGTATTCAGCTTAGGAAGGACCTCCAGCAATACTAAGGCTTCAAACTATATCAAGCAACCCATTTAACTACCGCAGATCCTTCCTAAGCTGCATAATATCGTGTAAATATAACTAGAATAACATATAACACGTCGCTGGTACTCAAAGGGTTAAGAAAACGGGAGCTTGCAGAAGGCCAACCAGCCCACGCTAGGTAGTTCCCACTCACACTCTGCCAAGTTCATCTGTAGGCTTGTCTAACTTATGGATTATCGCATGAGAGGCTTTATCGTCAACATTCAATGGGCAAACCAATATTAGCAACATTTCTAGGATTATTTGCAGTGGTATCGGAAACGAGACTAAAGATAGATAGATTGATTTAGATGACGTAATTATCTAAAATGCTTGCCAAACAAGCTGTTAGACTAGTGTTTTTGATAAATGTTGAGAGATAAACACTCATGTGATATCATCTTTAACATTAAAGTTATCCAACGTTCTTGAGTTTGCCAAGTAATCGGCAATCTAGTCCACTTTATTATCAAACCAGTTTGTTAAGGAATTCATATTCGTATATACTAGAGATATACAAAACTGAAGTTGAAAGTGTGGATATACAACGCAATATATTAACATGACTATTAAAAAGGAAAGAGTCCGGCCATACAGTTGCCGTCAGAACTACTAGTAAAAAGATCAATCTCTTCCTCCATTAGTAGTATTAATGCTACTATTGGAGGAGGAAGTTGAGCCCTTCTTTCCGATACAAACAGGCAATTTTTTACATGGTTTAACCGACCAAGATAATATTTATGAGCATGATCTTCTTGCACCCTGCTAAATAAATGATTCTTTTTATAAATTTACACACACACACACACATATATGTATATATATGTATATATATATATATATATATATATATATATATATATATATATATATATATATATACAGTATATAATTTATGACTTTATAGGCTACCAACCCTTCAGGATTATTAAACCAGCATAAGTGGTGCAGCAAAATCAGGTTTGGAGCCTCTTTTCGAGAACCCCAGCCCCTTGGCTGAAGTATGCACTAATTTAAAAACAAATGCATTCTAGACAGCCACAACTCTAGTCTACTTTAAATTAATGGTGTATCTGAACTAATTGTTTCTGTTAAACTTACACGCCTCGAACTATTGGAATTAATCAGTGGTTGGATATAATGTGAGAGGTTAAAACAGGGAAGAGCTTCGATTCTTTATGTTCTCACGTTTCGGCTATGTATAAATCATCCTCAGAGAGACTGACACAAAAGTATCAGGGTGTTTTTGAAGGTCACTCTACACTCTAAAACATAAAGCCTGGTCCAATGTAAACCCTCGAACAGTATAAGAAATACTCCGAATTGTAAACACTAGGTAACTAATAAACTATAGTAATTGTTTACTAGCTGACGGTAAATTGAATCCCTTAGCAACTGATTTCTCGATACTTAATATAAATATATGCAATAACTATGTATCGGCATTCTATGAATACGAAGTTTTCACAATTTAAGAACATATTTAGCTACAAAATATTTGAAAAAGACGAATAATTAAGGTGAGGACAATGCAATTGAGCGCCAGCTGAAATATACCGACTACAGAAGATTCGATTCAGTTCGAAATAGCTACACAAATTTAAGGGGATGCAGATCGTTTTTCTGGACCCACTTCTCCCTAATGTTTAGCCCCACTAGTTTTGAGATTATAAGACGTTCGGCCCATTAGTTTGGCGATGTTAACACCTTTCGCCCTACTTCGTTGTCAATTCTAAGACCTTTCAAGCCATTTAGGTGTCGATTTTTTCCTGGCGAGCGATAACGAGCCTGCAATTTTAAGAGGAATCGGCCTTCGGCCGAAACATTTTTCTACCGAAAACTGTACATTTATCTAGAAGGGGGGTCTAGGGGGTGTTTTTCTAAGCTTGATGGAGGTCTTGGGAGGAAACTAAAAAAATATATATATGAATAAATTAATTAATAGACCAAACAAACGGTCAGTCTCCCCTTAAGACCACGATTTATGCCCTAGAGTGTACTATCACGTTCAATATGGATGTCGAATTGTTACAACTTTAAAAATATAAAAATTCGAATGTAAACCTCAAACACAAAACAAAGCTGCTTTGATTTATATAGACTTTGCTAATTTACTTTAGAGATGTATATATATCCTTAATAAAAGATAGATAGTATAACTTAACCTTATACATGTTGGGCATTACTTTAGGGCATGCACGGTAACACGTAGAGTATTCTTGGACTATCCAAAATCTAGCCTGAAACAACCTACTTGGACATTTTTAATAGAGCAGGTAACACAAGAGAGAGAGAGAGAGAGAGAGAGAGAGAGAGAGAAAGAGAGAGCAGAAGAAGAAGAGTGTGTGTGTATGTGGGTGTGTGAGATAGAAAGAGAGGGAGTGAGAGAATGTGTGCGTATGTGAGAGAGAAAGATAGAGTAAGAGCAGAAGAGGAGAAAGTGCGTGTGTGTGTGCGTGAGAGAAGGAAAGAGAGAGAGAGAGAGAGAGAGAGAGAGATTAAAATCATCAATGTCAATCATCTAATTTCTCTAAACATTCTTGCATACTAAAAAACAAAATCATAATGTATCCGCGAACTTTAATGAACGACTGTACATTATTCAGCTCGCCTCTCCGAATGATAAATGGAGCGCGTGTCTTCAAAGCAAGCCTAATCTCTGTGGCCCGTGGAAGGGAAGCTTCTCCGCCCCCTCAACAGATGGCAGGCTGTTACTCGTCAAGGCCACCACCACCCCGCCGCTCAATAGATGGCGTTGGGGAGGGCTTCGCTCGTCTTATTCTCGGGTTCGTTCTTCTTAGCTTGATCGCCTCTTTATCGCATTCAATTTAGTTTATTACTTTACTGGTTTCCTATCAATGGTTAGAATTAAAGGGTTGAAATTAATTGGATTTTATTTATATACGTGTTTTCTTTAACTAGTTAGAATACATGAGGTATAACAGTGAAGAAAGCGGAGAAATAATGAAACAGAAAGGCGATGGGTGAACCGGGTACGATTAATTTCCGAGATGTATATTAATCTGAATCAGTTTCGTTTCAGTACAAATCAACTCTTGTCCCCCCTTCCTCCCCCTCTTCCTCACCAACTCCTTCTCCCCACCTCCCTCTCCCTCCATTTCTATCATTCCTCCGGCACCACCGCACTCGTGTCTCCATATTTCAACCACCACCACCTTCCTCGTCTATCCCCCAGCCTGCCCTCTGCCTCCCACCCTGCTCCACCATCCCCTACCACAAACACCACCGTTTCCCCACCCTCTTCCTCCTCTCCCCGCAACCCTATTCCACCTCCACAAACCACCGTTCCTCTCCCACAACAACCAGCACCACACACTCACTTCTCTCCCCACAGTCCTATTCAACCTCGCCAAACCACAAACTCTCCTCCCACCACCAATATCCCTGTCCCTCTCCCCACTCTCAAACCATCAATTCCACTCCCACAACCACCACCACATTCCGTTCTCTCCCCACAGTCCTCTTCCACCTCCCCAAAACCACTAATTGCCCTACCCACAACCACCACCAGACTTCCTTTCCTCTCCCACAACCCTATTCCATCTCCCCAACCGCCAATTCCTCTCCTCACCCCACCACCAAACCACCAATGTCCTTCCCACAACCCTATTCCACCTCCCCAACCGCCAATTCCTCTCCTCTCCTTACCCTCAAACCACCAATTCCCCTCCCACAACCCTATTCCATCCCCCAAACCACCAATTCCCCTTCCACAACCCTATTCCTCTCCCACAACCCTATTCCCACTCCCCCAACCACCACCAGCACCACACTCCCGTCCCTCTCAGAGCTAGTGTGTGAGTGTATCTGCCGCTGCTGTTAACCTGTTTGGAGTTGGGCGGAGACTGGCTGGCGAGGAGAGAGAGGAACTGCGGGCTGAGCTGATGGGCGTTTTTACAGAGCAAGGTGGAGAGCAAAAGGTGAGGTATGACACACACACACACACACACACACGCCCGGAGTTCATCTTCATACTCCCTTCTTCTTTTTTTATACCTTTCAGCCGGTTGGAGAACACACACAAACATAGACACATATGACTACACACATACACACACACGCCCGGAGTTCATCATCATACTCCCTTCTTCTTGTTTATGCCATTCAGCCTGTTGGAACACACACACACATACACACACACACACACACACACACACACACACACACACACACACACACACACACACACACACATGACCACACACACACATAGTCCGGATCTTCATACTTAGTTTTTGTGTTATACTTTTCAACCGTTCGTAACACACACACACACACACACACACACACACACACACACACACACACACAAACACACAGCTGATCTTCACACTCACTTCTTTTTATTCCTTTCCACCTTTCCCAACATCCACACACATCCACACGGAGTTCTTCATATATATTTATTATGTTTTCCCCTTCAATCGCTTAATTCATATTCCTATATTGTCTTTCTTTCAACCATTCGCAACACACACACACACACACACACACACACACACACACACACACACACACACACACACACACACACACAACGCAGAACTCATCTAAATTATCCTTTCCTTTCTATTCCTACACACCCACTCGCGCACGACCACAAACTTGTCTTCCGATCTCATTCCATGCTATTCCTATTAACACACACACACACACGTACTTCCCTTTCTTTTTCTATCAACACACACACACACACACACACACACACACACACACACACACACACACACCACTTCATATTCCGTTCCTTTATGTTTTTATCCACACACACACACACACACACACACACCCACACACACACACCGACTACGTTCCTACCTTTCTTGTTTTTCCCTTACAACTGTTCGTAGGGCACGCGCGAGAACCACCTCCACAGACACGCACGATTCGCTTTCGTGCTATGTTGTTAATTGTTTTCAAAGTGGTCGTACTACACACACGCGCAGAGATAAACTACACACACACGCACACACACCCAATTCGACTCCATTTATATTCTTGTGTACCTGTATCCTTATAGTGTTTGTGTCTATCGTGTGCAACAACTATATTACACACACACACACACACACACACACACACACACACACACACACACACATTGGCATACACAAAGATACCCACACACATACACATTTCATCTTCAGACCTATCTTAATTGTTTCCATTACATAGCTCCCTATAGTTTTAGATCCCACTATAGCACTTGGTAGTCCATTCCACCCATCTACAACTCTGTTACCAAACCAATATTTGCCTATATCTTTTCTGAAACGAAATTTATCTAATTTGAAACCATTGGTACGAGTTCTTTCGCTATCACTGAGCTTTAGTACACTTGTCATACGAAAGATTTCTAATATTATGGATCATTTTTGTCATTCTACGCTGTACTCTCTCCAATGAATCTATGTCCATTCTGTAATAAGGACACCAAAATTGGACAGCATAATCCATATGGGGTCTCACTAATGACAAGTAAAGTTTTAAGATAACATCAGCAGTTCTGTTACTCACACTCCTAGAGATGAACCCGAGAATCCTGTTTGCCTTATTACGAACGCTTATACGTTGTTCTAAGTGAACACACGCGAATAACCTTCACATACACTCATAATTATTATTTATTTATTGCAAAATGATATCACGTACATATACAGACAGAGACGCACATATACACATGCGTATTTACCCACGTACGTAACATACAGTACACACACATGACATACATGATTCAACCTATGGCTGTTTAGTTAATTACTATCAAACTGATTGTATCACACACACACACACACACACACACACACACACACACACACACACACACACACACACACACACACGCATGATTTACCTCTACATAATATATTATATACTCGTAAATGTGTATATTTCTTTCAAATCGATCGTACATGCACAAATACATGCTCTCGCACTTATAGTATATACATTTCCGGTTATGCATATGCGTTTATACTTACGCACTAGTTCACACACACACACATACACACACACACACACACACACACAGATGTTGGCATAAATACAAAATTGCAAACACAGTAAAAACTCACACACGATTGTACATACATAATTATACAGTCACAAATACACACACGCTCACGGCCACAAAAGCACAGGCACACACTTGTACACACATTTTCCCGAACACAGATTTTTCACATATAAATACAAGGTATATTTCTTACTCTCGTTCAGTTATGCGGTTCAACCACACAAACACACACACACACACACACAAGCGGTGGTGTGTTTGTCGGTACACACGTTAATTTTTCATGCTTACGAGTACATTTTTATATGTTTAAACCTAAATATAACTATCTAGATCAAATTTAACCTAACCTAACTCCTTACCTAACCTAACCTAACTTACCTAACCTAACCAAAAACACTCCATTCCAAAGTATTTTAAAGAAATGTTTACACTTAAACTGTCGCCCCAAACCTCATGTACGATACCTGCAAACCTACATATTTAGTCAATTGTGTACCTTTAAGCACACCACCGCTTGTCTCCACACACACACACACACACACACACACACACACACACACACACACACACACACACACACACACACACACACACACACACACACAGCCCGTAGCCTAGTAGGTAGAGCTCTCGTCTCACACACGAGGGGTCGGGGGTTCAATTCCCGGCCGGGCGGAGACAAATTGGGCTTGTCTCCTTTCATGTGTTAGCCTCAGTTCACCTAGCTGTAAATAGGTACCTGGAATAAGTGGACGACGTTGTGACGTCCCATCTGGGGTTGGCAAAAATGGTACATGGCGAGATGGGTATCATATGGTTCACCTAAGCTGATGGCTACCTAAGCCTTCGGGCGAGACGGTACCGTCTATAGTGAGAATGGTACCATACAGATCCACCCTAAGCCTTCGTTTCCGATGTCACCAATTGGCTAAATACAGACTACACACACATCCACAGCCATTACAACAGTACATAAAACACTTAACATGCATTTCACGCAATACATTCCCAGTTAAGGAGGCGCGATAATAATGAGCTTAGCTCGCATTGCGTGGATTCCCCTTGACGAACAAGTAACTGAGTAACTGAGTAACACACACACACACACACACACACACACACACACACACACACAATTAATTTACTTATTCGTAGCATATGCAGTCAATCCATTTTGGTGTTTATGTTGATTCAACATATCTTTACGCTATCTGAGACGACGTATTGTGGATTATTGTGATATTTAATTATTGAGGGTTTTGCTTGAATTTGCTATTTCGAGCAATGTTTTTTTTTTAGTTTGCCTCCTAGGCTAACCAAAATGCCTTCCCAGAGGTTCTTCAGAGTAAAAATAAATAAATATACTGTATAAATAAATTGTCCACCCAGGCCCCTTTCAAACTAAATATGTAGATTATTCGATAGCAAAGTTACAAGCTTGCTATTGCTTGCCAGAAAAACAGAAAGGCACCTGAATGGTATTAAGCGTCTTATTATCGACAAGCTAATGAGGTGAAACGTCTCAAACTTTCCAAACTAATGGACTGAAACAAGAAGCATCCATAAAAACAACTCTTGACCTAAAACGGTTAACACACACGCACACACACACTCACACACACACTCACACTCACACACTCACTCACTCACTCACTCACTCACTCACTCACTCACTTACTCACTCTCACTATCTCTCTCTCTCTCTCTTACAAACACATACAGTATAGTTCATCTACGTACCTTGCTTTCAATTGTTCGAAGTTAATGTATGCAATTCATCTCAGCATGTTTATCTCTTTACGAAGGGCTGGGAGGGATGCTTTTTAACCCCCTTCTCCCTCATGCTTAGCCTCTTTTGTTTTGATATTTTAAAACATTCGCCCCCATAGTTTGACGATTTTAAGACCTTTCTTTCCAGTTCTTTGCCAATATTAAGACCTTCTGCGCCATTTGGGCGTCTATCTTGTTGTCGCAAGCGATAAGAGCTTGTAATATAAACAATGTGGAAATATATCTCATTGGGGGATCTCGAGGGTGTTTCGCAAGTGTGATAGAGGCCAAGGGAGCAAAATACCCCCCCCCCCCCCTTTAACACACACAACACAAAACGATAACATTCAAGCCCTCTTTCGCCGCCTTATTATAAATTATTTATTAGTGAAAATAGAGACTAATAGACTCGCCATATTTTTCTCATTATAGTCCGCATGGAGGAATTTCGTTATCGACACTTGAAAAAACACAATTACACCGAAAAATAACACGAAAATAATGTCCCGAACGTAAACAAAGCATTGCACCCAATGAATCCTTCGACCTGGGTCCTCTTCTTCTTGTTTTGAAAGATGCGGTGAGTGCGATTCACCCAATAAATGGCTTGAACGTTACTCACAAAAACTATATTATGTTATATTAGGGTTAGGTTAGGTTGGGTTAGGTTAGGTTAGGTTAGGTTAATCTAATCTAATATAATATTTGTACATTTTGGAAGCGTGCATGGCCTCCCCACAATTTTCCTTACCTACTGTAAAAGCGAGATTCACCCAATAAATGGCGCCATGGGTAATGAATAATGGGTAAGTTAATGCAAATCCTCCACTCAAACTATGATAAACAACAATTAAACACTATATTCCCTGGAAAAAATATAAAGAAACTTGGTAAATAAGGCGGCTCTAACTGTCTTGAATGTTACCCACAAAACTCGCCTTCATATTATTATTTACAAAACTAATTGTAGCACACATATATATACTGTACACATAAACACATACCAACACACACACACCCGATATCTTACACAAACATTAAGTATCATACATGGTACTGTATACATATTTAAAGCCTTTAAACCCCTTCAGCACGATGCTGCATTTTTATCTTTATATCTGGCAAAAATGTAATGATTATATGTAGTTTAAGAAGCTCATATGTTCTTCGGAGGGTTGATTGGTCGTATTTACCCGTTCGAGTCCTAAAGGTTGATAATAAGGTAAAGCAAATCACGTAATGGTAGTCAGTGTCTATATATCTTGAGTGCATATAGTGAAAAATACGTCATCATGGTGAAAGGGGTTAACATTAAGAAGCACAACCACAGTTCTGCTTAAGGGGAGATTTCCATTTGAGGGATTTTTTTCTTGACCTCTTTCTCCCTCATGTTTAGCTCCATTGCTTTTGAGTTTTTAAAATGTTCACCCCTTTAGTTTGGCGATTTTAAGAACGTTCGCCCCATTTCTGTCAATTTTAAGACCTTTCGTACCATTTAGGTGTCCATTTTTTCATGGCAAGCGATAGCTAGCCTGTAATTTAAGAGGAACCGGCCTTCGGCCGGGAAAATTTTCTACCGAAAAATGTACAAATTTATCTTGAAAGGGGGTCAAGGAGGTTTAATTTTAAGCTTGATGGAGGTATAGGGAATAAACTAAATACCTCCCCTTAAGCTCTCTTCTTGTTAATTTTTCCATTCATAGAGCTTGGCGCACTCCCCGTCGCGTCGGCCCGTCCCCTCCGTACCCACAAACGTTCATTCAGTCATCCATTCACTCACTTTCATACTTATTCATTCAGACACTCCTACACTCTCACGCACTCACACATACCACATTCCTATATTAAAGCACACACACTCAAGAGACTGGAGTCCTCAAAAAGGGGCTCCAGCCCTGACGGTATTCTTGACTTAGTGTGCTGACAAAATAATCCAGAAGGGTTGATAGCCTCTGAAGTCCTATTTTTACACACACACACACACACACACACACACACACACACACACACACACACACACGATACATCATTTGTATTTATTTTTCATCGTTTCTAATTAATCCTAGTAGACTAACATAATTATACACATGTGCAGGATATACTGACTATTAATTTGATGACGATCTGATTATCTTATACACAACGATGCAACGAAAATGCATAAATAGGTTAAAATTTACCTATATTTCCATCTCCGTTCGTTATATTACCCACAGAGGGTTGTTCTCGGGAAGCATGATGTGTGGGTTGTGAAGGGGAAGGACATTATGAGCTGATGGAGATAAACATGGTACAGTCAGAATCAATAGTTCGCCGACAACTTTGTAAATATGTTGTGTGCAATCTAGAGGAAGATACATTTATTCGAAATTTTTACGACGTGAAACAAATAAAGTACTATAAAGTACCCTGTTCCAAATAAGTAGACCAAAACTCTTGACCATTAACCTCTATAACTCACAAACGGCTTGAGTAATATAGTTAATATTTCCACCATTTGGGAAGAATCGGCCAGGGAATAAGTGTGGAAATCTACAGCAAATTTGATATAACCGTTTTAAAGCTACACAGCTATGGGTTCACGATATCTGGCCTACCTATCTGGAACGGGGTATAGTCACATGCTATTAGAAACATCTGGAGCCTGGCAAAAAGCAGTGCATAGTAACTTACATATAAATTGCCACGGTGTATGAGTAAGGCTTTCGATAAAATCTTGATTTTGACTGTACTGTATACATTTTGCTGGGTCCCTTCTTCCTTAGGTTTCGCCCCATTAGGTTTCAGATTTTAAGATGTTTGCCCCATTAGTTTGTCGATTTTAAGACTTTTCGCCATTTTGTTTTTGTCAATATTAAGACCTTTCGTGCTATTTAGGTGTCGTTTTTTTTCCTTGGCGAACGATAGTGAGCCTATCATTTTGGCAGAAACGGCCACATTTTTCTACCGAAAAATTTACAAATTAGTCTAGAACAGGGATCTATTGGATGCCTTTTTAAGTTTACTGGAGGTCTAGGGAGGAAACTATAATAATAACTATATAAAATAATCGACCATAAAATAAACCATTCCCCTTTAATTTTGCAATCGGATTTTTCAAGTTATCTTTTATTAAATTGTAGCTTTACAATGACTGAAATAACTAACCTAGCGTGTCCTACACTTTCTCCTAATGATGACCTAATCTCACAGAATATGTATCATATTATCACCGAGGCATAACTATAAAATAGCATGCTAATAATGCATAGATATTTGCAACAACTCTAACAAATAATTATAAAATAAGATCTAGATAAAACTGCCTCTTGAACAAATATGAATAAATACATAGATCAAATAAAACTGCTTCTTGCTTAGACAAGAGAGCTTATAATTAGTGAGGAGATTTGTGAGGATCAGGTTTTTAGAGGGACGAATATAGCACCACGGGCCCGGTGCTGCCACCTAGCGATAGAAACGGGTACCATGGGCGGGGAGAAGCGGTATTATAATGTGAGGGAGTTTTCCTTGTTTTTACTGCTTCGGGTTTCGTTCGATTACCAAGAACACATCGTCAGGATCTATGCTCGTATGTTTTCCGTGTTTAAGGAAAAATAGAAAAGAAACCAAAGAGGGAAAACAAGAACGTGAACTAGGCCTACTATATTTCTCATTTGTTTTACATGTCCACATTTTACAATAGTTTACGCTATTATTGAAACATTTAACATAAAGAATTAATTAATTTATATAGAATGATGAGAAGATTGTATTTAGTTCTGGATAACTTTGGAAACAGTCGAAACGCGACAGTGAGTAACATTTCACCAAGGTCATATTAGTAAGAATCCTTTATTGATGTGTAGATAGTATTTGTATTGATTTTGTTATATGAATAATCACTAGGCCTATATTGTGTCATCATGTACTAGACTTCTGGGTATCATTGCACTTTTAACCAATACACAAAATCGAGTTCTTATGGCCAGAACAGTTCTTTTCACTTCATGTTTATTCGCATGAAGCCCAATTTACTTATTTGGAAATAAATAAAACTCCAAGATCAGTATTTCACGTACAATGCACCCTAAGACATAAATCCCGGCTCAATATAAACCCTTGAACCACAAAATTAACCTCCACATTTTGAATATTAGGTAAAGAATTAAAGGCAAGATTCGATTCAGTTGGGAATCGCTTCGAAAATTTAAGGCCACGATTTATGTCTTTGATTGTACCTCCATCACGAGATGTTCACCTTAAGGGAAAATGGGTCGTTTTTCCGGTCCCCCTTCTTCCCCATGTTTACCCTATTAGTTTTCAGATTATAATACGTTCGGTCCATTAGCTTGGCGATTTTAAGACCTTTCGTCCCATTTATTTGTCAAATATTAACACTGTTCGTGTCATTTAGGTGTCGAATTGTTCCTGACGAGCGATAGCGAGCCTGTAATTTAAGGGGATTTTTCTATCAAAAAACGTACAAATTAATCTTGAAGGAGGGTAATGGGGGATGTTCTTTTAAGCTTGATGGAGGTCTAGGGAGGAAACGAAAAACATCATAACAAATATATAAATGAGGAAATAAATACGCGCCCATCCCCCCTTAACCCCTTCTCTACCGGAGATGTCTTTTGTTTATATTTCAGCTACATTTAGACGATTTGATGAAGCTTAGGAAGGAAATATGGTAGCTAAAAGGATTAACCGAGATAGTCTGTGGCCTTTTAATGAGTAGACGTCCTTCCCAAGCTGTACAAAATCGTCTAATAGTTGCCAGAATATAATGAAAAGTACATCACCGGTACAGAAGGGGTTAAGAAGGACTCGCACAAAATATACTGCGATGTTTGTGTTGCCCACAGTTGCCTAGCGGTCTTCTGGGAAGTTAACGTTTCGGCAGTTTTCCACCGTGGTGCTGTTAATTAAATCAGCCAATAAGAACTGTCCATGAAGTGGTAGGATTTACTATAGCCAATCAAAACTGATCAAGAGCAGCCCCCCCCCCCCCTGCCTTCCCCCCTCCCACAATGCATATGTGTTTTCTGTCGAATCTTTAAAAGGTATCTGCGCTAGTAACACGTGGCCCGGCACGGCTGTCGGTTTGTTTATTATACTTTCGGGAAGCGTTGCCATAGTGAAAAGAAAATACCAATGTTCAAAGAGTCTATGGTGTATTGTCACCACCTGTGCAAGTGTGCATTGTCCTAAGTGTGATTTGCCTTACAAATAGAGAGCTGACAAGCATCAGTGGTACTGTGGACGGTAGAAGACTAGCCCCAAAAAAGCGAAACGTAAGCATCTGCTGAAGCTGATCCAGTACTAAGCCTTTCCACTCGTAAAGGTGAGGCGTTACGTATTACCGAACCTACCACTAATTATTTCTCAATATTTTATGCCTATTCTAGAATAAGGATGTTGCAAAGACCATATTGAAATGTGTTTCAACCACCGGAAATACATTGTATGTGCACTATATAAAGTACTGTAAAAACAAAAACACTATCCCCATAACTCTCCCTAATGACGGCGGTAAAACTTGTATTAAGCCCATTACTGGCAAAATACAGTAGATGCTGCTTTCAATAAGTCATCCTGTATCCCAAAGCATTTTGTTTTATCTGTAAATGACATACATCTGAGTGTTTTAAGATCGTTGGATAATAGATAAAAACAAATCGGGGATTGTAACTAATTTTAACTACTATATTACTATTGGCAATGGGCTGGTCTATCAGAGTGAGACCTGAGCGATCTCTGCCATACCCATAGCTTACTCTGACTGTTCCTTTTACTTATATATTTTCTAGATCTCAAGTGACGGCGTCTCTTCCGTGGATTGACCTCCCAATCTACCAAGATTGGAAGCTAAAGCGTCACATTATTCCTTTGCCCCTCAACTTTCTCTTCATAATTGCTGAGGGGCACAGGGCCCTGGGTGGGGCTTTGGTTTCCCGGGCGTTTACGCACCCTCTCAGCTCCCCGCCATGGAGTGGCTTCGGTCACCCAAGCTTTATTGTGGTCGGCAGGGAGGGTTCTGTGGGGGCGCTCGTTTATGGCCTTGGCCTTACTCGGGGCCTTGGGGCTGTTCGGCCAGGCAGCTTGGGGAACAACAACAACAACAACAACTATATAATGATGAAAACTACCTAAAACCGAAACAAATAAACATGGGAAACTTAGTGGTAGTTTCGGTAATATTTTCTGGTGAGACTTTGATTACATTTTTAACCAATATTGATTTAGCAATCACGAATAAGATTGTTCATAGGTTTGTGGTGTGATTTATTATAGTTTGACTTGTTTGGTAGGAAGTTAGGCTATGTAAAGGCTATGTAACTGAGTTTTAGATATGTGGAATGGGATACCGAGTGCATAATAGGGTACAAAACGATAGGGAGCTTCAAGATAAAATTAGATAGGCAGATGGACGAGATTGGTTGGGTGTGAAAAGGATCTGCCTTGTGTATGTCAATCGGCTCTCTGGAGACTCTCGTTTTCTTTCGTTCTTATGTAAAAGAGCAGGAATATTAAGTTAGGTTAGTCAGCGAGTGGGTTTTATTACTGTCAAGAAATACAAAATCAGAATTAACTTAGCCCAAACTTGGCTTGGTTTTTAGATTTTCGGGTGGTATTACATCTTAATTTTAAAACCCTTCTTGTTTTATTTCTATTAATATCATTTACCCTGTATTATCCCTGATCTTCATAGCCCGCCCCATTATCTCAAAGTAACGGTTCAATTCTTATAACAAAATTAGTCCACATCGAAAGAATCACAAGAAAAACCCATTGGAATAACGTATTCGTGATCTCTAAATACAAACTGGTTGAAAGTGCAAATTTACCAAAAGATTCAAGTAAGTGTATACGTAATATGGTTTGTGTCTATAAAATTAAGAGGAGATGGGTCGTGTTTTGTTGGTTCCCCTTCTTCCTCATGTTTAACCAAATTAGTTTCTAATTTTATGACGTTCGGCTCATTAGTTTGGTGATTTTAACACCTTTCGCTCCATTTCTTTGTAAATATTTAGACTTTTCGTGTAATTTAGGTGTCGATTTTTTCCTGGCGAGCGATAGTGAGCCTGTATTTTAAGAGGAACTGGCTTTCGGCCTGAACATTTTTCGGAATTATTCTATAATTGCACCTATAAAAGTTAAACAAATTATTATTGTATTTAACAGGAAGGTACGACGAGGTAAGTGATGTGGTATAGGTGGCAATATGCGGAAATTGATTATAAGGGCATTTCGCCCCCTCTGACCCCCTTACGAAAATCTATGGTTACTCACTCCACCCCAACTGGATTTCTACCGTTTTACCCAACCAGCGGGGGTGTGGGGGCGGCAGCCCCCACCCATAATACTAGGATAGGTTAGGTAAGGTTGTTAGGTTAGGCTAATGTCTCTGACACATTGTAAAATCTGTGTCACATCTAGCATGATAGACTTTTGTCAGAGGGGGCGGAATGCCCTTATAATCTATTTCCGCATATTGCCACCTAGGCTATACCACATCACTTACCTCGTCGTACCTTCCTGTTAAATACAATATTTTGTTTAGCTCGAATAGGCGCAATTATAGAAATTTACCCATTTTTCTACCGAAAAATTTACAAATTTATCTTGAATGAGGGTCTTGGGTGGATGGTTTGTTTAAGCTTGATGGAGGTCTAGGGAGAAAACTAAAAATAATATTAAAAAGGTACATAAATGACGAAATAAATACGCCCATCCTCCCTTAACGTAACAGGGGTATAAATCCTCTCAATTCTGGATATATTTTCCAACTCTTCCACTTATGTTTCAATAACCTTGCCTATGCATCCACAGCAAAGGAAGTACTGATTTTGTTTTTGTGAACAGTACTGTACACCAAATGTTTGTTGATAACTTAACCCCTTCTCCCTCGTATTTAGCCTCATTATTTCTTAGATGTCAAAAATTTCGCCCCATTGGTTTAACGATTATATGATTTTCGCCTCATTTCTTTATCAATATTAAGACCAAGGGTGACATTAAGGTGTCGATTTTTTTCCTGGTTAGCGATAACGGCCTTGTATTTTAGGGGGAACCAGCCTTCGGCCCGGAAAGTTTTGTACCAACAAATTTAAAACATTATTTGGAAGTTTATCTTATATTTTTACAGCTAGATTAGGGATCTAGGGAACAACCAAAACCTTCCCTTTAACCCCAAACACTATCCTGTCCCTTGGCAGGTGTTTGCAATCACCAACAATCTTGACAAATCTGACTTTTAGGTGCGATCGTTAATTTAGCAGCTATTATTGTATGGTTTTATTGTTTTTCTTCACAGAGGTTTTATATACCGAGAACTGTCAGAAACAGGTATATACTAATTATCCAGCAATTTCAAACACTCCCACCTTAGTGAGGAGGGCTTTGAAGATCAAGGAAAATATGGGGTTGAAGACTATAGTAAAGTAGCAATAAGTTGTATTGGATAAAAACCTGTTGTCATGGGATACACAGTGAGTTTCCATCGGATTGTTCATATGACGAGTTTCACTCTGAGATTTGCTACACAAATATTATCATTATTGTCGTTAAACGTTGGATTTCGGGAAAACAAATATGGGTCAGTTAGCTTCTTAATTGTACGATTTAACTAAGGCTAAATCTTAATAATAAAGGAAAAGTATATATATATATAGTTATGATCATGGTATTTACATAAGTGGCCGTACAATCGTGGTCATCAGCACTTGAACAACAACTAATGATAAGAAAAAGACGGTGAGATATAACTAATGATTCCCAGTAGTGTAATCTATGTGATTCAAGTCATTCATCAGAATAGCGCGTCAGTGTACACTAATTGGGCTTATACATATTGTCCAGAAATTTCTGTCCACGATTGTACACTGAGACGTGGACATCCAGACAGACGACAGACACACAGACAGACAAGCTGTGCCGGGGTGAACGTTAGGCAGGGATGGGCGGGACCTCTTTGCACGACCCATATTTATCCAACACTATCATTTGAATTCAAAACTCGTAGGGCTAGTTCCCTTGGCTTCGATTCCAGCAATACCCACGACCCTCTCGGCGCAGGCTAAGTTGATAGTACGTCGAACATATTAAGGGGAGTGTTTTGACCTACATCAAGCTTAGAGATACCCCTAAGACCCATCATAGAGATACATTTATATACCAGTATACAGTATATATATATATATATATAAATATATATATATATATATATATATATATATATATATATATATATATATATATATAATGTGAAGAGATGTTATTTTATTTAACATTATTTTACTTTTTTTTTTTTTTTTTTTTGGGGGGGGGTCAAGATGTCCCTACTAAATTGTAGGCTCGCTATCGATCGCCAGAAATTAATAGACCCCTAAATGGCACAACCTTTCTTAAAATGGCCATACTATTGGGACGAATGTCTTGAAATATCAAACTGAGAAGAAACTACTGTATATATACCAGTACATATATACCGTATGTATGATGATTCGGACCGTAGACATTCAAGGTTACGAAAGGTAGCCTTTAATAATAATTATAATATTAGTAACACTTAAATCAAACATTCAAATTGTGTGACCTTGCTATGTAAGTAAAGGCTTATACTAAATGCTATCCATATAAAGTGATCACCACATTCCGGACTTGTTCCCTCACCCTTCACAACTGACCAGCACAATATTCTCTCTTCACTCGGTACAGAGCTTTGGGTTGCAGATAATAATAAAGATATGTTAATGATGAATATGCGATAACACACACACACACACACACACACACACACACACACACACACACACACACACACACACACACACACACACACACACACACACTCATTAATGGGACGCTTTTTAATTATAGTCAAATTACCATTAATTAGTCGATTTTGTCTTCATCTCATGCAGGCCCTATACAAATCAATGGGCTGCAAAGATTATCTCATTCTTTTTAACTCCACAAATTCTTTCTAAGGAGCGTAAGCTCCTCTAATGGTAGCTAAAGTAATGTATTATTTATCTGCACGATGATAATATATTGAAAAGGTTAAAACATAAGACATTAAAGTTATTATCATCATTACCTGTCTCTCCTGTCCTATATTCATGTCAATAAATGGGACTGGAGTCTCGGAAAGGCTTCAGTCCCGACGTTATTCTTGACTTTCAGTGTGCTGACTTGATAATCCAGAAGGGTTGATAGCCTCTGAAGTCTTAACTAATGTCAATAAAACTCGATCTTTCTACTTCCCTTCACGACTGACGAGCACAATGTTTCCCCTCCTCTCAACAGGTGGCGCTAGGTGTCCCTTAGCTCGGTACATGCCCCGCCCACCACCGGAATCGTTACACCTGCCAGCATGTCTGTTCTCCTGAGGAAGTGGATGATGTTGAAGCCGGGAGCGTTAAACAAAGAAGGTATAGTGTTTACGTATATTATTATCTACTTTTAAGGGAGGATGGGCGTATTTATTTCCTCATTTATGTATTTTGTTTTTATCTTACTTGATGTGTTCTCCTTAGACCTTCATCAAGCCTAAAACAAAAAACCCAAGACCCTCCTTCAAGATTAATTTGTACATTTTTCGATAGAAAAATGTCCCGGCCGAAGGCCGGTTTCTCTCAAATTACAGGCTCGCTGTCGCTCGCCAGGAAAAAATCGACACATAAATTACACAAAACAAAGTTAATATTGACAAAGAAATGGGGAGAAAAGTCTTAAAATCGCCAAACTAGTGGGCCAAACGTCATAAAATATGAAAATTAATGGGGTTAAACATGAGGAAGAAAGGGGACCGGAAAAACGAACCATCTCCCCTTAAGGGTATTTGTTTTTGGTATATCTCCATTCTGGTGAGGCAGTGGATGATGTTGAAGCTAAGCCAGGCGCGTTAAGCAAAGAAGGGATGGTGTTAATTTTGTTTACTTTATTGCTTTACCTATTCATCTATAAGGATATTTTGTTTGTGGTTTTCTATGAAAGGTGTATTTTTTTTTTATTTTTTTTTTTTTTACTTTTTACTCTGTAAGAATATGGATATCTACTATACTTATGGCCGACTGGCATACACGAAACAGTTCCCCCTTATATCACCTAATTTCGTAAACTGAATTCAAATATTAGTGAAAATACAATTAAAGAATGCGTCATTGCAAACCAAAATCGCGAATCTATTTGTGTACATATTTATGAATGCGAGCATCTGTTTATGATTAGTAAATTATTAATCTCTGTTAATCACTATTGGCGATTATGTATATCCGACGTTTAAGAAACTCGGTTGCTGTACAGAATGGTATATTTTTGTTACTTTACTACGTGGTCAAGAGTGTAACACAACGTAATCCAGTGACATATTGTCTTTGGGTGTTGTGTTAGTCTTAAGAACATAAGAAAATCGGAGCCTGCAGAGAACCGATTGGGCCAAACAAGGCAGATCCCTCTCACACCTGAGTATATTACATACATACAATTATCTTTATATACTATTATCTTTATTATTTGCATATTTTATAATTATCAGTTATTCTCCTCTATATTTAGTTACATTGAGCACACCACAATTATAACTAAATGCGAGTACACCTGAGCCGAGACCGCGGAGAGTAGATAGTCTTGCTTTTTCTGGACCCCTTCTCCCTCATGTTTAGCATATTAGTTTTGAGATTATAAGACGCTCTTTCCGTTAGTTTGGCAATTTTGAAACCTTTCGCTCAATTGCTTTGTCATTATTAAGACATTTCGTTTTGCAATTGCCAATTGCGAATTTCGGGCTATAAGGAAGTTGTAGGTTTTGGTCAGAATTATAAACGTTACGCGAGTTTGTGATGGTTAGAAAGATTACTTTATTTGGTTTTATGTATTTACTAACTGAGGTACCCGGCACTGCCCGGGGGAAAATCGAAATATGGGCTGTCTATCTTAAGGGGGAGGGCTTTGTCCCCCTCACCACGGGGGATGAGGGAAACAAACAAAATTAGCTTAGAACCTATTCTGGCACCCACCTTAGTATGCATGCCAAGTATGGGCTCTCCATCTTTAAAACTTAGGCAGTTTCCCCCCAACTTAAAGCCTATTCTGGCACCCCCTCAGTATGCATGCCAAGTATAGAGTCTCCATTTTGAAAACTGAGGGAGCGCCCCCCCCCCCCCCCTGTGTAAAACCTTTTCTGGCACCCCCTTAGTATGCATGCCAAGTATGGGCTCTCCATCTTGAAAACTGAGGGAGTAGTTCGTGAAAAGACAGACACAAAAAACTCACAAAAAGTGCTCTTTATATAGTAGATATATGCCATGCAACCATATTTTAACCGGTAATTCTGCTAAATATCGATGTAAAAAAAATCCAACTTCCTCAATTGGTTCGGCGCATGTCTGACCTAATCTAATGGCGTATTGCAGTTTGTTCGTTGCTCTGTTCTGTCTTCTTGTTTTGTGTTTTATATTTGTTTTTCTTGGTTTGATCTTCTTTTTTTTGTTTTATGTCTTGCTTTGTGGTTCATCAAAACAATTCTTGGTTTTATCTCCTTTTGTGTTTTATGTCCTCTTTTCTGTGTTTTAGTTTGTATTTTACTTTCGGTGGCAATGACCATTGCTGTTGCGCTGCCATGTGGAATTTCTTCCATTCATTCGTTCATTACACTTTGGTCATTGTAGACTTTCACTACTTCTCACGAGAATTTCTCACTACGCGCTTCCTCCCACTGCATATTTTGAATATTGTTAATGTGCCGTACACCGTAACATTTGTGTGTGTGTCAGTGGGCTTTGTGGTAAAGTACTGAAGTTAGTACATCCCAAATTTTATCCCAATATATCTTCCTTAGACACATCTGGATTTTAACTCGATACCTTTGTATTACTAGTTCAGTAACATGACTGCTCCACCACACCTTCCTTCAACACCTTAACATCTGAGCAATACTTAGTCGCCAACATAAAAGGATTTTCAGTGCTCCTATAAAGGTTTTATTTTCGCTCAAATGGAATGTCCATTCGCCCAGATGAAATGCGTCCCTGACGTTCACTTTCATTCTCTTCCAGGTTATATAGGATCTTCTTCACTACAATTCCGGATATATTCTTTCAGCTTGTCTTAGTCAATTTGACGCATTCGTGAGCGAAATAAGAGTAATAAAATGCAATTTAAGAAACTGAGCGGTATCAAGTTATTGTCGTAAATATTAACTCAATGTGTATATATTCGACATGTTATATACCAAGTCATTCCCACACTGTAATAATTATACACATAACAACTGTGTTTCAACCTTCTATGTGTCGTGATTGGATTAGATAAACCAAAGAACACTTTTGTGTACCATTTGTGTTACAATTAACCGTTCGTAGATCTAATAACTAATCGTTTTCTGTATTCTGGCTATTATTAAACAATTGTATTCAGATTAGGCAGGATATGAGGAAGTCAGAGGATTAATTGAGATAATCTTAACCTGCATAACTTCCGCACATCCTTCCTAAACTGTTTAAGATCTTGTAGCGATCGCCAGAATAAACTGTCCAAAAGTGGTATAATCTTCAAATGGTTATTGGAGGAATGGTTATGAATCTGGGATGTGTTCTTGTTGCAATTATGCATTTATAAATATTGCTGTTCGTTTGAATGTTATATATATTATTTTATGTTTAATACACTGAATTATGTAAAATATGTTGCGCGATTATCGAAGAAAGTTACTCCTCTTCTCTCTCCATTTCTAGTCTCTTATTACATAATCTTGCACTTCAATATACAATCCATGTTTGAAACTATTTCCCCTTTATATTTATTACTCTATACCTTCACCAACCTACAATTATACACTCCCATTGACACCCCCACCCACACACAAGATCTACGTACTATTTGAATACCTCCTCATCCTACACACACACACACACATATGATATACGTAAATGTTGAATACCTACACACACACGATATACGTAATTGTTGAATACCTACACACACACACACACACACACACACACACACACACACACACACACACACACACACACACACACACACACACACACACACACACACACACACACACACACACTCACACACTCACACACTCACACACACACTCACACTCACACACACACTAGAGTACACCACGGCCATTACAAATACTAGTGTACGTTTAAGGAGAGTCAACCCACAAAACAGTACTCATTTAAATAGATAAACTGCTGCAACCCGTGGGCGGATCAGCGAGGGACTCCGTACAGTGGGAGAAATAAGTTATGGAACACTTGTTTATTATAGGGCCCGAATAAATAATGAAAAGTTGCATCGGAGACAATGCCATATTATTAAATCTCTACCAGTAGATTATTTCAACAAGGATATCTCAACCAGTGCCAACTCAACGATGAGATGGGTTGAGTGTGAAAGAGATCTGCCGTGTGTCGGCCAATCGACTCTGTAGACTCCGGTTTTCTTAAAGTTCAATCTGGGCCACCTCGATCAATGCCATAACTTACACAAACTATATTGGTTGAGTTGGCATGTCTTAAAATCTCAAAATAATGTGGCTAAACACGAGGGAGAAGATGGTTATGAAAAAGACACCCTCTTATCTATTTGTGTCAAGTAATTAATCACCTTATTTGAACGATGTTCTCGATGTGACCCTAGTGTTTATAGCGGGGAATGTATCAGAGCCACACTATCGGAGTCCATATATACAATATTGTTTTGAAATCCATTATCCGATTTTGTTCGTTTCCTTCTCGTGACTCAGTTTTTATCTTATTGCTCAAAATCTGGAATTCTCTGAATTTATACAAGACAAGAGTATATTAAAGAATATCAAGAAGTCATATAACCGATTGAATTCCCAATGCTCTCAAACCGTCTCACTATTCCTTCATATCTATTGTTTTATCTATTACTCTGTAATTTGTATTATTTATTGCAATTGGTGACCCCTTAACACCATTCACTTGAATCAGGCTGAACTCTAGAAGAATGGGTTTACTAAAGTACCGGTAGTACCTATATTTTCAAAAGTTGACAAATGTATTCTGGGATATAATCTTCCAATAAAGTATATATATATATATATATATATATATATATATATATATATATATATATATATATATATATATATATATATATATATATATAATTATACTAGGTAAGTAATTTGTGCACAATATTGGACAACACCTAGAACGACATAAGTTACTGAAGGGCACACAACATGGGTTTACGAAGGGCCAATCCTGTCTAGCTATGTTATTAACTTCTCCCAAGTATATGAAACCGTAGGTATCGACAGGCAATATGATCTATGTTCTACACTGTAGATGTTATTAAGGCGCTGACCAGATTCCCCCACAAGAGATTATTATCCCTTTCAGTACCGGTGATGTAATTTTAACTTAGTCTGGCAACTATTATATTATTTTATTCAGCTTAGGAAGGACCTCAAGCAATGTTTTTTTGTTTTCTATGTGAATGAGGGAGACAAAAGGCATAACTGCCTACAGCGAGTGCCTCCCCCAGATTTCAAAGAGTGACAGGGCCGAAATCAAGGGACGTTCGAGCTAAAATGCCTGGACACACGGAGTTTGAAGCAATTTAAGTCATAGGAAGAGGGAAAGACTGATTCTGGTAGAGTTCCAGAGCTCAGCAGTTGAATAGAAGAAAGTCTGAGAATAATGTTTCACTCTTGGGTTGGAGAGTTGCACAGAGTAGGGGTGGGATTGTGTTGCAAGGTGGGTACTACGTAACCTACGTAGAGGAGGTGGTATAAACTGGGAAAGCTCAAGGAACAATGATTATTGCAGTTGCGATAGAATAGCGAGAGAGATGCAACATTGCGACGAAGAGAGAGAGAGATTGCAGAGAGTTGGTGAGTGGACGGGAGTTAATCATACGAAAGGCTTTCCTTTCTACTTTATCTAGTAGTGCGGTGTGAGAGGATCCTCCCCACACATGTGAACAATACTCAATAAAGGACGCACTGTGCCCCTGTACAGAGCAAGAAGCTGTGCAGGGGAAAAGAACCCCTTGAGGCAGTTGAGCACACCCAGCTTCTGGGCGGCTGCCTTAGCGAGACTGGTAGTATGGTCTTTCCATGTGAGAGCAGAAGAAAAAGAGACACCGAGAACATTGAGGGAAGATGAAGGGTTGATATTTGTATTGTTGACGAATAAAGGATAGTCCTCTGGAGGTTCCTGACGGGTAGTAAGATGGATAAATTGAGTTTTGGAAACTTTAACATTTAATGCAACAAGGTTTTCTCTACTCCAATTGGAAATAGTAGCTAGATCAGAAGATATGCATTTTATGGCTTCATTATGTTTCATTACGGTTTCAGCCGTCCGGCTGGCTCATTTGATAGCATGCCTGATTCCCATCTTGAAGGTCTCGCGTTCAATCCCCGCTCAGATTGAAAAGTTTTTCTGGGATACAGCCGGCGGTTACCATCTCCCCATGAGCAAGGTGGATGGGTAATGGTCTCTGGTAGACTAAAGAAAGCCAAGCGCTTGTGAATCCTCGAAGGAGAAGATACGGACGCTATATAAGTAACCAGAAGATTATTATTATTATTATTATTGCTGGCTGGGGCGTTCTGGAAAACTAATTGACTGGTGTAAAGTAGAGTCGTCTGCGTATGAATGGATGGGACTTGATGTACAGTTGAGAAGATCATTTATGAAAATTAGAAAGAGAATAGGAGATATGACAGAACTCTGAGGAACACCTGAGTTGATAGGATGAGGAAATGAGCGATGGCCGTCCACAACCACAGCTATGGAACGGTCGGAAAGGAAATTAGAGACAAAGGCACAGATGGAGAGACAGAAACCGAAGGAGGGCAGTTTGGAAATTAAAGATTTGTGCCAGACTCTATCGAAGGCCTTCGATATGTCTAGTGCAACAGAAAAAGTCTCACCGTAGTCCCGAAAGTTGGATGACCAAGAGTTAGTAAGATATGAAACAAGATCACCAGTAGAGCGACCCTTAAGGAAGCCATACTGGCTATCTGAGAACAGATTATGAGAAGAGAAATGCTTAAGAAATTTGGAAGCAAGAATGGTTTCAAAAACTTTAGAGATACAAGAGATGAGAGCAATTGGACGATAGTTGGAGGGTTGAGAGTGGTCACCCTTCTTTGGGACAGGTTGAATGAGAGCAAACTTCCAGCAAGAAGGAAAGACGTTAGAGGAGAGACAGAGACGAAAGAGTTTGCATAGGCAGGGGGTCAGCACGGAAGCATAGTTTTTAAGTACAACATCAGGAACACCGTCCGGACCGTACGCCTTCTTATATTAAGCCCAGAGAGGGTAGAAAGTACACCTTTAGAAGATATTAGGATATTAGGATTAGGGAGGAATAGCACCGGAATCATCCAAGGTAGAGTTTCTGGCAAAAGTTTGAGCAAAGAGTTCGGCTTTGTCAGAGGAAGAAGTGATGGTTGTGCCATCAGAGTGGAAAAGGGGAGGGAAAGACGAGGAAGAAAAGTTGTTTGAGAGGTTTTTGGCTAGATGCCAGAAAGCTTGGAAAGAGCTAGAGTTGGATAGTTCAGTGCATTTATTATTGATGAAAGAGTGCTTGGCAAGTCAAAGAACAGATTTGGCTTGATTCCGGGCAGAAACATAAGAAGAATGGGATTCTTGAGTTATAAGGCGTCGGTACCGTTTGAATGCTTCCTCCTTGTTGCGGACAGTAGTAGAAAAAGCGTGAGTAAATTAAGATTTGTTTGCATTAGACTGCGAGAAAGAAAATGGAAAGTACGCTTCCATGCCCGAAAGGATTACTTCGGTAATGCGTTCAGCACTCTCAGAGGGTCCTCGGCCACGGAAGCAGAAGTCAGTCCATGGGAAATCAAAGAAGTACTGCTGGAGAACCTCCCAATCGGCAGCGCCAAAGTACCAAAAGCGCCGCCGGCTGGGAGGATCGGATGGCCGTACTGAAGAGATAGGACAGGTGACGGAGATAAGTTTATGGTCGGAGGAGCCCAAAGGAGAGAAAAGATTGACAGTATAAGAAGAAGGGTTAGAAGACAGAAATAAATCAAGAATGTTGGGCCGATCTCCGAAGCGATCCGGGCGAGTTGCTTGACCAGCTGCTCTAGGTCATTTATGATTGAAAAGACGTAGGCTTCTTCACCAGGTGGGTCAGTAGAGTGAGAGGAGAGCCATTGGCGGTGGTGAACGTTGACATCTCCTAAGATGGAGATTTAAGAGAAGGGAGAGATAGATAGAATGTGTTCCACTTTAGAGTTTAGATAGTCGAAGAATTTGGGAAAGTCGGTAGAGTTAGGGGAAAGATAGACAGCATAGAAATATTTAGTATGAGAATGACAGGATAGTTTGAGCCATAAAGTTGAGAATTCAGAGGAGTCGAAATCGGGAACATGAGAGCAAGTGAGTTTGTTGTGCACGTATGCACAAAATCCGCCTTTGGCTTTGATACTAGGATAGAGAAAGTAGGAGGATACTGAGAAGGGGCTGCTGGCAGTTGCTTCAGATACCTGAGTTTCGGTGAGCAAAAGAAGATCAGGTTTGGAGGAGGAGATATGGTGTTCGATAGAGTGAAAATTAGAGGAAAGGCCGCGAATATTACTCCCAGGGAAGATGCTACATACTATCTTATTAAATCCTTTGAGCTATCATATATTTTTCATAAGCTGAATGTGATCGTCTAAGTGTTGCTGAAATCAAATAGCAAATACATCACATGTGCTGAATGGTTTAAGAACTTGTAAGCTTATTGTCTCGCAGGGATCCGTTTTGAGGTTCTCTGCGTTTCGATATATACCAAATTGACCTCAACATGCAAGTAACTATAGGTAGCGCCAGCGAACTTGACAATAATATTGACTCCTTAACTTCTTATAACTTGAAATTAATGAAATCATTTGGGAAGAGCCCACCAGGAAATATGTGTGGAATTTGCAGCCAGTTTGCCCTAGATCTCTGTGTTACAAAGAGATCAGGGATCAAGAATATTGTCAAGTTCGTTGGCGCTACCTATAGCAAGATTAGTAAATTTGCAGACGATGCTAAATAGTAAGCTTAATTAATTCTGCATATATATAAATATATATACATGGATGAAGCGGGTTGAGTCTGAACAGGATCTGTGTGGGCCGGTTGGCCTTCTAATGACTCTCGTTTTCATATGCTATAATTATGAGAGCGAGAGAGTGTGTGTGTGTGTATGTGTGTGTGTGTGTTATAAATGCTATTACATCCCAATTAACGTTAAACCATATTGACTAAAGGTAAAAACAGAACAAGTTGATCGCAGTAGATAATAGTAAAAACAAAGTTCAAGGAGAAAAAAGAAAAACAAAAAGAAGCAAGAACTGACTACATGATTAGTCCCATTTAAACCCCGGGGAGAATGGGCAACTCGTGTCAGCCCTTGAGCTTATACACCATCCACTTAAGGGGAGATTGGTCGGGTTTCTGGTCCCCCTTCTTCCTCAATGTTTCGTCCCATTAGTGTTCAGATTTCATGACGTTCGGCCCGTTAATTTGGTGATTTTAAAACCCTTCGTCTCATTCCTTTATCAATATTAAGACTTTTCGTGTCACTTAGGTGTCGACTTTTTTTCCTTGTGAGCGATAGCGAGCCTCTAATTTTGAAAGCTGGGACATTTTTCTACCGAAACATTTACAAATATACTGTATATTGAATGGGGGTGTAAGGGGTGATTTTTAAAGCTTGATGGAGGTCTAGGGAAGACAAAATAATACATCAATAAAAAGAACGACCAAAATATAAAGCCTATCCCCTTAACAACTCCACTTAAACACCTGGCGACAACCCCTTCAGCACCATGATGACTTTTTACATTTGATTCTGCCTATTATTAGAGGATTGTATGCAGTGCACGAAGAACCTATGTTACTAAGAGGGTTTATTGAGATCGTATTTACCTATTTGAGTCGTAAAGTTACATTATAAACTAAAGAAAATAGTCCAGTGGTAACCAGAATATGATGAAAAGTACGTAATGGTGGTGAAGGGGTTAACCCTATCCAGATCACTACTTGCCACACTCGACATTAGTAAAGCATTCGATGCCATCCCCCGTCACAACCTAACAAACAAAATGTACAACACAAACATGCACAACAACACAAAAAGGTGGCTGGCCAACTTCGTAGCAGGCAGATGTGCACACTATCTTTTGCCGGTCAGTCATCTAGCATCAGAAATTTCCCAAACGGAGTCCCGCAAGGATCCGTCCTGTCGCCCGCACTCTTTAATCTGTACATGCATGATATAAATACACCCAATACACCCCAAATAAACATAGCCTCCTATGCAGACGACATACCACTCACATGAACACACCAAGACCCAGGCACAGCAACAGATCTCCTTCAACCCTATCTCAACACATTACATGACTGGTGCACTACAAACAGACTTAATTTAGCCCCAGCCAAATCCACTGCAACCCTCCTCACAAGCTGGACAGGAGATCACGCATACTCCCCGCAACTCACCATAAACAACATACCCCTAACACACACACACTCACCCAAAATCCTAGGAGTAACATATGATACTCAAATGACATTCAAACAGTACACCACAAACTTTAAAAAAAAAAATGACACCCAGACTTAACGCGCTCAGGTCACTTGCCCGCACACAATTTGGCCACAACAAAGAAACCACCACCACAGTTTACAAACTATACATAAGATCAGTGATGGAATACGCAGCCCGGCCTAGGCTTCTAACCTAGCTGAAACACATCATAAGACCTTACAGACTATTCAAAATAAAGCTCTAAAAATCATCACAGGCTGCACTGCTACTTCACCTGCAGATCACCTACATCAAGAAACCAAAGTCCTCAAAGTCAAAGACCATCTGGACAAGAGAGGCACTCAATTCCTGGCAGCAGACTCCACGAACCAACACCACCCACTACACTGCATGGCAACTCATCCACAGACACCAAGAAATGTTAAAACAACACCCAGCACACGCTATCACGCACAAATACTATCTTCTCTCCCTCCCTGCCCACCCCAAACCAGCTTCCAGAAGCACATCCATACTCATATATCTTGCCATTCCATCCACTCACTCATAGACAACACACAGCTGCAGGCACGACCTCCCGAAATCCATCCTTCTGAATCCTCCCTTCCTCGCGAGGACAGAGTCCACCTGGCCAGGCTGAGATGTGGACACCATCCAGCCCTTCTGAGCTATCAGAAGAGACTGGATGACTCCGTCGTCGACTCCTGCCCAGGTTGAAACACAGCACCCCATACTATCAAACACATCATAGAAGACTGAATTTCACACAACCACTTACGCCAACAACACAATCTACACTCCTTGACAGCTCTGTGGGAAAGCCTGACCGTGGCCATGGCCTTCCTTAGGGACTCGGGTCTGTTCGGCCAGGCAGCTTAGGGAAGAAGAAGAACAACAACAACAACCCTATCCAAATCTAGCGTGATGTTTTTGGAACCCCCTCGGGAAGCAACAGCGAACTTGTAATTTGGGAGGAACCGGCCTTCAGTCTCTCTCTCTCTCTCTCTCTCTCTCTCTCTCTCTCTCTCTCTCTCTCTCTCTCTCTCTCTCTCTCTCTCTCTCTCTCTCTCTCTCTCTCTCTCTCTCTCTCTCTCTCTCTCTCTCTCTCTCTCTCTCTCTCTCTCTCTCTCTCAAAACTTAAAGGGAGTTTAAGGAGGCGTTCATTATAGTCTATGGAACAAGCTAAACATAAAGTGCTCGAAAACTGTAAAAAAACCTCACATGAAGACCAATTATAATTTTAAGATAACCAATCATAATATACCTTCTAACAGGTGTGGGTGAGAAAAACTGGGTGATTAGTACCATTTAAGGCCCTGGGAGAATGGGTAACTCATGTCGGCCCTTAAGCTCCACCACCCACTTCACACCTCCACTTAAGGGGGGATGGGCCTAAATATTTGCTCATTTGTATACCTTTTTATCATTTGTCTAATTTTCTCCCTATACCTCCATCAAGCTTAAAAAAAACACAAGCGTAAGACCCTCCTTCAAGATAAATTTGTACATTTTTTTATAGAAAAATTTCCCGGTCGAAGGCCGGTTCCTCTTTCATTACAGGCTCACTATCGCTCGCCAGGAAAAAATAGTCCTAAATGTAACAAAAAGTTTTAATATACACAAATAAATGGGGCGAAAAGTTTTATAATCGCCAAACTAATCAGCCGGATGTCTTTTAATCTGAAAACTTATGGGGCTAAACATGAAGATGGGGGACCAGAAAAATTACCGATCTCCCCGGCAATTAACCCTATCTATGTTCAGTGTGGTTCCTCCCATCCTCCCCCTGTAAATCCCCCTTAGTTTGGCGATTTTTAAGATTTGTTTCTATATTACTTTAGTGATTACAAGACGTTTCGCCCCATTCACGTGTCGATATGTTCTGGGGGAGTGATAGCAATCTTGTCATTTTGGAGACACCGGTTGTCGGTCGGAAAATGTTTCTACCGAAAATTTTACCAATTTAGATTGAAGGATTGTTGATTGGAGATATGTTGATTTTAGTCTGTAGGGAAAGCTAAACAAAAGTAGCTAACATAACAATAATCAAACCCAATTATCATAAAAAACGGAAAAAAACGGAAAAAAACGAAATAGTCCTCTAACAAGTATGAAAAAAAAAAATGGATGATTAGTACCATTTATATCCCTGGGAGAATGGGTAACTCGTGTCGGCCCTTAAGCTCCTCCACCCCCTTCACACCTCCACTTAAACAACCGATAGTAACCCTATCTAAACCCGGTATGGTCTTTTTGGAATACCCCCTACACCCTGTATCGCCCCTTTAATTTGGCAATTTTAAGATCTTACTCCTATAGTTTAGGAACTAATATACGTACTGCCCCATCAAGGTGTCGATATTTTCTGGCCGAGCGATAGCGAACTTGTATTTACCGAAAAACAAAAGTGGAAATTCAGTTTGATGGGGGTTCTGGGGAAGAGGGCGGTTTTTTTAAGGGGGGTGACCTGCTTTTTGTTATTTCTGTCCTTTTCTCTCTTTCTCTGGCTTGTATCCATTCGGCCCCATTAAGCCAACTATTTTAAAAATTTTATCCCCATCTAGGTGTCGATTTCTTCCTGGCGAGCGATAGCGAGCCAGCATTATATGAAGAAATCCGACTTCGCCGGAGAATTTTTTCTATCGAAAAATTTACAAATTTAGCCTGCTGTCAAACACAAATAAAAAATATGCTGGCTCGCTACCGCTCATCAGTAAAAAATTGACACCTGGATGGGGATAAACGTCTTAAAACAGTAGGCTGAATGGGGCCAAATGGATACAAGCCAGAGAAAGATAGAAAAGGACAGAACAAAAACAGGTCACCCCCCTTAAAAGGTGTGTAAGGAGACGTTGTTCTTTAGGTATCGGGAAAGCTAAACAAAACTTGCTCGAAGAAAGCCAAAAACAACCATGAAAACCAATCCTAATACAAAACATACACAAACAGACCTAATAGCACTCTAATACGTGTAGCCTATACAAAAACTGGATGATTACTACTATTTAAGGGGAGGTTTTTAGTTGATTCCCTAGACTTCCATCAAGCTTAAAATTACTCTCCCTTGACCCCCTTTCAAGATAAATTTGTAAATTTTTCGGTTGAAAAATGTCCCGGCCGAAGGCCGGTTCCCCTTAAATTACAGGCTCGCTATCGCTCGCCAGGAAAAAATCGACACCTAAATGGCACGAATGGTCTTAAAATTGACAGAAATGGGGCGAGGGTTTATAAAATCGCCAAACTAATGGGGCAAGAGTCTTTAAATCTCACAAGCAATGGGGTAAACATGAGGGAGAAAGAGGTTCAGAAAAAATCCTCCAGGTGGAAATCTCCCCTTAAAGCCCTCTAGGAGAATGGGTAACTCGTGTCAGCCATTAA
This sequence comes from Paralithodes platypus, assembly GCA_032716605.1. Lineage (NCBI taxonomy): Eukaryota > Metazoa > Arthropoda > Malacostraca > Decapoda > Lithodidae > Paralithodes > Paralithodes platypus. The sequence continues at coordinate 15,922,847 of CM064488.1, read as the reverse complement.
GCTCCACTTCACACCACCACTTAACTAACCCCTTCTGTACCAGCGACGTCTCTTTGTGTTTATTCTTGCTACTATTAGACGATTTAATCAGTTTAAAAAGGGCCTCTAGCAACTAACAGGCTTCGAGCTATATCACTTAACGCTTCTTACTACCCTAGATCCTTCTTAAACTGCACACAATCTTCTAAATATAGCTAGAATGAGATATAAATTATGTCCCTGGTACAGAAGGGGTTAAGCCCCCCATGGAGTTAACCCTATCTTATTCCAGAGTGGTCATTTTGGAAATCCCCCTTCACCCTGTATCGCCCCTTTAGTTTGCTAAGTTTAAGACATTTTGTTCTTTTAGTTTAATGATTACAAGACGTATCACCCCATTCAGGTACCAATATTTTCTGGGCGAGCGCTAGAGAACTTGTAATTCAAGAGTAACCGGCCGAACCCCTACACCTACAGCTTGATTGGGGCGGAGGGTTTTTTTCTTCCTTTTTTCTCTCTCTTGAAGGGGTTTTAAGGAGACGTTGCTTGTAGAGTATGGGGAAACTAACTACTCAAAACAATCTCGAAAACAAAGAATAACTATAATCAAAACCAATCAACAAATACAAAAAACAAAAACAAAACAAAAACAAATAACAATAATAATAATAGCCCTCCAACAAGTGTATGCAAAAAGGGGTGGGGTGGGGGTGTTGATTAGAACCATTTAAGGGAGTTACTACTCGCTTTTTCTAGAACCCCTTCTCCCTCATGTTTAGCATATTAGTTTTGACATTTTAAGACGTTCCTTTCATTAGTTTGGCGATTTTAATACCTTTTGCCCCATTTCGTTGTCAATTTCAAGACCTTTCGTGCCATTTAGGTGTCGATTTTTTTCTGGCGAGCAATAGCGAGCCTGTACTTTTAAGAGGAACCGGCCTTCGGCCGGGACATTTTTCTATCGATAAATGTACAAATTAATCTTGAAGGGGGGTCTAGGGAGTGTTTTTTTAAGCGATGAAACTAAAAAATAAATGAATAAATTAATTAACAGCCCACAAAACCGAGTAGTACCCCTTTAAAGCCGTATAGGAGATAATGGGAAACTCGAGTCAGCCCTTAACCCACTGAGCCCCAGCGACGCAAACAGTGCGTCGGTAATGTATGTAACGCTAAACCCCAGCGACGCAGACATCTGCGTCAGTGTCACTCCGGTCCCAATTACTCCGGTCCTATGGCACCTAGAGGGCTCAGATTTGTATGGGAACTGTGTAAGTATCCCACGCACCCACGCCGATGGTTGAAAACTCTCAAAGTCCAACCGCGTGCGCGTGAGCGCGCAAAAACATGTTTTTTTGGGGAAATTGCCTTCAATTTTTTACTCTTGTAAAATCCGTTTTCGGGGGCTCTGTAGGACCATTTTTTTAGCATTTTGATCGGTTTTTCGTGGTTTCTCCTTCATTCCTAACCCATTTGCTATTGTTTCTGGAAAAACAATATACAGAATCAGCCGGTCCTGGGTGGTACATTTATAAATATTTAGCTGGTACTCAGCGGGTTAAAGCTTTCAACTGTTTCTGTGCTAATTACTGTTTTGGGCAGTGCATTCCACATGTTAACAACTCTATTACCAAACCAGTGCTCTCTTATATCTTTCCTAAATCTAAACTTATCTAACTTGAAAACATTTGAGCGGGTTATGTCGCCGTTCTTTAGCTTTAATACCTCATCTATATCGCCCTTATTTAACCTTTTATCCATTTAAATACCTCTATCATGTCTCCCCTACATCTTCGTCTCACTAGTGAGTGCAAGCCTAAGACTTTCAACCTCTCCTCATACGATAAATTTATAATATTATGTATCTTTTTAGTCATTCTTCTTTGGACTGCCTCTAAAGGGTCGATATCCATTCTATAATAAGGGCACCAAAATTGAACAGCATAGTCTAAATGGGGTCTTACTAGAGTTAAGTATGGTTTTAAGAAAACTTCAGCAATCCTGTTGCTAACACTCCTAGATATTAATCCTAGAATTCTATTTGCCCTATTCCTAACACTTATACACTGTTTTCTGGGTTTCAGATCATTACTAACGAGCACCCCCAGATCCTTCTCACACTCTGAGTTATCCAATTATACATTGTCTAGTTTGTATTTAGCATCTAAATTACGATTTCCAATCCTTAATACCTTACATTTGTCTACATTGAAACTCATCTGCCAATTTATGGACCACTCGTGCAAGTGATCGAGATCATTTTGAAGACATTCCCTGTCGCTAGCTGACTCTATTATCCTACCTATTTTAGTATCATCAGCAAATTTACTGATCCTACTCGTTATGCCTGAGTCAAGATCATTTATGTAGATAATGAACAGAAGGGTGCCCAAAACCGACCCTTGGGGGACCCCACTTTTAACTAATCCCCAGTCCGATTTTACACCATTTATACTAACTCTCTGTTTCCTATCAATCAGCCATGACTTAATCCACTTGAGTAGCATTCCCCCAATACCATGTCCTTCTATCTTCCTTAACAGCCTTTCATGTGGAACTTTATCAAAGGCCTTACTGAAGTCTAAGTAAACTATATCATATGACTTGTCGTTATCTACCGCTTCATAAACCTCGGAGAAAAACTGAGTACATTTGTTAGGCAGGATCGTCCTGGAGTGAAACCATGTTGAGAGGGATTTATTAACTTGAACATATCTAAATGATTTATAATTTTCCTGGCAATAATTGATTCTAGCAATTTTCCTATAATTTATGTGAGACTAATAGGACGGTAATTTGATGCTATGGACTTATCATCTTTTTTAAATATCGGAATTATATTTTCGAGCTTCCATGAATCAGGAACTAAGCCTAAAGCTATTGAATTATTAAATAGGTGAGTTAATGGGAAACTTAATTCTTCCTTGCATTCTTGTAATACCCTAGCATACACCTCATCTGGATCTGGAGATTTCTGAGGTTTTAGTCTATCAATTTCCTTAATTACTTCGTCACTAGTGACCTGAACTGTGCTTAATATTTCGTCTATACTACCGTTAAAAACTTGGTTGACTACTGGAACTTGATCTAAATTTTCGTTTGTAAAAAACAGAAAGGAAATGACTATTTAGAGTATTGCACATTTCTAACTCATCATCTGTAATATCTCACCTATCACATTCTTAAGAGGCCCTTAGGGATAACGTATTTTGTTTTCGGCCACCAGACTAAAAGTAAATATACATTTTCCGCCAAAAAGTGCAGAATAATATATTAAATAATAATATGTTTTTTATTTCCACTCAAAAGTGGTTATTCTGCTCATAATTACAATAACAAAGTGTACATTAAGTATTAACTTAGGTATAAACTTAGGTATAAGGTATAAACTTAGATAGTATATACACATTCAGATGCATATATACACGCAATACATACATATTCCAATATGCCCATACATACACACATATATATACATACATATACCGTACATACACATACGCACACATATATACATATATATACATAAATACGCACATATACACATACAGCGTACAAACGTATACATCTACACACATATACGTATATACACATTCATACACATATACACTACATACACACATATACATACATACTCACATGGATACAACTGTATATATACCCAAACACATACATATACATACACATAGATACGTACATACGCATTACATACTATACATACCCATACAACATATCTATATATACTGTATATGCATACAATCTTGTAGATATTAATAGAAGCATATATACATACTTTAATACATTCGTAAATATATACTGCAAAATAAGGACATATTGAATACTGTACACACATTACATAAATATGTGCGTGGACTTATATACTTTCAGACTTACATTCATATTTGTTTGACTGTATAAAGTTTATGTATATCCATATTGAAATACCCACATATACACAGTCATAAACAAATAAATCAGAATATAAAGGACATCGTATTACCATAGGGAACAATGAGGCCCGATATTTAGATTATGCATTATTTAATAAGTTCTTTTTCAACTTTGATTTAAACGCATGTACGGTATTTGCCTCTTTGATATCCTATGGTAGTTGATTCCATAACTTAGGACCTGTTACAGACATAGCTCTGGCTCCCGAGTCAGTCTTGGTTCTGGGGACATAAAGATTGGGTCGTTGTCTTGTATTACTATCGGTAATATTGTTAACAGTTGGGAGAGGTAGGAAGTGATCTGGGTAGTGGTGGGTGACTTTAAAACAAATAGTTACTAATGAATTAAAAGTAATTTGTTTCTTTATGCTTAGCCATTGTAATTCTTTGCAAATGGGTGTAACGTGATCATACTTCCTAGCTTAACCATCTGCAACTCTTGCCGCGAAGTTTTGCAACCTTTGAACCTTCGTGATTAGTGATGCATTCGTCATCCCCCAAATCATATTACAGTAGTTCAGAATACTTAATACTAGTGATTGTACAACTGCGATTCGAGTTGATTTATCAAAATAATGTTTTGTTCTATTTATGTATAATATTGCCCCCATTACTTTTGTTGTTGTTTGGCTTATATGTTTGTCGAAAGTCATATATTGATCCAAATGAACACCAAGGATTTTTACGTGGATGGAGGGTTGGATTTTAGTATCACCGAATTGAATGGTGGTGTTGCTTGTTAGTTTTTAAATAATTTGACGTATTCCTATGAAGATACACGGAGTCTTTTTGGTGTTCAGCAATAGACCATTTTCTTGGAAGTATTTACAATTCGTAGAGTTTCTTCACATCTAGCAATTAGATTATTTAATTCGTTTAATTTACCCCTGTGAAGGAACTGTGTGTCGTCAGCATACTGTGCTAGTAGGCAATTTTTTATGTATTTTAGTATATCATTGACAAAAATAATGAAGATAATTGGTTCTAACATAGACCCTTGAGGGACGCCGTAAGGGATTTTTGCTATGGAGGAAATAGTATTATTTATGCGGACGGACTGTGTTCTTTCACAGAGGTAATCCTCGAACCAGAAAGAGTCAATGTTATTTTGTAGGCGTTTCTTAATAAGAATATTATGGTTTACACTATCAAACGCCTTAGATAAGTCACAGAGGGTTAAGAGGGATATGTGTTTGTCGTCCTTGTTGTCCTAAATCTTGTCTGTGATAACTGAGTGCTGTTTCTGTAGAGAGTTTGGGTCTGAAGCCATGTTGCGAGTTTGAGATAATGTTATTGTTTTCTAAAAAATTAACGAATTGGTTAGTAACGATCTTCTCGATGATTTTAGAAAAATTGGGAGAAGAGAAATTGGGCGATAATTACTAGTATTATTAGGGTCTCCAGTTTTGTACAATGGAGTAACTAGCGCATGTTTCCAGGATGAAGGAAATTTACCTGTGACTATGGATGTATTGATAATGACTAAGATAATATATTAACGAGTTGGTTAGTAACGATCTCGAAGATTTTAGAAAAAATTGGGAGAAAACAAAGACCACAACTAAAAACGAAGGTGAGATTCTGCGACAAGATCCGCAAAATGGTGGGTGAATTAGTTGGCGCAGAAGAAAGACAAAAAGAAAAGGGTGGTGAGGTCAAGAAATGAGGGTAAGAAGGAGGAAGGCGAGGGATCTTAGAGAGAGAGAGAGAGAGAGTGGTTGTAGCGAGAGAGGAGAGTGGAGGGGGGGGGGGTCAAAATGGGGGTAGAGAGAAAGACAGAGAGGTTGAAAGAGGAGTCAAGGAGGGAGTGATCATGGATAAAGGTTTAGGAGGGAGGTAGAGGAGGGGACCAATCAAAGAAGGAAAGGAAGCAGAGAAGTGATAATGTATTCTACGGAGGGGAATATTCAAGGAAGGAGAAACGAAAGAAGGCCAAATAAAGGAGGACGGGTGCGGGGTTAGGAAGAAGGGATAAAAGGCAGTGGGTAAAAAGAAGGGGTCCCATGGCGGTTGGGCTGCATCCCAATAGGGCCGCCTGACAGTGGGGCCGCCACCCATGTAGTATTCGGGGTTATCGTCCGCGTTCTCGTTTATTGTGACTGCCGTGGGATACAATAATCGGTTGAGGGGGTTATGGCCATCATCATATATATTGCTAGCATTGGGACAAATAAGAAGTACGCCGCGGCCCAATCATACCGCGGCCCGGGAGGGGGAGAGACGGGTAGGGTTTTAAAGGGGAAAAGTAGGAAACCGGAGATAGACAAAGAGGGAATGGCTTTCAAAAACAGAGGGGAGAGGAAGAAATATGTTTATCTCCTTAGCTGCTGAAGTCAGTATAAGCTGTGTGGTGGGAGGAGGGGCGCAAAAGTCATTAAGGAAGGGGGAAAGGGAGAGAAGGGTAGGGGTAAGAAAATATGGATGGGAGGGACTAAGAGGGGGGTGATGTCGGAGGAAGACATCAAAGGGGAAGACACGATCAAAAAGGTGGATTTGTTTTTACTCCATATTAAAACAAAAAAACAATCTTTACACTGGTGTATAATAATTATGTTCTGTGAACGGAATGAATCGGGTGAAATATACGTGTGTGAGGTATTATCATAAGATTTCGACCCACTTTCAGAATGAATAGAGAGTTAACGTAAAGATTTTTATTTCCTCGATTGTGCATAACATATTATATACAAGAACGTATGGCTATACGGTCTTCACTCCACAACAAGAAAAGGAGGAAGGGAAAGGGTTTGAAATGGGGGGATGGAAGGAGGCCCCAGGAGTTAGATGGTGGAAGTAATATACTACTACTGTACTAGGCTACTACTACTACTACTACTACTACTACTACTACTAATAATAATAATACTAGAACAATGCAAGCAGAAACAGGAGGGAGGGAAGGGAGATTTTGTCTATTTTTTTATTTTTAGTTATAATCTCCTCTGGGAAAACCGAAGGTCAATAAGCTGTGTAGGAGGAGGCAAGGGGGCAGGAGTAAGGCGGTTAAAGAGACGGGGGTGGGGGTGGGGAGGGGTGAACAATAAGAAGGGAAGATGGGGATCCCAAGGAGGGTAATATTTGTGCTGGGCAGGTGCCGGCTTTTGCTCGCTATTTATTAATTTATTTATTATTTGTATTTATTTGTTTTGGAATAAACTAATAGTATTTGTTAACATATTACTATTCTGTATAGATATTTTTATCTTTTGAGACACAACAACATATAAACATAAAACACGGAAGTCTACAGAGAGTCGATTGGCCAACACAAGGTGGGCCTTTCCCTTTCAAACCCAACCCCTCCCGTCATTAGCTAATATTTGTTTTGATTTTGTGTGTTTAGCATACATTTCAGGTAAGTTGTCGAGTTTCGTAAATTTATTTTGGGATTGGGATTGATATCACTGTAGGAAAATAAGGAACCGGAAAAAAGGCACAGGAAAAAAAAAGGCACCGGAAATAAGGGCACTGGGAAAAAAAGGCGCATGCAAAAATGGCGTATTCATCGGGGTAGGAAAAAATGGCATATAATGAAAATCTATCATAATGTTTAAGCAACTTTATTATCCAGGATATATTCCTAAATTATTCATTATTCAAAAATTATATAATTTGTATATATTAGTTATATTAATTGTACTTCAATATTTTGCTTTAATTACACTATATTTCTATTTAACCTAACCTGACCTAATGTGAGACCTCACTTGGACTATGCTGTTCAGTGTTGGTGTCCTTATTATAGAATGGATATTGACTCTCTGGAGGCAGTCCAATGAAGAATGACGCAAATGATCAACATTGTTATAAATTTATCATATGAGGAGAGGCTGATAACCCTTGGCTTGCATTCATTAGAAAGACAAAGATGCATAGGAGATATGATAAGTGGATGAAAGGTATCAATAAGGGAGATATAAATGAGGTATTAAGGCTTAATAACGGCGAGATAACCCATTCAAATGGCTTCAAATTGGATACGTTTTGCTTTAGAAAAAATATAGGTAAGCACTGGTTTGGAAACAGAGTTGTGGAAGTGTGTGGTTAGCTCAGGAACGGTAGACAATTTCAAGTGCAAACTTGATAGTCATATGAATGAAATATGTTGGGTGTGAATAGGATCTGCCTCGTGTGGGCCGGTCGTCCATATGCAGAATTCCGGTTTCTTAAGTTCTAACCTAACCTATGGTGAGTACACTACCAGATATATATTAACACATTATGCAATATTGCATCGAAACACATTTTATTGGTCTATTACTTCTTAATACAACATTTTGTTTTGTGCCATTTTTTCCTAGTCTGTAATTTGTGAAAACAAAAATCCAGTGCCTTTTTTTTCCTGTGCCTTTTTTTCCGAGTACCGATATTTTCGTATTAGTTTTCACCAATCCACCAATTAATTTACAAATAAACCTAACTAATGAAATCAGTGAACGTAATATATTTAGATTTCACTAAAGCTTTCGACAGAGTCCCTCATGAGAGATTGATGAGAAAAGTTGAGGCACATGGAATAAGTGGGTCGTTGTTGGGATGGACTAGGTTATGGATAATTGGTAGGAAGCAGAGAGTCCGCATAAATGATACTAAGTCAGAGTGGGGAGCAGTCAAAAGTGGTGTCCCCCAGGGATCTGTATTGTGTCCTCTGTTGTTTGTTAATACATAAATGACTTTAATATTATTTAGGTATAACTAGTTGGATAAGTAAATTCACAGACACTACACAAAATAGGGAGAACAGTAGATACATGGTCATGTACGGAGTCCTGGTGCTGGTGCATTGCAGCTGTGCCGTGTGGATCTGCGCTGCGCGACAACTTTGAATTTCTCCCCTTTAAGTAGGCCTTTCAAAACACGTCCAGCATGCGGTCTCGTAGCTCAGGGCTCACGCCCAAGGCGTATAGCGTTCGATTCCAGCACAATACAATTTGTTTGTGCTTCTATTTTTATTATAGAAAACTATGTTAGGCTAGTTTAGGTTAGGTTAGTCTAAGACAAATAATAAAATATATTCTGAGGTTCAAATAATCAAAGTCTTTGCACAAATCCATATGGCACCGCCGCACTGCACCAGCACCAGTGCTCCAGATCGTACATGGCCTCCCGTTACACCAGCCCCTAAATGTTGTTGTGTGTGACGCTGCCATAAAGGATGACGGTGCACACGGGCCAATATAAACATGTTAACGAGGGGCGACGGTATAAGGCCATGGATAAACAGAAACACTAGCCACTGTAAGCTAATCACTATAACAGGTTAGGAGGGCTCTCTAGCTCTCTCTCTCTCTCTCTCTCTCTCTCTCTCTCTCTCTCTCTCTCTCTCTCTCTCTCTCTCTCTCTCTCTCTCTCTCTCTCTCTCTCTCTTCTCTCTCTCTCTCTCTCTCTTCTCTCTCTCTCTCTCTCTCTATATTCTCTCTATATATATATATATATATATATATATATATATATATATGTACCGTATATAATTATATAGTCCAGAGGACTACCACTAATTCTTCAACAATACAAAAATCAACCCTTCATCTTCCCTCAATGTTCTTGGTGTCTCTTTTTCTTCTGCTCTCACTTGGAAAGACCATATTACCAGTCTCGCTAAGGCAGCGTCCCAGAAGCTGGGTGTGCTCAACCACCTCCAGGGGGTTCTTTACCCCTGCGCAGCTTCTTGCTCTGTACAGGGGCACACTGCGTCCTTGTATTGAGTATTGTTCACATGTGTGGGGAGGATCCTTTCACACCGCAGTCCTAGATAAAGTAGAAAGGAAAGCCTTTTGTATCATTAACTCCCGTCTACTCACCAACTCTCTGCAATCTCTCTCTTCGCCGCAATGTTGCATTTCTCTCGCTATTCTATCGCTACTACAATAATCAGTGTTCCTCGGACCTTTCCCAGTGTATACCACCTCCTCTACATAGGGTATGTAGTAACCGCCTTGCAACACAATCCCAACCCTACTCTGTGCAACTCTCCAACTCAAGAGTGAAATGTTATTCTCAGACTTTCTTCTATTCAACTGCTGAGCTCTGGAACTCTCTCCCAGAATCAGTCTTTCCCTCTTCCTATGACTTATATTGCTTCAAATTCCGTGTGTCCGGGCATTTTAGCTCGAACGTCCCTTGATTTCGGCCCTGTCACTCTTTGAAATCTGGGGGAGGCACTCGCTGCAGGCAGTTATGCCTTTTGTCATCCGCATCCACATAGAACAAAACAAAATATATATATATGACTTTCTCTCTCATGTCTTTATCAATTGTGCAATCTTGCACGGCATTTAGGTGTCGAATTTTCACTGGCGAGCGGGGGCAATCCTACAATTTAGGAGGAACGTACAGCCTTCGGCCAAGACATTTCTCTACCAAAACATTTGCAAACTTATCTCGAAGTTATGTCTAGGGAACAAACTAAATATATAAATTAATAGTACATACATAAGTAAATATATAAATAAATTAAACTCTCCCCTTAACCCTCTCCGACATATGACGCGATTTTGAGCCTATTGGGGATACTTTAAAGCCTTTGTTACCATCAGGGGTAATTAGAAAACTTTCGTTTAGTTACTTCAACCTCTGCAGTTGTCTTTGAGTTAGGTGTGGGCAGAAAACTAATTTTGGAGAGGTAATTATAAGAGTGAGAGAACTCTATTTCTTATTGCTAATCTGGCAACCTCTGCATCATAAATGTGTGAAAGGGTTAAGTTAATAATGTCAGTCTCTTCAGTGTGTTCTCCATGTCTCCCGATATCTCCCGAATGGATGAATAATAGACCGTGTCGTCCGCCTCCTCGCCAGTAAAGTTAATATAATATGTCTGGGGGGGGGGGGGGGTTAGACCTTCTAGGAAATCAGAGAGGAATATATAGAAAAATTAAGAAAGGTGAAATTCACCTACTTGCTTACTATCAACATTTATCAAGACAGGTAAAACAGGATATTAGGAAGGAAAAGAGAAATTATGAAATCAAAGTTGCAAATGACTCAAATTAATAATCCTAAAGCTTTTCACCAAGTATATAAATCCAAGGTCAAACTAAATGATGTTGTGTTGTGAAATTGCACTGGAGAGTTTGAGAATCTTTTAGTGGTTATGTCAGCCTGTGCAGATGAGAGCATTATGGTTACCCTTCTTCAAACTGTACTCAACCCCCATTCTTACTTGCTCTGCATCATCAAGGTGATTAATAGTTAATTACATATTACAGGTATTTCACAAGGCATTACATATTTTTGAGCATGCATCATCAAACAAATAGGAACATTTGCAGCATAGAGTAATTACCAAACTAACGTTGAAAATATCCATAATTTTGTCGTAAAACCAAAATTTATCTCTTATCTCTCTCTCACTCTTTTAAGTATATAAATAAGGAAATAGTCCTCACACTTTACAACGCTTTGATACGGCCTCTCTTGGAGTATGCGGTTCAATACTGGTCCGCAGCACTCAGGAAAGATATAGAGCGACTAGAAAGAGTACAAGCTAGGCCTACAAAGCTTATTCCATCGCTTAGAAGAATTAGCTATGAGGACCGGTTGAGAGCTCTTGATCTCTTTTCGTTGGAGACACGCACACTACGAGGTCAGCTCATTGAAGTATTTAAAAATACTTAATGGGTTTGACAATGTGGATTATAGCAAAATGTTGAGCCTCAATATGAATACAACACGCAACCATGGCTGGAAATTAGAATTGAAAAGGTTCAGCACTTGTATTTGTGGAATCTTTTTCACATACAAGATCTATTCTACCTGTAACAAACTTCCTTCTGAAGTTGTAAACAGTTCTTCAATAGAGCAGTTCAAGAAGAGTATAGATAGTATTTTGCACACTCTGTAAAGAGCGTTTTTTTTTTTTTTTTTTTAAGAGACTATGAACGGAGGAAGGAAAAACACAGATAAAACAAAAAGGTCCATGTGCCTAAAGGCATCCTCCATTCATAAAATGTTTGTAACAACTGGATTTAAACATTTGTTGATTGTAAGTTTGTGGAAAGCAATTCGAGGGAAGTGAATTCCAAAGAGTAGTAGCTCTGGGGATAAATGAATTCTGATAAGCAGAAGTTCTGCATTGTGGAGGAGAAAGTGTAAATTCATGGGCGCTCTCAGCTGCCCTAGTTCTACGGGGAAAGATGTGGAGAGGCGGCACAATTGAAGCAAGTTCCTCGGAACAATTGCTGTGAAAATATCTGTAGAATAATGCAAGGGATGCAACATTTCTTCGTATGGCTAATGTAGGAAGGTCCTGTGTGATTGCAGGGTTATTGATTAATCTAATAGCTTTATTTTGAATTTTGTCCAACTGCCTCAATGCACCACTCCACTTCCACCCCACAGAGGTGAACAGTAATCCATCTGAGAGCGCACATGACTTTTATATATTACGGCCAACTGCTCGTCAGTGAAGAATTCTCGAACTCTGTACAGGAGTCCCAGTTTTTTAGAGGCATTCTTAGCAATGCTTCTAACATAATGTGTCCAGCTCAAGTTAGTAGTTAATGTTACACCGAGAATGTCAATACTAGGGGAAGTGGGAATATTTACATCATTAAAAAAATGGGAGTCCGTGAGATTCTGTCGGTTAGAAAATTGAATGTACTTGGTTTTCTGTGCATTAAAGGAAACTAGATTCTCTTGTCCCCATTCATTAATTCTAGAAAGGTCCTGGTTCAGAGAAATTGCAGTGTTTATTTTTGAATTTATAAGATCGGGTTGGGTGAAAGAATTGGTAAATGTGAAGGAACTGTGGAGTGTTGAGTCATCTGCGTAGGAATGTATTGGATTATGAGTGGTAGATATGAGATCATTGATATGAATGAGGAACAGAGTTGGGGCCAAAACTGATCCCTGGGGAACACCAGCATTTATTGTAGTGCACTAAACAGCCTCTCTCCTTCCACTTCGAGTATCTCCTTGGAATGGACCTCAAAGTCTCTGAGATACTAACTATTCCTTGTAACTCCTTATAAATCTCTCTCTCTTTCTCTCTAAATAATAATGTTACGCTGGCCAGCTTGCCATAATGCACTCGTAACTCGCTAGCGCTTGCCATGGCAGTGATATGGGCTACAATAATCGTAGAACGATGTTCTTTCTTTCATAGAGTTCATGTTGTCACAGACAGATCAGTGGTGGTCTATATTCTTGTCTGTGACACTTGGAAGTATTTTATATCATTGATAGAATATAAGATGCATTGTGTGAAGATGTAAGGAGAAAGAGAGCGAGCAGCGAGGTGGTAGTGTGTGCGTGTGTATGTACGTATGCCTCCCGCGCTCGGAGGAGTCCCCCACGCCTGTGATTGGCCGGTGGGCCTGTCTACGTCACAGGACGCTTGCTCTTCATGACGTAGTTGTCTGTGATTGGCGGCCGCCGTCCTTGGATGGTGGTGCGGGCTCCTGCCCTCGTGTCTCCTTCAGAGCTTGGCGCAGCGTGCTTGGTCCTACACGTCCTTTGCAATCTGTCCCCCATACAACCCCCTGTACTACTTTCTCTCTCTCTGAACTTTTTCGTTTTCGTACTTCTCTCTTTGTTCAATTACTTATCCCTTCTGGTTCTGAATACGACTTCCATAGTCGGCCAGTCGTATTACCAGCACCAGCTCTCACATTTATGTTTGCACTAGTTTTAGGGATTATTAGAGTCATAGTCATATGGTAGCCTAGTGTTGGGGTGCTTCTAATTATTGAGCTGTTCTTTCCTGTTATTTAATGCTAGACAGTGGAAGGTATCTTTGGTCGTTGTCTGAGTTATGTATGTGGTAAGTCAGAGCCTGTACAACATCGACGAAGCTAGCTAGCCTGTAACCCTTGTGCATATACTTATCTGTATGCTTGCTGCCTCATTTTGTTGACCTTTGTGGAGCGCCAGGGCAAGGCCAGATACTAGAGATCTGGACTTACCAAGAGAGCCTCCAAGTCACTTAATGTAACATAAGGGAAATCTGTTCAAGGGGAGACAGTAGGCTACGAGCATGCTTGCGCTCTGCCTAGTTTCCTAGTACCTTTTATGCCACTGCTAGACTTTATTAGTGAGAAAGACAGCATTGTGTTTATTAACTTTAATTGTGTATGTTTTAGGAATTATTCACGCCTTATTTTAGCCTTGGTTGATGCAAAGTGCACAACCCAGTTTGGCTGTTACGTTGGCTAAGGAAGTACTGTTTCTGAGTGGTTATTATTAGTGCTGTCACAGAGTTGTTGCACTCCCTTGTTATATATATGTATCCTACTTATTGGTGTATTTAAGATACACGCTTTGGTGTCCTGCCCCTGCATTATTTCTGTTCTGTATTAACGAGCATCTTAGAGCATCAGACCTTTTCAGAAGATTCCTTATCTGATTGCTGTAGGACAAGACTTTCAGTGTTTTCATAGAGCATTGAAGAGTTTAGTGTTGAGTACTGACTCACACTAAAGTTAACGTAAGCATTTATTCCTTTATTAAATCTTATAGAGTTTATTCAAGCATTGTTATGACTTAGTCGTCTGTGATTGGTGGCCGCTGTCCTGGGACGGTGGTGCGGGCTCCTGCCCTCGTGTCTCCTTCAGAGCTTGGCGCAGCATGCTTGGTCCTACATGTCCTTTGCAATCTGTCTCCCATATAACCCCCTGTACTACTTTCTCTCTCTCTGAACTTCTTCGTTTTCATACTTCTCTCTTTGTTCAATTACTTATCCCTTCTGGTTCTGCATACGACTTCCATAGTCGGCCAGTCGCATTACCAGCACCAGCTCTCACATTTATGTTTGCACTAGTTTTAGGTATTATTAGAGTCCTAGTCATATGGTAGCCTAGTGTTGGGGTGCTTCTAATTATTGAGTTGTTCTTTCCCGTTATTTAATGCTAGACAGTGGAAGGTATCTTTGGTCGTTGTCTGAGTTATGTATGTGGCAAGTCAGAGCCTTTACAACATCGACGAAGCTAGCTAGCCTGTAACCCTTGTGCATATTTTCCTTTGCGAGTGTAGCAGTATACAGGTGAAGGGCTTTTGCCTATACTTATCTGTATGCTTGCTGCCTCATTTTGTTGACCTTTGTGGAGTGCCAGGGCAAGACCAGATACTAGAGATCTGGACTTACCAAGAGAGCCTCCAAGTCACTTACCGTAACATAAGGGAAATCTGTTCAAGGGGAGACAGTAGGCTACAAAGGAGTACAAAGGAGTACAAAGGAAATAAAGCAACAACAGATCTAGTGACCCTTCTAGGTTGCTTGTCCTCCAAAACACTGAGGATCAAGTGTCCAAACAGTGGTTTAGAGTGGGTAAGGGAACATTGGAAAGGGAATTACTGCCCTGGAACTAATGTCCGTGGCAGGATTAGGAAGTTAGTAGGGGACAGATGGGTTAGTAACTGAGGGGGGGATAAAATAAAGTTATTCATTTACAAACGCAGTCAGTCGCGGGTTTGATGCGAGATATTTGTCTACGCGGAGTTTAAATGAATCAACGGTGATGCAGTCTATAACGTTTCGGGGAAGCCCATTCCACAAGTTGACAACTCGATTGAAGAAGAAATTCTTAGATTCGTGTGAGTTAAAAGATTTACCAATAATTTTGCAACCGTTTCCCCGCGTGTAATTAAATTGGTCGATAGTGAAGTACTTATTACAGTTCATATTGTCGATGCCTTTGATGATTTTGAACACTTGAATTAAGTCACCTCTTAATCTGCGCTGGGTTAAAGGAAATAGATTTAATTCTCTAAGACGCTCTTCGTATGGTTTGTTCTTTAGGCTAGGTATCATTTTGGTAACTCTGTTGAACTCGTTCTAGCTTGTTTATATCTTTTTGGTAATAAGGGCACCAGGATTGACGCAGTATTCCAGAAGAGGGCGGACTAAGGAATTGTAAAGGGTTAGGATAACTTCTTTGGATTTATGCTCAAATGACTTGCCTATAAAGCCAATTATTTTGTTTGCCTTCTTAACAACTTCTGAACATTGTTGACTCGGTTTTAGGTTACTCGATATTGTTACTCCCAGATCGGTTTCTCTGTTTACATTCTTAAGCTGAGTGCCATTCATCGAATAGTTTGCTTTCTCATTTAGGTATCCGATATGTAGTACTTTACATTTATCCGCATTGAAACTCATTTGCCAAATTTGGGCCCAACATGACAACTTATCTAGATTGTGTTGCATATCGTCAACTTGTTCTTTGAGATTACACTATTTGCAATTTTTGGTATCGTCGGCAAATTTTGAGATTGTACAGGTGAGACCCTCATCTATGTCGTTGATGTAAATTAGAAAGAGAATTGGTCCTAGTACCGATCCCTGGGGTACCCCGCTACTTACATTGGTCCATTTAGATGCCTTACCGTTTATGACTACTCTTTGCTTTCTGTCGCTGAGCCAATTTTCTATCCATTTCAACACACCGTCTTGTATTCCATGCGCTTTTTGTTTTAGCAGTAAACGTTTGTGGGGAACTTTGTCAAAGGCCTTTTGAAAATCAAGGTATATAATATCTACAGCTTTACTCTCATCGTAGAGGTTGAGCATGCTACGAGCATGCTTGCGCTCTGCCTAGTTTCCTAGTACCTTGTATGCCACTGCTAGACTTTATAGTGAGAAAGACAGCATTGTGTTTATTAACTTTCATTGTGTATGCTTTAGGAATTATTCACGCCTTATTTTAGCCTTGGTTGATGCATAGTGCACAACCCAGTTTGGCTGTTACGTTGGCTAAGGAAGTACTGTTTTGAGTGGTTATTATTAGTGCTGTCACAGAGTTGTTGCACTCCCTTGTTATATATATGTATCCTACTTATTGGTGTATTTAAGATACACGCTTTGGTGTCCTGCCCCTGCATTATTTCTGTTCTGTATTAACGAGCATCTTAGAGCATCAGACCTTTTCAGAAGATTCCTTATCTGATTGCTGTAGGACTAGACTTCCAGTGTTTTCATAGAGCATTGAAGAGTTTAGTGTTGAGTACTGACTCCCACTAAAGTTAACGTAAGCATTTATTCCTTTAATAAATCTTATATAGTTTATTCAAGCATTGTTATTACTTAAGAGCATTTTCGTAACGTAAGTACTCCTGTTGTGAGTTGGCTTTGCCGTCATCGGAAAGCCTTTGTAGAAGTGCACTAAAACCCCGTTAATTGATACCCCGTTATCCAGTAGATTAACTCTGGAGGGTTTTAAGTGTTTTTGTTCACCGGCGTAATAGTTCGAGGGTTTGGAATTAGCGTACCGTTGTAATAGATATAACAAATGGCTGTTGTTGCAGATATAGCCTAGCATCTAGTCCATTATTAAGTGCCCTTGTTTATTTTGTAGTGCCGGTCGTAACAATAAGAAAAGCCACAGCCCTGACTAAACAATTATAATATAATAGACGTGCATATTTCTTTAAACGCTAATGACTCGCCTTAACCGCGTACCTTTCTCGCGTAATTTTCTTTCCCTTATATGTCTCTGTGTCTTATATTATTACTCCCCCCCCCCCCCCCCTCCTGCCCCCTGTCCTTCATTACTGTCCACTAGCTCACTCTAACAAACGTGTCTGTCTTTCATCTACCCTGACTTCTCCCTTTCATATCTCCCGACCCCTTCACTTTTATCTCACACCTTCATCTCTTTCACTCTCTCTCTCTCTCTCTCTCTCTCTCTCTCTCTCTCTCTCTCTCTCTCTCTCTCTCTCTCTCTCTCTCTCTCTCTCTCTCTCTCTCTCTCAATATGAACATAAGAACATAGACTAAACCACTGAAATATACTAAAGTTACATAATGATAAAATATATTATTTCCAACCATTAAGTATACCCATTGCTTCCAAGAGGCCTGCATGATTTATGAAGACATGTAATTTGTGTTCAGAATAAACTGAATAATAGAATTCCATGGGTCAAACCCAGGAAGACTGATTAGTGATGGACAACGCACTCATCACCGAAAAGGAGGGTGCACTCGACTTTCACTTAGTTAAGGTCAGTTTACCACTGCTCAGCAGAATACAAAATGCTGAACTATTAACTGTAATTGACCACTTGGGAGTTTAGGTAAAAAAGGAAGTACGTAAACATCGATATAAAACAGAAATACAGCAATACAGCAATAATGTAGGGTTCTGATAGATAAACAAGTATATGGAATTGGATTTTATGCATTTATAAATATACTACAACCGCATTTTGGATGGTATTTCTGCCAAATATCGATATCCAAAGCTCCAACTTTCTTATAGAACGATAATCGTTAGTGGTCAATTATTAGGTCATACTTGCTGCCTTGCGATGTATGCCTTCAAATATTCAATTCACATGTTCACCCAGATTCTAGGATAGAAAGTATCAGGAAAAAAGGTAACGGGAAAAAACGTAACGGAAAGAAGGCAACGAGAAAAAACGTAACAGGAAAGAAAGTAACCGGAAATAAAGCATCAGAGGGTTGGTTTAAACCTCATCAACTCATGAAACCTATTTTATATATATTTTATATTTTGTTTTCCTAAATACAATAAACATTGTTACTTTTTTTCTGTTGTCTTTTTTTTCCTAGCAAAAATAGTTACATTTTTACCGTTGCATTTTTTCCTGATACTTTCTTTCCGACCACCGTTCACCCCCCCATCCATCTTTATCTAGCCAATGAATTGTCACTCACTTGAAATACTATAGTCTATTCCTTATATTTTAGGCCAAAAATCATGACCATTAATGTGTATAAATATGAAATTGACTAGCATAATCACAATAACAATATTACCATTTGATAAGAGACAGCCGGTAAATATAATTGGAAATTCACAACACATTTGCTCTAGCCCTTGTAAGTTACACAGGGTAAGGTTTTAAAAGTTTGTCCTAATTATAGAATAATAGACCATAGCATATTGTCATAGTTGTACTTTACACAATTTCCGTTTAAGACAGGTATCTGAGAGAGAGTATGTTCATTAGCGCACCTGGGTCCACTTAATAGTTTAACCATAGGATCGACTCTTAAGGCTCTTCTTAATCCACCATAATTGGCTTTTCTGAAATCTGGGATAAGTGTCGTATTCTCTTTAGCCTTTCCTGTCCATTGTACGTTAAAATAAATTGATTTATGATCACTATTTCCTAGTTGGTCTCCTATATCTACATTATTTATCATTTGCTCATTATTACTGAGAACTAAATCGAGGATATTGTTACCTCTAGTAGGCGATTCTATGAATTGAAATAAAAAACTATCCTGTACCGCCTCAATAAACTCTTTTGAATCTGAGTCGCCGATTTGATGCTGCCAATCAATATTCGGAAAATTAAAATCCCCCATAATACACACATTGCTAAACCTTGATGCTATTTTCACTTCGTGCCATATAGCTGTACCTTCGTTTCTACTCATATTTGGTGGTCTATAAATAACTCCAATAATTATGGTCTCACTACCTTCGCTAACCTCTACCCAAACACTTTCGTTATCAGTATTTAGTCTAATACCTGATTTAATACAGCTTTTTAAAGAACTCCTGACAAACAATTGCTATTCCGCCGCCCCTCCTACTTGTTAGGTCGCGTTTAAACAAACTATATCCTGGTATATGGAATTCTGCTAAACAATGTCTTGATTCTGTATTAATCCATGTTTCAGTCAGTGCTATAATGTCTATATTTTCGTTGCTAACAAGTGCTCTAAGTTCATCCATTTTGTTACATAAACTCCTACAGTGTGTATAATATAATCGCAATGAATTTATTTTACTGGTATCGGATTTACCTTTATTTCTAACTGAATTCCCATCTTCTGTTACACCTTCAATATTTCTACTAGCAGTACAAATAAAATCCTGTGACTGATATTTTCTATTCCTATCTGATGTGCCAGTACGGCAATTTACCCTATCTAGACAATTATTCTTACTCATATTCTCAGGCTTTATTTTCAGCGAAACCCCGCGACAATCCTATCTATGCAGATCATTTAGAGACTCGCACTCCATACCTGCTATGATCCCAGTAAGCTTAGCGAGAGGATCAGAAACTATACAGAAAAAACAAGGAATAACAGCAAAACTGAGCTATACGCTATTATATAACACGAGTGCACTGCCCCCAAACACAGGTAGGTGTAATGGTCACTAAAGGTCACTGGTAAGTGGTCCGGGCAGGAGCTCAGATTAACACAACCTTCTCCTGTCACTGACTGAACATATAACTCATATGACTATCCAGTTTGCACTTGCAAATGTCTACCGTTCCTGAGCTAATCACTGCACTAGGCAATATATTCCACACTTCTATAACGCTGTTGCCAAACCAGTGCTTACCTATATATTTCTAAAGCGGAACTTATCTAAATTTGAAGCCATTTGAACAGGGTTCTTAGGAGAAAACTAGATTCGGATAGTGATGTTGATTTTGTCAATGGGATAATGACACTTTACATCAATGGTTAGTGAATTTGAAGATACAATTCAATATTAATTAATAAAAGGTATTATAAATAGGGAAGTTCACTATGGGGGCATGGGCGTATTTATTTGCTTATTAAGTTAGTTTTCTATGTTTGTTTGCTTTATATATATATATATATATATATATATATATATACTGTATATATATATATATATATATATATATATATATATATATATATATATATATTTTTTAGTTTCCCTCCTAGACCTCCCATCAGCCTTAAGAACCTAAGAACCCCCCCTCCTAAGACCTTCCAAGATAAATTTGTACCTTTGTCAATAGAAAAACGTCTCGGTGTACCAGTCTGTTTTTCCCCCCGTCCGAAATTACTCCCGGGGGAAGTCTCTCCCAGGATAGATTTCCCCTGGGGGGTATTTTGGCCTATGATATTATTTCCCCCCTCTTGGCCAAACCCCCCCCCCCCCCCCCCCCGGTTATACAGTAAGTGTATCAATAGCTTTTAACAGACGCAGAGTTAGAGGTGTGATGAGAGAGGTATTCAAGTGGGTTAGTGGAATTAATAAAGGAGACATGAAAAATGTATTAAAGCTCAGTGATAGCGAAATAACTCGTACAAATGGTTTCAAATTAGATAAATTTTGTTTCAGAAAAGATATAGGCAAATATTGGTTTGGTAACATAGTTGTAGAAGGGTGGAATAGGCTACCAAGTGATATAGTGGGATCAAGAACGATAGGGAGCTTTAAGATAAAATTAGATAGGCATATGGACGAGATGGGTTGGGTGTGAGGGGGATCTACCAGGTGTGGGCCAATCGGCGCTCAGCAGACCCCCGTAATCTTATGTTTATCTCTGACCGTTTTGGTGGGGTCAGTACTCAAGGTATTAGTGAGATGGGTCTATAATTGGGCCTTGTAATTGGGGTTGGGTGTGACAGGGATCTGCCTTGTGTGGGCCGATCGGCTTTTTGCGGACTCCCATTTTCTTATGTTCTTATGTTAACATGACTGAAGCATAAACAACATTGACTCGACCATCAACAAACATCACTAACATAACGAAACATCAAACAACGCAGTCCATTGAGTTCAACATTTAAACAATGACAAGAGATAAAACCGTTTGAAAAATAACTGCTAAATATTTGTTTAAAGGCATTTAAGAACTTGTATCTGATTATATTCATAAATGTGATAAATGCCAGAGAACAAGTTATAAACCCACAATGCAAGCTCTATAGTTGCATCCAGTGCCTGTTCCAGAAAAAGTTTGGTCTCAGGTAGGACCCATGTGATTTTGGATGTGTAGAAAGTCATGATTACCGACCAGGGGAGGGCCATTTCTGAATGAACTGAATGATATTATCTGTGGCAAGTTACAAATAAATTTTTGTTTTTAATTAATAATAGGCCCTAAGCGTAAAATGTAAATTAGTAAAATCCTTTATTTATTAAAATAAAGAACTATTCATATGCTTTCGTTTAGTCTTACAATAAAGTAATTATGTCGGCTAATGGTTCCTATATAAGGGGTAAGAAATGGTCAAGACGGGGGGGAAAATATCCTAGGTCTGAAATCCCCACCCCTGGTGGGGGGGGGGGGGGGGGGGAAACCGCCCCGGCCACCTTTCCCAGCGGGGAAAAATTTCCTGCTACACCGGTTTAAGCATAAGTTGGATTCCCATATGGGTGATATGGGCTGGGTGTGAATGGGAGCTGCTTGGCCGCATGGCCATATGCAGTTTCCCGCGATCTTATGACCTTATGTTCTTATGTAATTGGGGTTGGGTGTGACAGGGATCTGCCTTGTATGGGCCGATCGGCTTTTTGCAGACTCCCATTTGCTTGGTTCTTATGTTCTAATAATTTTCCAAATAAAAACAATAGTTGTTGGTAGAAAATTGATTGATACAACTGTACAGTAATTCATAAAATATCTTATTATCTCTTCCAATTTCCTTGTGCAAATACAGCTATATGGATAGATATATAAGAACTTAAAAATACGGCAGATCCATTAAATTTGCACAGCATACTTTTGTGATCAAATTTATTATCCAAATGTCCACCTTTCCCTAATTGCTTACAAATTTATCCCTTCTGTAACGGCGACGTCTTATTAATTTTAGTTCGGCTACATTTAGCCAATTATATTATAGGAGGAAAAATAT
Source organism: Paralithodes platypus (assembly GCA_032716605.1). NCBI lineage: Eukaryota > Metazoa > Arthropoda > Malacostraca > Decapoda > Lithodidae > Paralithodes > Paralithodes platypus. The sequence goes on along the minus strand of CM064488.1, from coordinate 15,900,371 downwards.
GGTCGCTAAAGTGCTTAAGATAGTATGTAGCCTTTTTATTGCTAGACACCCTTCCTAAGCTGAAACAAATCACTTAATAGTTGCCAGAATATAATATATATGATGCATCCGGTACTGAATGGGTTAAGCCAGCTATTCGTTTATACAAACCCCGGTTGGGCCATCCCCGAAATGGCGGGTGCCCAACCCCGAAAAGGGTTGAAAAGGGGAGGTATCCCCCGCCAAAGGCGGCTTTCTAGGGCCTTTCCTAGCTGTTGCTGAGAAGATTGGGTTCTAGTCATGTGGTGATGGGCAGAGTGAGAACTGAGCGATCTCTGCCATACCCATAGCTTACTCTGACTGTTCCTTTTACTTATATCTTTCTAGATCTCAAGTGCCGGCGTCTCTAACGTGGATTGACTTTCCAATCTCCAAGATTGGAAGCCAAAGCGTCACATTTTTCCCTTGCCCTCAACTTTCTCTTCATAATTGCGGATGGGCACAGGGCCCTGGGTGGGCCTTTGGTTTCCCGGGCGTTTCCGCACCCTCCTCAAGCTCCCCGCCATGGAGTGGCTTCGGTCACCCAGGCTTTATTGTGGTCGGCGGGGAGGGTTCTGTGGGGGCGCTCGGTTATGGCCTTGGCCTTGCTTGGGGCCTTGGGGCTGTTCGGCCAGGCAGCTTGGGGAACACCAACAACAACAACAAACCCCTTTCTCTCACATACTCTCTCTCCTCTCTTCTGGCTCTCAACACCAACACACACACCCACACACACACACCACACACACACAGAACAAACAGACCCACACCCAAAACACACCCACACACCTGCACCTCTTTCATCCCCACACACACACTACGACAACATTTCACACCCCGGGGATTAACAACCTAACCTAATCTTGCACAGCAGAAACAGATTACCTGATAACTATTTTCTGACAGCAATAAAAACTTACACCTGCTGCATCTCTTTCGGATATCGGTACTCAATGGGAGCCGGCAAACGTCGCCTGCTGCTCTTTCCAATACACCCAATCTAATCAGTTTCCATCCAGTGGGTCGAAATAATATAAATCGAAGTCCCCACCAAAATATCACTCTCATTTCTATAATTACACCAATGTCCGACATATTACTCTCATATTCTATGACAGGTGCATTGTCCAATATTTACAAAGTATATATGATGAATAAAACAACATAAAATTATATTAGGCCTACAGAGGACAGAGACATGATGAGAAGGGGAGGTGTGGCGGAGTGGGTCTTGCCACTGGACTGGTAATCCGATGGACCCGGGTTGGAATCCCAATAGGTTTCAATGGGGAAGATATTATTGGATGGAATTTGTGCTGTACCTAGTATCAGTGCATTAACCAACAGCACACCGAAAATACCAAAATAAATACCCTCATTGTTCCTGATTAAATTGCATGGTTGAATATTCCCATATTAAAAAATATGCTAACAGAGGGGCAATGCCTAGATGAGTTACTTGCTCACTAGGTGGCGTGCTGAGAGTGAGGGTCCGAGCCTAGGGAGATGATACTGTGAAGACACAGAGGCGGAGCAGCTTCAGAGGGATACGGAGTTGCTTTGAGCCGTGAAGTGTCACATGTCTCACTCCTAGACTGGAAGCAAGACCTTACGGGGCCTCACCGTTTTCAGCGGTAAAAATAGAGTGTAAAGGCTATCAGCCTATGCCCGAGAGGGAGTAGTTGGAATATAGAAAAAACAAAAACAAATATATGGCAAGGATCCGAAGCTTTTCGGGATCCGGAGGGGAAAAGGGGTCCACAAATAAATCCCTTAAGTGGAAATCTCCCTTAAGGGGGGGTGACTCAGTTTTTTGTGGTTATTTCTGTCTTTTTCCTCTCTTTTCGTCTGACTTGTATCCATTCGTCCCCATTCAGCCAAATATTTTAAGACGTTTATCCCATCTAGATGTCAATTTCTTCTTGGCGAGCGATAGCGGCCTAGCATTATATGAAGAAATCCGGCTTCGCCGGCGATATTTTTCCACAATCGAAAAAATGTACAAATTTAGCCTGCTGTACAAACCAAAATAAAAAATATGCTGGACTCGCTACGCGCTCACAAGAACAAAGCACAGGTCCAAAATTGACACCTGGATGTGGGATAAACGTTCTTAAAACAGTAGGCTGAATGGGCCAAATGGGAATACTAAGCCAGGAGAAAAAAAGAAGATAGGAACAAAGGACAGAACAAAAAACAGGTCACCCCCCTTAAGTAAACCATGGGAGGGAGTATGTGGGCAGATATCTCTTATTACATAATGCGATAAATATGTATCCGAGGTACAAAAAGAAAATAACCATAAGCGTCTAGTGCACTAAGGTAATAACGCATAAGCGTCTAGTGCACTAAGGTAATAAACACCTAAGCGTCTAGTGCACTAAGGTCATAACCATCAAGCGTCCGAGTGCACTAAGGTAATAACCATAAAGCGTTCTAGTGCACTAAAGGTAATAACCATAAGCGTACTAAGTGCACTAAGGTAATAACCATGAAAGCCGTCTAGTGCAACTAAGGTAATAATAAACCATAAGAGTTCTACGTGCACGGTAAGGTCAATAACCATAAGCGTTCTAGTGCAGTGCACTAAGGTAATAACCATAAGCGTATAGTGCACTAAGGTAATAACCATAAGCGTCTAGTGCACTAAGGTAATCAACCATAACGTTCTAGTGCACTAATGGTAATAACCATAAGCGTCTAGTGCACTAAGGTAATAACCATAAGCGCTCTAGTGCACTAAGGTAATAACCATAAGCATCTAGTGCACTAAGGTTAATAACCATGAAGCGTCTAGTGCACTAAGGTAATAAACCATAAGCGTCTAGTGCACTTAAGGTAATAAACATAAGCGTTCTAGTGCACTAAGGTCATAACCATAAGCTCGGTCTAGTGCACTTAAGGTCCATAACCATAAGCGTCTAGTGCACTAAGGTAAAGTACCATAAGCGTCTAGTGCACTAAGGTAATAAACCATAAGCGTCTAGATAAGTTTGTTTGCACTAAAGGGTAATAACCATAAGCGTCTAGTGCACTTAAGGTAGATAACCATAAGCTTCTAGTGCATCTAAGGTAATAACCATGACGTGTCTAGTGCACCAGGTTAATAACCATACAGCGTCTAGTGGCACTAAGGTAAGGAACCATCAGCGACTAGTGCACTAAGGTAATAACCATAAGCGTCTAGTGCACTAAGGTAATACCATAAGCGTCTAGTTGCACTAAGGTAATAACCATAAGCGTCTTAGTGCACTAAGGTACATAACCATAAAGCGTCTAGTGCACTAAGGTAATAACCATAAGCGTCTCGTGCACTAAGGTAATAACCATAAGCGTCTAGATGCACTAAGGTAATAACCATAAGCGGCTAAGTGCAACTAAGGTAATTAACCATCAGAGACATCTAGTGCACTAAGGTAAATAACCATAAGCGTCTAGTGCCTAAGGTAATAACCATAAGCGTCTAGTGCACTAAGGTAATAACCATAAGCGTCTAGTGCACTAAGGTAATTAACCATAAGAGTACTAGTGCACTAAGGTAATAACCATAAGCGTCTAGTGCCACTAAGGTATTAATAACCATAAGCGTCTAGTGCACTACGGTAATAAACATAAGCGTCTTAGTGCACTAAGCGTAATAACCATAAAGCGTCTAGTGGCACTAAGGTAATAACCATAAGCGTCTAGTGCACTCAAGGTAATAACCATAAGCGTCTAGTGCACTAAGGTAATAACCATAATGGCGGTCTAGTGCACTAAGGTAATAAACCATGAAGCGTCTAGTGCACTAAGGTCACAACCACCATAAGACATAAGCGGGGTCCCCCTTAGTGCAGAACTAAGGTAATAACCATAAGCGTCTAGTGCACTAAGGTAATAACCATAAGCGTCTAGTGCACCAGGTAATAAAACCATAAGCGTGTCTAGTGCCATCTAAAGGTAATAACCATAAGCCGTCCTAGTGCACTAAGGTTAATAACCATAAGCGTCTAGTGCACTAAGGTAATAAACCATAAGCGTTCTAGTGGCCACTAAGGTAATTATACCATAAGCGTTCTAGTGCACTAAGGTAATAACCATAAAGCGTCTAGTGGCCACTAAGGTAATAAACCATTAACGCGTTCTAGTGCACTAAGGTAATAACCCATAAGGCGTCTAGTGCACTAAGGTAATAACGCATGAAGCTTCTAGTGCACTAAGGTAAATGTTTGATTATTTTATGGGAGTCGGGAAGGTAGTACACGTCTAACTGTAGCCTTATGGGGTGATATATGCCCAAATAATACCCCTTATAGGGCGGAGGAATTTAATAAAAGATACTGAGATGAGGGGTGATAGCTTGTCAGGGGTGATTTATAACGATGGTCCAACAAGGTCATTTCGTTCACGAGACTTGTCCTCCTCGAGTTGCTTCGCTTACAATGTGACGCTTAATCGCGTGAGGATAATTACGCAATTTATGGTTGACAGTTTGATTCTGGCCCATTATTAGACGAAGTTTATTCAACTTAGGAAAAACTTGTTGGACGCTAAAATAGTTGAATGAGGAGCATCTTTTACAGCTCTGAGCATCTAGGGATCCTTCCTAAGTGGCAAACAATAATCTAATGATGGCGTCACATTCCTCAAGGTGTCAAGTTAGGTACGCTCTTGATTAATCATGCCAGAGAATGTAAAGTTAAGTTACATTCGGCTAGGACTAAGATAATTTTATGTTTATGTTAAGTTTTAGCTAAATTCAATCTTGATGAAATATTAGTATTAACTAAACAATCGGTATATTTGGTTTAGTTATTGGTTAAAGAATCTAAACAGATTTCACTGTAAGTGAAAGACTTTAGGCGTAAAGTGCATGAACCGTAAGAGTAATAAAATCATCGAGCGGGTAAGCAAGGGGAAATATATATATCGTCCTTTAAAAGAATAGGTATTCTGCTTTATCTGAACCGGTGCTGCAAAATGTGAGGTTTAGCATTGCTCAAACTAAATACGAGGAAGAACAGTATCAGTAAGAAAAGAGAGAAACAAAATCCATGATCGAGATACTCTGCCGAAAAAGACAGACAGACATAATTATAATGACCCCCGTTTTCTTACCTCTGACCGTTTTGGTGAGGTCGTTCCTCATGGTATTGCTGAGCTTGGCCTATAATTAGGCCTTATAAATGGGGGTTGGCGTGAGAGGGATCTACCTTGTGTGAACCAATCGGGGCTTTCTGCAGACTACCATGTTTCTTATAAGAAACATACAGATGTGCTTACAGTATGTTCTTATGACTACAGTGGCCGAGTAGACAGAGCCGCAAGCCCAGCTGGTGAGGTTTCCTGTAAAAAACTCCTCATGGCTTTGAAGATTAACTGTGGATGTGCCATCTCTGGGCTCCGCCAAGATATGTAGACCATGTATCCTACTATTTTGGGGTTCGCACCCAGTTTCCTGCTCACATCGTACCTCATGTTGATTGATTAGTTATACAAAGGGTTTGTAGCGTAAAACCATTGATGTGGGCATTTACTTATATGACGCTTATGTATTATTGCTTCCTGTAAGTATCGATCAATACAGTTGCTAAGGGATTCAGTTTACCGTCACCTTAAAAGATAGAACATCGACTATTGTACCGTGAATTGTCGTGATTATCAAACAAAATATTGTCATAGTAACTTTATTTAATTATATAAAGATAGTGTTGTGATGAAGGGAATCGCAGGCATTATCCAATTAATCAACACAATTTTAAATGGGGACCAAAATTCAGTCCACACAAATGAAGGGTTTGATCAAGTGTTCGTCTTAGACGCATTAATTAATTCCTGATATATTTTGCGAACACACACACAAAATAAGAACATAAGAACATGGGAGTCTGCAGAAAGAGCCGATTCGGCCGACAACAAGGTAGATCCCTGTCACACCCAACCCCAATTACAAGGCCTGAATTTAAAGGACTCAAATCAATACTACCTTGAGAACTGACCCAAACAAACAACCTCACCAAAACGGTCAGAGATCAACAACAATATTACGGGATCTGCAGGAGCCGCCGATGGCCCACACCCGGCAGATTCCCCCCTCCATAACCGCAACTCATATCCTCCTTATACCTATCTAATTTTATCTTAAAGCTCATTATCGTTTTCGATCCTACCAAAATGGATGGACAAATACATTAGTAAGGATCTTATAGGTAGAAAGAGAAGTGTATACAGAAAAATACATGAAAGGCGAAATCCACCTTTATAGGATAGTAACCAATAACCTGTCGAGGCAGGTATAATAAGAAGGAAATTAGGAAGGAAAAAATTAAACTACGACAGCAAGGTAGCAAATGAATCCAACCAAAAACAACCCTAAAGCATTTTATCAATTGTATACAATCTAAGGTTAAATGGTTGAGGAAAGCAGTAGGGCATCCTTAAGAATTGTCATAGGTGAGATTACAGATGATGAGTTAGAAATGTGCCAATACTCTAAACTAGTAATTTCCCTTTCTGTTTTTACAACCACACCGAAACATTTAGATCACGTTTCCCCAGTAGTCAAACCAAGTTTTTTAACGGTAGTAATCGACGAAATATTAAGCCACAGAGTTCAGGTCAACTAGTGCCGAATAACGTAATTAAGGAAATAGATCAGACTAAAACCCCAGAAATCTCCAGGTCCAGATTGAAAGTGTATGCTAGGGTATTAAAAGAATGCAAGGACCGAATTAAGGTTACGCATTAACTTCACCTATTTAATAATTCACTAGCCTTTAGGGCTTAGTTCCCTGATTCATGGAAGCTCGGAAAATCTAATTCCGATATGTAAAAAAAGGTGATAAAGTAAGTGGCATTCAAATTACCGTCCCTATTAGTCTCACATCAATTATAGAGAAATTGCTAGAAAATTCCAATTATTGACCAGGGGGAAATATTATTAAATCAATTAAGATATGTTCAAGTTAATAAAACCCTCTCAAAATGGTTTCACTCCCAGGGGGACGATCCTGCCTAACAAAGTGACTCAGTTTTATTCTCCGAGGTTTATGAAGCTGGTTAGATAACGACAAGTCATATGATATAGTTTACATTAGACTTCAGTAAGGCCTTTGATATCGTTCCACATGAAAGGCTGTTACGGGAAGATAGAAGGACATGGTTTGTGGGGGATGCTACTCAGTGGATTAAGTCATGGCTGATTGGTAGGAAACAGAGAGTTAGTTATAAATGGTGTAAAATCTGACTGGGGATTAGTTAAAAGTGGGGACCCCAAGGGTCGGTTTTGGGGCCCCTTCTGTTCAATCACACAAATTCTACATAAATGATCTTGACTCAGGCATAAAGAGTAGGATCCGTAAATTTGCTGATGATACCCTACAAACTAGGTAGGATAATAGCAGTCAGTCAGCGACAGGGCAATTGTCTTCAAAATTATCTCGATCACTTTGCACGAGTGGTCCATAAATTGGCAGATGAGTTTCATGTAGACAAATGTAAGGTATTAAAGGATTGGAAATTCGTAACTTTAGAATGCTAAATACTCGAACTAGATAATGTAGACATTGGATAACTCAGATGTGTGAAGAAGGGATCTTGGGGTGCTCGTATAGTAATTGATCTGAAACCCAGAAAACAGTTGTTATAAGTTGTTAGGAATAGGGCAACTAGAATTCTAGGATTCATATCTAGGAGTTGTTAGCAACAGGACTGCTGAAGTTTTCTTAAAACTATACTTAGCTCTAGTAAGACACCATTTAGACTATGCTGTTCAATTTTTGGTGCCCTTATTATAGGAATGGATAATCGACCCTTTAGAGGCAGTCCAAAGAAGA
>CM064488.1:15641313-15891313 GCA_032716605.1 Paralithodes platypus | reverse complement strand
TCCCCCCGTCCGAAATTACTCCCGGGGGAAGTCTCTCCCAGGATAGATTTCCCCTGGGGGGAATTTTGGCCTATGATATTATTTCCCCCCTCTTGGCCAAACCCCCCCCCCCCCCCCCCCCCCCCGGTTATACAGTAAGTGTATCAATAGCTTTAACAGACGCAGAGTTAGAGGTGACATGATAGAGGTATTCAAGTGGGTTAGTGGAATTAATAAAGGAGACATGAAAAATGTATTAAAGCTCAGTGATAGCGAAATAACTCGTACAAATGGTTTCAAATTAGATAAATTTTGTTTCAGAAAAGATATAGGCAAATATTGGTTTGGTAACATAGTTGTAGAAGGGTGGAATAGGCTACCAAGTGATATAGTGGGATCAAGAACGATAGGGAGCTTAAAGATAAAATTAGATAGGCATATGGACGAGATGGGTTGGGTGTGAGGGGGATCTACCAGGTGTGGGCCAATCGGCGCTCAGCAGACCCCCGTAATCTTATGTTTATCTCTGACCGTTTTGGTGGGGTCAGTACTCAAGGTATTAGTGAGATGGGTCTATAATTGGGCCTTGTAATTGGGGTTGGGTGTGACAGGGATCTGCCTTGTGTGGGCCGATCGGCTTTTTGCGGACTCCCATTTTCTTATGTTCTTATGTTAACATGACTGAAGCATAAACAACATTGACTCGACCATCAACAAACATCACTAACATAACGAAACATCAAACAACGCAGTCCATTGAGTTCAACATTAAAACAATGACAAGAGATAAAACCGTTTGAAAAATAACTGCTAAATATTTGTTTAAAGGCATTTAAGAACTTGTATCTGATTATATTCATAAATGTGATAAATGCCAGAGAAACAAGTTATAAACCCACAATGCAAGCTCTATAGTTGCATCCAGTGCCTGTTCCAGAAAAAGTTTGGTCTCAGGTAGGACCCATGTGATTTTGGATGTGTAGAAAGTCATGATTACCGACCAGGGGAGGGCCATTTCTGAATGAACTGAATGATATTATCTGTGGCAAGTTACAAATAAATTTTTGTTTTTAATTAATAATAGGCCCTAAGCGTAAAATGTAAATTAGTAAAATCCTTTATTTATTAAAATAAAGAACTATTCATATGCTTTCGTTTAGTCTTACAATAAAGTAATTATGTCGGCTAATGGTTCCTATATAAGGGGTAAGAAATGGTCAAGACGGGGGGGAAAATATCCTAGGTCTGAAATCCCCACCCCTGGTGGGGGGGGGGGGGGGGGGCAAACCGCCCAGGCCACTTTTCCAGCGGGGAACAATTTCCTGCTACACCGGTTTAAGCATAAGTTGGATTCCCATATGGGTGATATGGGCTGGGTGTGAATGGGAGCTGCTTGGCCGCATGGCCATATGCAGTTTCCCGCGATCTTATGACCTTATGTTCTTATGTAATTGGGGTTGGGTGTGACAGGGATCTGCCTTATGTGGGCCGATCGGCTTTTTGCAGACTCCCATTTGCTTATGTTCTTATGTTCTAATAATTTTCCAAAATAAAAACAATAGTTGTTGGTAGAAAATTGATTGATACAACTGTACAGTAATTCATAAAATATCTTATTATCTCTTCCAATTTCCTTGTGCAAATACAGCTATATGGATAGATATATAAGAACTTAAAAATACGGCAGATCCATTAAATTTGCACAGCATACTTTTGTGATCAAATTTATTATCCAAATGTCCACCTTTCCCTAATTGCTTACAAATTTATCCCTTCTGTAACGGCGACGTCTTATTAATTTTAGTTCGGCTACATTTAGCCAATTATATTATAGGAGGAAAAATATGGTCGCTAAAGTGCTTAAGATAGTATGTAGCCTTTTTATTGCTAGACACCCTTCCTAAGCTGAAACAAATCAATTAATAGTTGCCAGAATATAATATATATGATGCATCCGGTACTGAATGGGTTAAGCCAGCTATTCGTTTATACAAACCCCGGTTGGGCCCATCCCCGAAATGGCGGGTGCCCCACCCCGAAAAGGGTTGAAATAGGGGAGCTATCCCCCCGCCAAAGGCGGCTTTCTAGGGCCTTTCCTAGCTGATGCTGAGAGGATTGGGTTCTAGTCATGTGGTGATGGGCAGAGTGAGAACTGAGCAATCTCTGCCATACCCATAGCTTACTCTGACTGTTCCTTTTACTTATATATTTTCTAGATCTCAAGTGACGGCGTCTCTAACGTGGATTGACTTTCCAATCTACCAAGATTGGAAGCCAAAGCGTCACATTTTTCCCTTGCCCATCAACTTTCTCTTCATAATTGCTGAGGGGCACAGGGCCCTGGGTGGGCCTTTGGTTTCCCGGGCGTTTCCGCACCCTCCTCAAGCTCCCCGCCATGGAGTGGCTTCGGTCACCCAGGCTTTATTGTGGTCGGCGGGGAGGGTTCTGTGGGGGCGCTCGGTTATGGCCTTGGCCTTGCTTGGGGCCTTGGGGCTGTTCGGCCAGGCAGCTTGGGGAACAACAACAACAACAACAAACCACTTTCTCTCACATACTCTCTCTCTCTCTCTGGCTCTCACACACACACACACACACACACACAGACACACACACACACACACACACACACCTGCACCTCTTCATCCCCATACACACACTACGACAACATACACCCCGGGGATTAACAACCTAACCTAATCTTCACAGCAGAAACAGATTACCTGATAACTATTTTCTGACAGCAATAAAACTTACACCTGCTGCATCTCTTTCGGCGACCTCAATGGGAGACCGGCAAACGTCGCCTGCTGCTCTTTCCAATACACCCAATAATAATCAGTTTCCATCCAGTGGGTCGAAATATATAAATCGAAGTCACCAAAATATCACTCATTTCTATATTCACCAATGTCAGACATATTACTCTCATATTCTATTCAGTGCATTGTCCAATATACAAAGTATATATGATGAATAAAACAACATAATTATATTAGGCCTACAGAGACAGAGACAGAGAGAAGGGGAGGTGTGGCGGAGTGGTCTTGCCACTGGACTGGTAATCCGATGGACCCGGGTTGGAATCCCAATATGTCAATGGGAAGATATTATTGGGATGGAATTTGTGCTGTACCTAGTATCAGTGCATTACCACAGCACACCGAAATACCAAATAAATACCCTCATTGTTTCCTGATTAAATTGCATTGTATGAATATTCCCATATTAAAAAATATGCTACAGAGGGGCAATGCCTAGTGAGTTACTTGCTCAATAGGTGGCGTGCTGAGAGTGAGGGTCCGAGCCTAGGGGATGAGACTGTGAAGCACAGAGGCGGAGCAGCTTCAGAGATGGAGTTGCTTTGAGCCGTGAAGCTTCACATGTCTCACTCCTTAGACTGGAGCAAGACCTTACGGGCCTCACCGTGTTCAGCGGTAGAGTGTAAAGGCTATCAGCCTATGCCCGAGAGGGAGTAGTTGGAATATAGAAAAAACAAAAACAAATATATGGCAAGGATCCGAAGCTTTTCGGATCCGGAGGGGAAAAGGGGTCCACAAATAAATCCCTTAAGTGGAAATCTCCCTTAAGGGGGGTGACCAGTTTTTGTGTTATTTCTGTCTTTTTCTCTCTTTCTCTGACTTGTATCCATTCGGCCCCATTCAGCCAACTATTTTAAGACGTTTATCCCCATCTAGATGTCAATTTCTTCCTGGCGAGCGATAGCGAGCCAGCATTATATGAAGAAATCCGGCTTCGCCGGAGATATTTTTCCATCGAAAAATGTACAAATTTAGCCTGCTGTCAAACCAAAATAAAAAATATGCTGGCTCGCTACCGCTCACCAGTCAAAAATTGACACCTGGATGGGGAAAAACGTCTTAAAACAGTAGGCTGAATGGGGCCAAATGGATATAAGCCAGAGAAAGATAGAAAAGGACAGAACAAAAACAGGTCACCCCCCTTAAACCATGGGAGGGAGTATGTGGGCAGATATCTCTTATTACATAATGCGATAAATATGTATCGAGGACAAAAGAAAATAACCATAAGCGTCTAGTGCACTAAGGTAATAACCATAAGCGTCTAGTGCACTAAGGTAATAACCATAAGCGTCTAGTGCACTAAGGTCATAACCATAAGCGTCTAGTGCACTAAGGTAATAACCATAAGCGTCTAGTGCACTAAGGTAATAACCATAAGCGTCTAGTGCACTAAGGTAATAACCATAAGCGTCTAGTGCACTAAGGTAATAACCATAAGCGTCTAGTGCACTAAGGTAATAACCATAAGCGTCTAGTGCACTAAGGTAATAACCATAAGCGTCTAGTGCACTAAGGTAATAACCATAAGCGTCTAGTGCACTAAGGTAATAACCATAAGCGTCTAGTGCACTAAGGTAATAACCATAAGCGTCTAGTGCACTAAGGTAATAACCATAAGCGTCTAGTGCACTAAGGTAATAACCATAAGCATCTAGTGCACTAAGGTAATAACCATAAGCGTCTAGTGCACTAAGGTAATAACCATAAGCGTCTAGTGCACTAAGGTAATAACCATAAGCGTCTAGTGCACTAAGGTCATAACCATAAGCGTCTAGTGCACTAAGGTCATAACCATAAGCGTCTAGTGCACTAAGGTAATAACCATAAGCGTCTAGTGCACTAAGGTAATAACCATAAGCGTCTAGTGCACTAAGGTAATAACCATAAGCGTCTAGTGCACTAAGGTAATAACCATAAGCGTCTAGTGCACTAAGGTAATAACCATAAGTGTCTAGTGCACCAAGGTAATAACCATAAGCGTCTAGTGCACTAAGGTAATAACCATAAGCGTCTAGTGCACTAAGGTAATAACCATAAGCGTCTAGTGCACTAAGGTAATAACCATAAGCGTCTAGTGCACTAAGGTAATAACCATAAGCGTCTAGTGCACTAAGGTAATAACCATAAGCGTCTAGTGCACTAAGGTAATAACCATAAGCGTCTAGTGCACTAAGGTAATAACCATAAGCGTCTAGTGCACTAAGGTAATAACCATAAGCGTCTAGTGCACTAAGGTAATAACCATAGGTCTAGTGCACTAAGGTAATAACATAAGCGTCTAGTGCACTAAGGTAATAACCATAAGCGTCTAGTGCACTAAGGTAATAACCATAAGCGTCTAGTGCACTAAGGTAATAACCATAAGCGTCTAGTGCACTAAGGTAATAACCATAAGCGTCTAGTGCACTAAGGTAATAACCATAAGCGTCTAGTGCACTAAGGTAATAACCATAAGCGTCTAGTGCACTAAGGTAATAACCATAAGCGTCTAGTGCACTAAGGTAATAACCATAAGCGTCTAGTGCACTAAGGTAATAACCATAAGCGTCTAGTGCACTAAGGTAATAACCATAAGCGTCTAGTGCACTAAGGTAATAACCATAAGCGTCTAGTGCACTAAGGTAATAACCATAAGCGTCTAGTGCACTAAGGTAATAACCATAAGCGTCTAGTGCACTAAGGTAATAACCATAAGCGTCTAGTGCACCAAGGTAATAACCATAAGCGTCTAGTGCACTAAGGTAATAACCATAAGCGTCTAGTGCACTAAGGTAATAACCATAAGCGTCTAGTGCACTAAGGTAATAACCATAAGCGTCTAGTGCACTAAGGTAATAACCATAAGCGTCTAGTGCACTAAGGTAATAACCATAAGCGTCTAGTGCACTAAGGTAATAACCATAAGCGTCTAGTGCACTAAGGTAATAACCATAAGCGTCTAGTGCACTAAGGTAATAACCATAAGCGTCTAGTGCACTAAGGTAATGTTGATTATTTTATGGGAGTCGGGAAGGTAGTACACGTCTAACTGTAGCCTTAGGGGGTGATATATGCCCAAATAATACCCCTTATAGGCGGAGGAATTTAATAAAAGATACTGAGATGAGGGGTGATAGCTTGTCAGGGGTGATTTATAACGATGGTCCAAAAGTCATTTCGTTCACGAGACTTGTCCTCCTCGAGTTGCTTCGTTTACAATGTGAAGCTTAATCCGTGAGGATAATTACGCAATTTATGTTGACAGTTTATTCTGGCCATTATTAGACGATTTTATTCAACTTAGGAAAAACTTGTTGGAGCTAAATAGTTGAATGAGATCATTTTTACAGCTCTGAGATCTAGGGATCCTTCCTAAGTGGCAAACAATAATCTAATGATGGCGTCACATTCCTCAAGGTGTCAAGTTAGGTACACGCTTGATTAATCATGCCAGAGAATGTAAAGTTAAGTTACATTCGGCTAGACTAGATAATTTATGTTTTGTTAAGTTTTAGCTAAATTCAATCTGGATGAAATATTAGTATTACTAAACAACGATATTTGTTTAGTTAGGTAAAGAATCTAACAGATTTCACTGTAAGTGAAAAGACTTTAGGCGTAAAGCATGAACCGTAAGAGTAATAAAATCATCGAGCGGGAAGAAAGGGGAAAATATATAATCGTCCTTTAAAGAATAGGTATTCTGCTTTATCTGAACCGGTGCTGCAAATGTGAGGTTAGCATTGCTCAACTAAATACGAGGAAGAACAGTATCAGTAAGAAAGAGAGAAACAAAATCCATGATCGAGATACTCTGCGAAAAGACAGACAGACATAATTATATGACCCCCGTTTTCTGACCTCTGACCGTTTTGGTGAGGTCGGTCCTCATGGTATTGCTGAGCTTGGCCTATAATTAGGCCTTATAACTGGGGGTTGGCGTGAGAGGGATCTACCTTGTGTGAACCAATCGGCTTTCTGCAGACTACCATTTTCTTATAAGAACATAAGATGTGCTTACAGTATGTTCTTATGACTACAGTGGCCGAGTAGACAGAGCCGCATCCCAGCTGGTGAGGTTTCTGTAAAAAACTCTCCATGGCTTTGAAGATTAACTGTGGATGTGCCATCTCTGGGCTCCGCCAAGATATGTAGAGTATCCTACATATTTTGGGTTCCACCCAGTTTCCTGCTCACATCGTACCTCATGTTGATTGATTAGTTATTACAAAGGGTTTGTAGCGTAAACCATTGATGTGGCATTTACTTATATGACGCTTATGTATTATGCTTACTGTAAGTATCGATCAATCAGTTGCTAAGGGATTCAGTTTACCGTCACCTGATAGAACATCGACTATTGTAACGTGAATGTCGTGATTATCAAACAAAATATTGTCATAGTACTTTATTAATTATATAAATATATTTTGTGATGAAGGAATCGCAGGCATTATCCAATTAATCAACATTAAATGGGACCAATTCAGTCACCAAATGAAGGGTCTTATCAAGTTTCGTCTTAACGCATTAATTAATTCCCGATATATTTTGCGAACACACACACATAAGAACATAAGAACATGGGAGTCTGCAGAAAGCCGATCGGCCGACACAAGGTAGATCCCTGTCACACCCAACCCCAATTACAAGGCCTAATTAAAGACTCAACTCAATACTACCTTGAGAACTGACCTCACCAAAACGGTCAGAGATCAACACAATATTACGGGATCTGCGGAGCGCCGATTGGCCCACACCCGGCAGATCCCCCCTCATACCCAACTCATATCCTCCTTATACCTATCTAATTTTATCTTAAAGCTCCTTATCGTTTTCGATCCTACCAAAATGGATGACAAATAAATTAGTAGATCTTATAGGTAGAAAGAGAAGTGTATACAGAAAAATACAGAAAGGCGAAATCCACCTTATAGGATATCACCATAACCTGTCGAGGCAGGTATAAAGAATGAAATTAGGAAGGAAAAAATAAACTACGAAATCAAGGTAGCAAATGAATCCAAAAACAACCCTAAAGCATTTTATCAATTGTATAAATCTAAGGTAAAGGAAACAGTAGGGCATCTTAAGAATGTCATAGGTGAGATTACAGATGATGAGTTAGAAATGTGCAATACTCTAAATAGTAATTTCCTTTCTGTTTTTACAAACGAAAATTTAGATCAAGTTCCAGTAGTCAACCAAGTTTTTAACGGTAGTATAGACGAAATATTAAGCACAGTTCAGGTCACTAGTGCCGAAGTAATTAAGGAAATAGAGAGACTAAAACCCCAGAAATCTCCAGGTCCAGATGAAGTGTATGCTAGGGTATTAAAAGAATGCAAGGCCGAATTAAGTTACGCATTAACTCACCTATTTAATAATTCACTAGCTTTAGGCTTAGTTCCTGATTCATGGAAGCTCGAAAATATAATTCCGATATGTAAAAAAAGGTGATAAGTACATGGCATCAAATTACCGTCCTATTAGTCTCACATCAATTATAGAGAAATTGCTAGAATCAATTATTGCCAGGGAAATTATTAATCAATTAGATATGTTCAAGTTAATAAAACCCTCTCAACATGGTTTCACTCCAGGACGATCCTGCCTAACAAATGTACTCAGTTTATTCTCCGAGGTTTATGAAGCGGTAGATAACGACAAGTCATATGATATAGTTTACTTAGACTTCAGTAAGGCCTTTGATAGAGTTCCACATGAAAGGCTGTTAAGGAAGATAGAAGGACATGGTTTTGGGGGGATGCTACTCAAGTGGATTAAGTCATGGCTGATTGGTAGGAAACAGAGAGTTAGTATAAATGGTGTAAAATCGGACTGGGGATTAGTTAAAAGTGGGGACCCCCAAGGGTCGGTTTTGGGGCCCCTTCTGTTCATTATAATTATACATAAATGATCTTGACTCAGGCATAAAGAGTAGGATCAGTAAATTTGCTGATGATACTAAAATAGGTAGGATAATAGAGTCAGCTAGCGACAGGGAATGTCTTCAAAATTATCTCGATCACTTGCACGAGTGGTCCATAAATTGGCAGATGAGTTTCAATGTAGACAAATGTAAGGTATTAAGGATTGGAAATCGTAATTTAGATGCTAAATACAAACTAGATAATGTAGAATTGGATAACTCAGAGTGTGAGAAGGATCTTGGGGTGCTCGTTAGTAATGATCTGAAACCCAGAAAACAGTGTATAAGTGTTAGGAATAGGGCAACTAGAATTCTAGGATTCATATCTAGGAGTGTTTGCAACAGGACTGCTGAAGTTTTCTTAAAACTATACTTAGCTCTAGTAAGACCCCATTTAGACTATGCTGTTCAATTTTGGTGCCCTTATTATAGAATGGATATCGACCCTTTAGAGGCAGTCCAAAGAAGAATGACCAAAGAGATACATAATATTAGAAATTTATCGTATGAGGAGAGGTTGAAAGTCTTAGGTCTGCACTCACTAGAGAGACGAAGATGTAGGGGAGACATGATAGAGGTATTTAAATGGACAAAAGGTTTAAATAAGGGCGATATAGATGAGGTATTAAAGCTAAAGAACGGCGACATAACCCGGGTTGCTCAAATGGTTTCAAGTTAGATAAGTTTAGATTTAGGAAAGATAAAGGAAAGCACTGGTTTGGAAATAGAGTTGTTAACATGTGGAGTGCATTGCCCAGAACAGTAATTAGCTCAGAAACAGTTGAAAGCTTTAAGTATAAGTTGGATTCCCATATGGGTGATATGGACTGGGTGTGAATGGGAGCTGCTTCATGTGGGCCGCATGGCCATATGCAGTTTCCCGCGATCTTATGACCTTATGTTGTTATGTAATTGGGGTTGGGTGTGACAGGGATCTGCCTTGTGTGGGCCGATCGGCTTTTTGCAGAATCCCATTTTCTTATGTTCTTATATCACTCGGTAGCCTATTCCACATGTCTACAACTCTGCTACCAAACCAATATTTGCCTATATCTTTTCTGAAACGAAATGTATCTAATTTGAAACCATTTGTTCGAGTTCTTTCGCTATCACTGAGCTTAAGTAAATTGTTCACGTCTTCTCTAATAATCCCACTTGAACACTTCTATCATATTCCCTCTAACTCTGCGTCTTTCAAACGAATGAAAACCTAATTTGTTCAACCTTTCTTCATATGGTAGATTTCTAGTATTATGAATCATTGTTGTCATTCTTCGCTGTACTCTCTTCAACTAATCGATGTCCATTCTGTAATAAGGACACCTACATTATACAGCATAATCCATACGAGGTCTCAAGTTTTAAGGTAACATCGGCAGTTCTGTTACTCACACTTCTTGAGATGAAACCGAGAATCCTGTGTGCCTTGTCACGAACGCCTACACTCTGTTTTCTAGGCTTCAAATCGTTGCTAACAAACACAACCAAAGCTTTCTCGCAGTCTGAGTTTTCTAATTCCGTATTAGCTTGTTTATATTTTACATTAGTATTTGTCTTCCCTATCTTTAATACCTTGCATTTGTCAAATGTTAAAATTAATCTGCCAATTTACTGACCATTCTTGTAAGGTATCTAGATCCCTTTGGAGGCACTCTATATCGCTATCTGAATCTATTGTTTTCCCCATATTGGTATCGCCTGCGAATGTACTTATCCTACTAATTATACCTAAATCAAGGTCATTTATGTATATAATAACAACAGAGGACCCAATACAGATCCCTGGGGGACACCACTTTTGACTGCTCCTCATTCTGACTTAGTCAGCTGCACTACATGAGAACCAAAATTCCCTTAAACTTACTACGTCTCTGACAGAAAAAATACGGGAGCAAAATGAAAATGATGAGGTGGACGAAGAGGAACAACGAAATGCAAGACAGGAAATTACAAAGAGCAGAGAAGAGAGACAGAAACATAGCCTAGAACAAATTAAGACCAGATGTAGGGAAGAACTGAAAATGAGAGTTGAGATGGCACAAGACACGGGGGCTTCAAATTGGCTCACATCATTACCAATAAAGGAGAAAGGCTTCAGCTTAAATAAACAAGAATTCAATGATGCCGTAGCCTTGAGGTATGGGTGGCCAGTTTCGAACCTGCCGCTGAAATGTGCATGTGGTGAAATAAACAACTCAGACCACTGTATGACTTGTAAGAAAGGAGGATTCATCTGTATCCGGCATGATGAAGTACGAGACATCACTGCACAAATGCTGGACGAGGTGTGCCATGATGTCAGAATCGAACCGGAACTTCTGCCTATGGACGGACAGCGCTTGGCCCACAATACTGCAAATACTTCAAATGAAGCAAGAGTGGACGTAAGTGCTCGAAGTTTTTGGACGAGGGGACAACAGGCTTTTTTCGATATCAGAATCTTCAACCCAAGAGCACAAACATATCGTGAGCGAGGACACAAGGCGGCATACTTGAGAAACGAAAGTGAGGAAAAACGCGCTTATGAAGAAAGAATTTTGAACTGGGATCAAGGCAGCTTTACTCCTCTGGTCTTCTCATCGTCGGGAGGTATGGGACCTTCTGCAAGTGTCTTCTATGCCAGATTAGCTGAACAAATATCGGAGAAAAAGCGCCAGCATAGAAGCCAAGTCATAACTTGGATGAGATGCCGGCTCTCTTTCTCTCTTCTCAGGTCTGCACTCCTATGTCTCAGGGGTACAAGGTCCTCCCCGCTACAGAGGACAAGAGTGAGAGACTTGGACTTTGAAATGGTCGTGGCGGAGGGACGAATTGGGGAACAACTAGGTTGATTGTAGGGAGGTACTGGTACAATAAGATAAACTACAATGTAACTAGAATAAGATAGATTGTACACCACTTTGTAACTGTCACCTTAATAAAAAAAAAAAAAAAAAAAAAAAGTAGCCTCTTACCAAGTAGCCATGACCTAGTCCATCCCAACAACGACCCACCTATTCCATGCGCCCCAACTTTTCTCATCAATCTCTCATGAGGGACTCTGTCGAAAGCTTTACTGAAATCTAAATATATTATGTCATATGTCATTATCTACTGCTTCATATACTTCTGAGAAAAAAGCTAAGCACATTAGTAAGGCAAGAACGTCCCTGAGTGAATCCATACTTTGAAGAATTTATTAAATTTAATGTTTCTAAGTGGTTTCTAATTTTCCTAGCAATAATTGACTCTAGTAGCTTTCCTATGATTGATGGGAGACTAATGGGACGGTAATTGGATGCTATTGATCTATCACCTTTTTTGAGGATTCGGAACTACATTTGCAAGCTTCCAAGCTTCTGGAACTAAGCTTGTTTTTAATGCCTTGTTATATATAAATGTTAATGGGTAACTGAACTCATCTCTGCATTCTTTTAATACTCTAGCATATACCTCATCAGGACCAGCCGATTTCTGAGGTTTCTGTCTTTCAATTTCCTTAAGCACATCATTTCTACTTGCAGTAAACGAACTTAGCCTATTTTCTATACTATCGCTATATACCTTACGGACTTTTGGAAACTGTGCCAAATTTTCATTAGTGAAAACAGAAAGAAATTGACTTTTTAATGTACTGCACATTTCTAAATAATTTTCTGTCATTTCTCCTATCGAAGTTTTAAGGGGACCAATTACATCTCTATCCTTGGATTTATATAGTTGGTAAAAAGCTTTAGGATTATTTTGAGTCATTGGCAACCTTGATTTCATAATTTCTGTTGTCTTTCCGATTATCCTTTCATACCTGTCTTGATAGATTCTGATAGTAAGCCAGTAAGTGAATTTCGCCTTTCTTAATTTTTCTATATATTCCTCTGTGTTTTTCCTAGAAGATCTAATAGTCCATTATTTATTTATTTGGGTTGGTTCTGTGTCGATCCAAATTTTCTTTGGGGGATATATTTATTTTGCGCATTGAATACTGACTTGATAAAATTGTCATATTATGTATCTACCAAGTTTGAAGTCACTTCCTGACTTAAACTGACAGGTACCCGAGAAGGGGTACTCTCATTTGGACACCTGGATCGACTTATTTTTTTTTACCATAAGGTCCGCTAATAGGGCTCTTCTTAACCCATCATAATCTGTTTTACTGAAGTCAGGTATTAATGTTGTATTCTCTCTGGAATTACCTTTCCATTGTATATTATAGTACACACAATTGTGGTCGCTATTTCCTAGGTGGTCCCCTATCTCTACATTATGTATCATATGTTCATTGTTACTGAACACTAAATCGAGAATATTATTACCTAGTTGGTGTATCTATGAATTGAAATAAAAAACTATCTTGTATTACCTCAATAAACTTTCTCCCGTAATGATGTTCCGTCGTTTCTATTCATATTTGACGGTCTATACATAACTCCAATAACTATGGTCTCTCTACCTTCGTTAACCTCTACCCCAACACTTTCATCATCATTATTTAGTCAAATACCTGATTAAATACAGCTTTTTAACCCTCTCACGTTTTTATGATGCAGAGGTTGCCAGATCAGCAATAATAAATAGAGTTGTCTCACTCTTATAGTTACCTCTCCAAAATTAGTGTTCTGCCCCCAGCTAACTCAAAGACAACTGCAGAGGTTGAAGTAACTAAACTAAAGGTTTCTAAATACCCCTGATGGTAACAAAGGCTTTAAAGTATCCCTAATAGGCTCAAAATTGCGTAAAGAACGTGAGAGGGTTAATGTACTCCTGACAAACACTGTTATACCGCCGCCACTCCTACTTGTTCGGTCATATTTAAACAAACTATATCTTGGTATATCAAATTGTGCTTAAAATTGCCTGGTTTCTGTATTATTCCATGTTTCAGTTAGTGCTATTATGTCTAGATTTCCTTTGCTAACAAGTGCTCTAAGTTCGTTCATTTTGTTACGTAGACTCCTACAGTTTGTGTAATATACTCTCAATTTACTTCTTTTATTGATATCTAATTTACCTTTACTTCTAACTAAATTTCCATCTTCCGTTGCACCATCACTACCATCATTAGCAATAAAGTCATAATTTTTAGTTTGCGACTGAATAACCTTATCGCTTTCGCCTCACGCTAAGCATTGTCCTTGTAACCTCTCTTTTACACTCAATATTTCTGTTCAAAACCCTGCAACCACCCTATCTAAAGAACTAGCTAATGTGGAAACCCCTAACCGTGAAAGATGAACCCCATCCCTTGCGTACATCCTATCCCACCTATAGAAACGATCCCAGTTATCGAGTGGTGAGCAAGCTTACATGTGAATCTGCTTGACCTGTGTTCGATCCCAGCCCAGGTGGACATTTAGTGCGTGTTGTAGTGCATCCTAGCATGTTTCACATGCTTGCACCCAGTCGGGGGACACCTCGACGACGTATACAGACTAATAACACACATTTCAATGCCACTCCAACAGCTTCCTCTCTCTCCAACACCATTTCTCCCCTCTCTACACTCTTCAGAAAAATAGGGAAAGTAGAATGTAGATACGAGGTGCCGTTGTAAAGGCTTATCCCTCAATACCGTCACCTGACCTGGTATTGCTTTTTCTTTGTAATATTTCTCCAACCGGCAATTGATACCAATCGCCCTGGATGTTTATTCCTTAGGAACTCCTCTTCTTCATACTCACACCCTGTCTCTTTTTTGTGTTCCTGGCGAACTATACCCAGCCTGCAATACCACCGGTCGGTACATTTTGCTACCGAGAAATTTTCAAATTTGTCTGGAAGGGAAGTCATTGGGGTATTCTTTAACACCTTATTGGCGGGCTAGGCGGTCTATTTGACCGTACCGCACAGCGGGTTTTTTTTTAACCCTAAATAGGGTTGTTTACGTGATCATTTTCATGCCTAAATAAGACCCAGAGCATAAAACAAATATCTATCCCTGAAAGGGTGTAAACAGAGCTTTCCAATGACACCCGAACCATCCTTGTACGACCACTGATTCTCTTGCAATGATCGTGCAACACGAGTGCAAAAACCCTGAAATAAGGTAATTTCCTTACATAATTCACTGTGTAGCGAGTGATAAAGGAGGGGGCAAAGTAGAATACAGTTCAGTATGTCCACGGTGGTCGTGGGGAGCGGTCACAGGGTTGCTACGCTCGTCCCACCGCTCAGCTCTCTCTCTCAGCAACATTTCGTGCTGAAAATGGCGCTCGACAGATGTCGCGCGCCGCCACTTAGGCCAGATTTATTTCATTCGACATATGTTGCGCACCGCCAGTTAGGGGTTAAGCTTTGTGGAGGTATATGGATCAAACTAAAAAGACTCTCCTTCATTAACCCTTGTAAAACACCCTTCTAAGCAAATATTCCTACATGTGTGCCCATGGCTATTGGTTTACAAGAACTGAAAACACATGACCTGCTTGTTCATATGATGCAGTAACAAAATATACAATAGTTCTACTTCCCACAATAACAATAGATCATTTAACAAAATTAATATACCAAATTATATTTTTTTTGAGATATCCTGGATTGTCAACAATATTTCAATTATCTGAACTAATATACTACTATTTATAATAGTAATAATAATAATCCAACGTAATAGAAGCGTCCCCCAGACCTGGTTGATCCCAATAGGTAACCTTGACCGTGACCAGGTAGACAGGCTACCGATGTTAAAGGTAACACACTCGTTAATTAGATCCTTGTGAGACGTCAGGCTGCTTAGCCACGCTTGCAACCAAAACCCTAGTGAATACCGTCTTCGAAATTATGTATATATGTATATACAGTATGCATATATATATATATATATATATATATATATATATATATATATATATTATATACATACAGGGGAGGTGTGGTGGAGTGGTCTTGCCACTGCCCTGGTAATCCAAAGGTCCCGGGTTCAAATCCCGATGTATCAATGGGAAGATATTATTGGGATGGAATTTGTGCTGTACCTAGTATCAGTGCATTACCACAAGCCCACCGAAACGTCAATAAAATACCCTCATTGTTCCCTGATTAAATAGCACTGTATGAATATTCCCATATTCAAAATATGCTATAGGGGTGCAATGCCTGGTGAGTTATCTGCTCAACAGGTGACGTTGTGTGTGTAAGTGTGAGAGTCCAAGTGTAGGGGTGAGACAGTGAAAGCACGGGAACGAGGTGGCTTCAGAGATGGGTCGTTTCGGGCCATGAGTGAGCACCGTGCCTCATGTGAAGGCAAGATGGCAGGTGCTCGTTGTACTCTACGTGCTTCACATGTCTCACTCCCTAGACTGGAACAAGACCACGGCTTCACTGTTCATTGTAAAGCGGTGAATGTTAAGGCTCTCAGCCTATGCCCGAGAGGAAGTAAGTTGGAATATAGAAAAAAAAAAAAAATAAAATATATATATATTTTTGTTTGTTAACTTACATCTATTGTGTTCACCAAGGACCAGTTCTACACATTTAGGACCCTCTAAGAATATCAAAACTTGTTCATATTTGTTATAAAAAACTAAATATATTGAAATTAAAAAGAATTGTTCGATTTTGTCATTATCATTCAACTGCATTGCACATTTTCCCCATTATTCCCTAAATTTACTCATTTGACAATTTCTATATTATTTCCTATAAATGTACGTCCCATTATCGAACATATAACTAAAGGTTGTCAGCCTTTGTTCAGGTAAAAGCTATTTACAGTATTCTATAATTCTGTATTTTTTCAAGAAACTCAAAAATGACAAAAATATCGGTTGAACATGCTCTCTCTTTAGATGCTATTGTTTTATATCTATGTAGATATTGTAGAAACAAAAAACTGTAAACAAATCTGTATGGATTCCAACCGTCATCATTTATTAACCTCTTGAGGATTATGACGCGTTTTAGCAGTTTATTTGGGCAATCATTGGATGATATTATTGAGATTAGGAAGGGTATATGGGAGTCAGAGGGTTAATTGAGACAGTCTTTAAACTTTAAATTCCCAGCGTTCCTTCCTAAGCTGAATAAAAACGTAGTATGTTAGCCAGAATAAACTGTCAACAAGTGTCATGATCCTCAAGGACGTTAATGGGGGATTATTAATTTTTTGGTAGATTTTTTTGTTCATGTATTTATTATGTTTCTAGTTTCCTCCTAAGACCTCCATCAAACTTAAAAATGCAACCCTAGGATACTCCTTCAAGTTATTGATGTACATTTTACGGTAGAAAAATGTTCCGGCCAAAGGCAGGTTAGTCCTTAATTACAGGCTCACTATGGCTCGCCAGGAAAAAATCGACACATAAAGGGGTCTTAATATCACCAAACTAGTAATCTGAACGTCTAAAAACTTGAAAACTAAAGGGGCTGAGCATGAGGGAGAAGGGTGTCAAGAAAACGCCCATCTCCCCTTAATAACGTGTAATATGAAGGACCAAACATATAGGTGGACAAATTAAACATAATATATTCTTATTACATTTGTTATTACATTTTATTATTTTATTTTTATTTTTTGACATCGCAAGATAAATGTCAATACATTCTGATAGATACTGATACTGATAGAGTAGAATTTCCGTCTAGAGCTAGTAGTTCAACAGGAAATAAGAAGTTAGCTAAACACAATAGAAAATTAGTTGCAAATAAAAGTAATAGGTTGAGGGTATATTATACAAATTGTAGGAGTTTATGTAACAAAATGAACGAACTTGGAGCACTCGTTAGCACAGAAAATATAGACATAATAGCGCTAACTGAAACGTGGATTAATACAGAATCTAGGCAATTTTTAGCAGAATTTGATATTCCAGGATATAGTTTGTTTAAATATGACCGAACAAGTAGGAGGGGCGGGGGTATAGCAGTGTTTATCAGGAGTACTTTAAAAAGCTGTATTAAATCAGGTATTAGACTAAATAATGATAATTAAAGTGTTTGGGTAGAGGTTAACGAAGGTAGTGAGACCATAGTTATTGGAGTTATATATAGACCGCCTAATATGAGTAGAAATGGCGGAACATCGTTATGGGAGGAAATTAAAAAAGCATCAAGGCTTAGCAATGTGTGCATTATAGGGGATTTTAATTTTCCGAACATTGATTGGCAGCACCAAATAGGCGACTCCGATTCAGTAGAGTTTATTTAGGTAGTACAAGATAGTGTTTTATTTCAATTCATAGATACGCCGACTAGAGGTATTGATATTCTTGATTTAGTTTTCAGTAACAATGAACATATGATAAATAATGTAGAGATTGGTGACCACCTAGGAAATAGCGATCATAAATCTATTTATTTTAATATACAATGGATAGGGAATGCTAAAGAGAATACGACACTTATCCCAGATTTCAGAAAAGCCGATTATGGTGGGCTAAGAAGAGACTTAAGGGTGGACCCTATTGTTAAGCAATATAGTCAGGATATGCCAGAGTTAAACTTGCCACCTACATATAACCAGTTTATTGCTTCACCCCACAATGCTCAAAATAAATATATCCCTAAAAGAAGATTTAGATCGACTCAGAACCAACCAAAATGGATTACTAATAAGCTAATAGATCTTATAGGAAAAAAGAAAGGAATATATAGAAAAATAAAGAAAGGCGAAAATCATTTACATATATATACTATCAGACTCTATCAAGACAGGTCAAAAAGGAAATCAGGAATTATGAAATAAGGATAGCCAGTGACTCCAAAAATAACCCTAAAGCATTTTACCAACTATATAAATCTAAAGTTAGAGATGTAATAGGCCCCCTAAAAACTTCAATAGGAGAAATAACAGAAAATTATTTATAAATGTGCAGTACATTAAATAGTCCGTTTTTTTCCGTTTTCAATAATGAAAATTTGGCACAGATTCCAGGAGTCAATATGGTATATAGTGATAGTATAGAAAATATGTTAAGTACAGTTAGTATAAGTAGAAATGATGTGCTTAAGGAAATTGACAGACTGAAACCTCAAAAATCGCCTGGTCCTGACGAGGTATATGCTAGAGTATTAAAAGAATGCAGAGATGAGTTAAGTAGCCCATTAGCATTTTTATTTAACAAGTCATTAGAAACAGGTTTAGTTCCAGAAGCTTGGAAGCTTGTAAATGTAGTTCCGATCTTCAAAAAAGGTGATAAATCGATAGCATCCGATTACCGTCCCATTAGTCTCACATCAGTCATAGGAAAGTTGCTAGAGTCTATTATTGCTAGGAAAATTAGAAGCCACTTAGTAAAATTTAACTTAATAAATTCCTCTCACCATGGATTCACTCAGGGACGTTCTTGCCTTACTAATTTGCTTAGCTTTTTCTCAGAGGTATATGAAGCAGTAGATAGTGACAAGTCATATGATATTATATATTTAGATTTCAGTAAAGCTTTCCACAGAGTCCCTCATGAGAGATTGATGAGAAAGGTTGAGGCACATGGAATAGGAGTGTCGTTGTTGGGATGGATTAGGTCATGGCTAATTGGTAGGAAACAGAGAGTCCGCATAAATGGTACCAAGTCAGAGTGGGGAGCAGTCAAATGTGGTGTCCCCCAGGGATCGGTATTAGGTCCCCAGTTGTTTCTTATATACATAAATGACCTAGATTTAGGTACAACTAGTAGGATAAGTAAATTCGCAGACGATACTAAAATGGGGAGATCAATTGATTCAGATAGTGATATAGAGTGCCTCCAAAGGGATCTAGATACCTTACACGAATGGTCAGTAAATTGGCAGATGAAGTTTAACATTGACAAATGCAAGGTATTAAAGATAGGGAAGAAGCAAACAAATGTTAAATATAAACTAGCTAATTTAGAATTAGAAAATTCAGACTGCGAGAAAGATCTAGGTGTGTTTGTTAGCAATGATTTGAAGCCTAGAAAACAGTGTATAAGCGTTCGTAATAAGGCAAACAGGATTCTCGGGTTCATATCTAGGAGTGTGAGTAACAGAACTGCTGATGTTATCTTAAAACCCCATATGGATTATGCTGTCCAATTTTGGTGTCCTTATTACAGAATGGACATAGATTCATTGGAGAGAGTACAGCGTAGAATGACAAAAATTATCCATAATATTAGAAATCTTCCGTATGAAGAAAGGTTGAAGAAATTATGTTTACATTCGTTAGAGAGACGCAGAGTTAGAGGGGATATGATAGAAGTGTTCAAGTGGGTTAGTGGGATTAACAAAGGGGACATGGCAAATGTACTAAAGCTCAGTGATAGCGAAACAACTCGTACCAATGGTTTCAAATTAGATAAATTTCGTTTCAGAAAAGATAAAGGCAAATATTGGTTTGGTAACAGAGTTGTAGATGGGTGGAATGGACTACCAAGTGCTATAGTGGGATTAAAAACGGTAGGGAGCTTTAAGACAAAATTGGATAAGCATATGGACAAGAAGGGTTGGGTGTGAAGGGGGATCAGCCGGGTTGGGCCAATCAGCGCTCTGCAAACCCCGTAATTCTGCGTTAATCTCTAACCGTTTTGGTAAGATGATCCTCAGGGTATTAGAGTGGTGAGCCTATAATTAGGCTTTGTAATTGGGGTTGTGTGGGACAGGGATCTGCCTTGCTTAGGCCAATCGGCTTTCTGCAGACTCCCATTTTCTTACGTTCTTATGTTCTTATTCCTTGGAACAATTCGTTGATGCATCAACAGTCGGGTCTAAGTGCAAGAAATATCAATTTACCAACACTATACACGGGGGTGACCTGCTTTTTATCTCTCTTTTTCTTCGGCTTGTATCCATTTGGCATCATTCAGCCAACTGTTGTAAGACGTTTATCCCATCCATGTGTTATCTTCCTGACGAGCAATAGCAAGCCAGCATTGTACGGAGATATCCGGCTTCACCGGCTTTTTGTTTGTTTACAGATTTACCCTGCTGTCAAAAAACATTATAACAATTATGCTGGGAATAAAAATCGACACCTGGATGGGGATAAATGTCATAAAATAGTAGGTTGAATGGGGCCGAATGGAAACAACTCAGAGATGGGCCCCCTGAAAGCTATTTATATTAAAGCTTAGAGAACAAAAGTATCATAATTGGCAGTACTAATAATGACAATTTAGAATATTTGTTTAGTTATCAAGTGCTAATAACGGTGTCCAAAACATCACAATACATGTTTCACAAATATATTTATCAAATTTTTAGTGTTCACAATATTTCTTTGCTAAATAAGTTTCATTTTTCGCTTTTATGTAAGTATTTGTATAAAAACATTCAATTTAAGACTTGACTAGCGTTGAAAACTAATAATTTGAATCATTAATGAACAATGTATATTAAAAATCAAGTGCTATTGAATCTTTGAGCGAGGGCATAGAGGAAAATGTCGCTATATAAGTAACCTGAACATTATCATTATTATTATTATTATTATTATTATTATTATTATTATTACTATATTTTGTCATTACGATTATTATTACTACGGTATAGTTGTTCTCAATATGCAAGTGTGTCTAAGGGAAATTATTAAGGAATATACAAATATATAAATTATACTATAATCACATCTATGGTTTACTGTGATGCAGCAACAATACATCCATCCTAGAGGCAGTATTTAAAAAATTATAATGCTCATATGAGGTTCATGAAATTTATGAGTGACTGTACAGTGTTATCCTGTTGAAATTGTAACCCCTTCAGCACGGTGACGCCTTTTTACCTTTGATTCTGGCCAAAATTGTGCGATTGTACGCAGTTTCAGAAGTACCTATGGTATTCAGAGGGTTTATTGAGATTGTACTTACCACTTTGAGCCATAGAGGTACATTATTAGCTAAAGAAAATCGTGGAATGGTAATCAGAATAATGAAAATAATTACGTCATCGTGCTGAAGGAGTTAATGTTTATATCTTAAACATATCCCAAGCAGTCGTTTCTTTAAATTTTGACAACAATTATTATTGTATATTAAGGGAAATTGTAATTATAAATACATTAGTGTTGACAAATTTAAGTCAAGACACGTTATGGGTTTATGCTTGCGATAGTTTCATACATGTTGTGCTCTAATTTATATACTATACTAGTGCGTAGACAAAGCGTGTAGACAAATAAAACGTGAAAAACAGAAAGGTAACGGAAGACTTAGTAAGGATGAGCAATGTACAGGTAATGAAAGAAAAGAGGCAATGGGGGAAGAGTATGTTTTAAAATACCTATATTAGGTCAAGATTTTTGCTTAACAATACTGAATGGACTATATAGAGTTGTAAACGAAGCTACAAGGAGCCGAACAATTAGAATGTATCCGTAGTAAGAATGTAAATAGCGAGATAGTGTAGGCTGATTGGGTGGTGGAAAACTAGTTGAAATACCGAGATGGGTTGGGTGTGAAAGGGATCTGCCGTATTTGGGCCAATCTGCAGACTCCCGTTGTCTTATGTGCATATGCATTAGGAAATATAGAAGGTCTTAGGAATGGAAGAGCATACTCCGGAGAACGAATGTGAATTGGTAGAGTGGGAGCAGTCAAAAGTGGTGTCCCCCAGGGATCGGTATTAGGTCCCCTGTTGTTTCTTATATACATAAATTACCTAGATTTAGGTATAACTAGTAGGATAAGTAAATTCGCAGACGATACTAAAATGGGGAGATCAATTGATTCAGATAGCGATATAGAGTGCCTCCAAAGGGATCTACCTTACATGAATGGTCAGTAAATTGGCAGATGAAGTTTAACATTGACAAATGCAAGGTATTAAAGATAGGGAAGATGCATACAAATGTTAAATATAAACTAGCTAATTTAGAATTAGAAAATTCAGACTGTGAGAAAGATCTAGGTGTGTTTGTTAGCAATGATTTGAAGCCTAGAAAACAGTGTATAAGCGTTCGTAATAAGGCAAACAGGATTCTCGGGTTCATCTCTAGGAGTGTGAGTAACAGAACTGCTGATGTTATCTTAAAACTTTACTTGTCATTAGTGAGACCCCATATGGATTATGCTGTCCAATTTGGTGTCCTTATTACAGAATGGACATAGATTCATTGGAGAGAGTACAGCGTAGAATGACAAAAATGATCCATATATTAGAAATCTTTCGTATGAAGAAAGGTTGAAGAAATTAGGTTTACATTCGTTAGAGAGACGCAGAGTTAGAGGGGATATGATAGAGGTGTTCAAGGGGTTAGTGGGATTAACAAAGGGGACATGACAAATGTACTAAAGCTCAGTGATAGCGAAAGAACTCGTACCAATGGTTTCAAATTAGATAATTTCGTTTCAGAAAAGATATAGGCAATATTGGTTTGGTAACAGAGTTGTAGATGGGTGGAATGGACTACCAAGTGCTATAGTGGGGTCTAAAACGGTAGGGAGCTTTAAGATAAAATGGATAAGCATATGGACGAGAAGGGTGTGAAGGGGGATCAGCCGGGTTGGGCCAATCAGCACTCTGCATACCCCCATTATCCTGCGTTAATCTCTAACCGTTTTGGTAAGATGATCCTCAGGGTATTAGAGTGTTGAGCCTATAATTGGGCTTTGTAATTGAACTGGGGTTGTGTGGGACAGGGATCTGCCTTGCTTAGGCCAATCGGCTTTCTGCAGACTCCCATTTTCTTATGTTCTTAAATATATTGCGGTTGTTCGGCCATGTCCAAAGAAGAGACAAGAACAGAAAAAAGTACAGATTATTTATTGAAGACAAACTTTCAACTAGTGTAAGATAGAGACCCTTTAGTAAAAGAGAGGGGTCAACTTATTTTTTGTCAGCCGTTTTGGTGCCTCAATTATCAAACTACTAGATTTTGTTATATATTTTATCAAGCAGAATGTAGACCCAAGACCAAACTATATATCATTTACCAGTAATCAAAAATAATTATAATGGGAATACAAATAGTTAAGTGTAAAGAGAAGAAAATGTCATCAGTGGCACCAAGATGGCGGAAGTTGGCCGATCTCTGTTACTATGGGTAGAGTGGATACAGATAAATACAGGGTGGTGACTGGACCTTGTCCAAAGAATAGATAAGAACAGAAAAATAAAATATTGTATATTGAAGGCATATTTAAAGTACGGTAGAGGAACGTATAATAGTTGAGGGTTGGGTGTGAAAGAGATCTGCCGTGTGGAGGCCAATTGGCTCTCTGCATACTACTGTTATCATAAGTTCCAAGGGAGCAAATTTAGACAAATAACCTGAAGGAGTTTCTTCCATGGCCATTCTAAGGCAGGATGAAACAAGGATTCTGAGGTAAAGATGATGATGATGATATATTAATAACTACTTATGCTAATCTATGTAGTAAAACTCGCAGGATAATGAAACAATGGAACATCAAGCTGTTGTCTATTCTCTCAAGACATCTTCATGTATGCCATTGTTTCATTGTCCCTGAGAGTTTTATTACATAATTTGGTCACACATAGTTGTGATTTATTCTCCTTATACTAAACTAAATATATGTAGGTTGAGGGGAAGTACTTATTGGGGCGAGGGGAGCCAGTTAGTGGTTTTGGGGCAATCGGTTCTCTGTAGATCCCCATTGTCTTATGTTCATACGTAAAGGGAAGGGATCGTGGGGGGTGGGGGACTTAGGACAACAGAGAAAGTTGAAGTGGAAAGGGTTGGGACATATTCGAGAACAAAAACATTGTCCGTTATGTAGGTATGATTTCTACATTAATGGATAAATCTTGATAATTGGTGTCCTCACATTATCTGACATTCTAGTCCTGCCTAATCCTCCTAATGCTCTGGCTACAGTTTTCTGGTCCCCCTTTTCTGCTGTTCTGGTACATCTTGTTACTGTCGCTCCTTCTTAAGAACATAAGAACATAAGAAAATGGGAGTCTGCAGAAAGCCGATTGGCCTAAGCAAGGCAGATCCCTGTCCCACACAACCCCAATTACAAAGCCCAATTATAGGCTCAACACTCTAATACCCTGAGGATCATCTTACCAAAACGGTTAGAGATTAACGCAGGATTACGGGGGTCTGCAGAGCGCTGATTGGCCCAACCCTGCTGATCCCCCTTCACACCCAACCCTTCTCGTCCATATGCTTATCCAATTTTATCTTAAAGCTCCCTATCGTTTTTAATCCCACTATAGCACTTGGTAGTCCATTCCACCCATCTACAACTCTGTTACCAAACCAAAATTTGCCTATATCTTTTCTGAAACGAAATTTATCTAATTTGAAACCATTTGTACGAGTTCTTTCGCTATCACTGAGCTTTAGTACATTTGTCATGTCCCCTTTGTTAATCCCACTAACCCACTTGAACACCTCTATCATATCCCCTCTAACTCTGCGTCTCTCTAACGAATGTAAGCCTAATTTCTTCAACCTTTCTTTATACGGAAGATTTCTAATATTATGGATCATTTTTGTCATTCTACGTTGTACTCTCTCCAATGAATCTATGTCCATTCTGTAATAAGGACACCATAATTCTTCTGCTGCTCTGTCCCTTTCTTTTGTTATTCGGGCTCCTTCTGTTATTCTTGCTGCTCTGGCTCGTTCCTTTTGCTGTCCGTCCCGTTCTTTAGTTATTCTGGCTCCTGTTGGGTTTGAAAGGGATCTGCCTTGTGTGGGCCAATCGGCTCTCTGCAGACTCCCGTTTTCTTATGTTCTTATGTATTGTAGCCCCTCCTCTCCCTGTTCCAGCTACACCCTCCGCTATTCTGGCTCCCCTCCCTACTGTTTCGATTCCTCCTCTTTTTCTGGCTCATCCCTTCACTTCTCTGGTAATCCTCAATTTCCTCCTGCTGCTCACTTTCATCCTCCTGCTGCTCACTTTCATCCTCCTGCTGCTCACTTTCATCCTCCTGCTGCTCGCTTTCATCCTCCTCCTGCCCACTTTCATCCTCCTGCTCGCTTTCTTCCTTCTGCTGCTCACTTTCATCCTCCTCCTGCTCGCTTTCTTCCTCCTGCTGCTCACTTTCATCCTCCTGCTGCTCAATTTCATCCTCCTGTTGCTCACTTTCATCCTCCTGTTGCTCACTTTCATCCTCCTGCTGCTCACTTTCATCCTCCTGCTGTTCACTTTCATCCTCCTGCTGCTCACTTTCATCCTCCTGCTGCTCGCTTTCATCCTCCTGTTGCTCACTTTCATCATCCTGCTGCCCATTTTCATCCTCTTGTTGCTCACTTTCATCCTCCTGCTCGCTTTCTTCCTCCTGCTGCTCACTTTCATCCTCCTGTTGCTCACTTTCATCCTCCTGCTCGCTTTCTTCCTGCTGTTCATACTCCTGCCGCTCATACTCCCACTGCTGCATGGCTTCCGTTCTCTGCACACACTTGTTCCACCAACCCCTGTTTTCCATAGGCCACACCCCCGCCTTATCCTGGAACCACATTGCCTTCTCCCACACCTCCATCCGGTAACTCCTATCATTCAACACCCCCTCATTTTTCAGCCTGGCATTTAGTAAACAATCTCTCCTTTCTATCTCCACCGCTGATGCCCTCTCTCGCTCTCCCTCATACTCCCTCTGTCTTTCCTCCTCTCTGTCGTCTTCATCCAGCATCCTCCGTAAATCCCTTGATACTCGCTCTATCCCCCTCTCCAGCTGATACGTCTCCCCATCGATGCTCCTGAGCGACTCACCGGAGATCTCCACAAAGGCCTCTCTCTGCTCTCCGCTAAGGGCTCTCAGTCCACCTCTGGAACAAAGACAAATAATAGTGCAGATTAATTTCTGTTCTACTAAGAAAGGTTGATTGGCTAAATACCATGTGATACCATATAATAAGGATGGCAGTAAAATTATGAACACAGTGGCTTAAGGTTATTGGTGCATTAAGGGGACATGGTCGAGGCCACCTAGAGTACCAGGCCGCACGGATGGGACCTTTCAATTCTGTGGCTAGGCAAAGGTAGGGCTAATTTTTTCGCACTACCCTCACAGGTCGGTATACATTTGAGTGAGATAGGGGGAAGATCGCACTGTGTTTCCAAATTATTTCCCCCTTCTAATTACTTTATAAGTATATTAAAACTAAGTTTACCCATACTTGACAAGAAGGTAATTTTAAGGAATTTTGAAGAAATTAACTATGAAGAAGTAAAAACAGATGAGGAAATTGATTTTGGTTTATGTCATACGAATGTTGAAGTTTGTAAGGAGGATATATAGATCGATTGCTAGATAGATATAGTTAAATATATAGATAGTTAACCCTCTCCGACATATGACGCGATTTTGAGCCTATTGAACGTAAAAACATAAGAAAATGGGAGTCTGCAAAAAGCCGATCGGCCCATACAAGGCAGATCCCTGTCACACCCAACCCCAATTACTAGGCCCAATAATGGGGATACTTTAAAGCCTTTGTTACCATCAGGGGTATTTAGAAACCTTTAGTTTAGTTACTTCAACCTCTGCAGTTGTCCTTGAGTTAGCTGTGGGCAGAAAACTAATTTTGGAGAGGTAATTATTAGAGTGAGAGAACTCTATTTAATATTGCTAATCTGGCAACCTCTGCGTCATATGTGCGTGAAAGGGTTAAACACAGAGTGAGAGTGAGTGCGTGTTTACTGTATGTGTGTGAGTAGTGCGTGTATGTGGTGAGGAGTGCGTGTGTCCTTGTGTGTGTGTGTCTGTTGGAGAAATTACAAATTATTGCATAACAGAACTGAAGATGGATTACATACTAACAGGAAAATTTCAAACAGACCATTTGGAAGCAAGATTTGGTCACTATTGGCAGTTAGCAGGAGGAAATTACAATATTTTGTACGCCAAATATATGAGTGTGAAAAGAAGATACGGATGATGTCAGTGTTAAAATTAAGTTTACCTATACTCGACAAGAAGGTAATTTTAAGGAATTTTGGAGAAATTAACTATGAAGTAAAAACAGATGAGGAAATTGATTTTGGTTTATGTCATACGAATGTTGAAGTTTGTAAGGAGGATATTGATAGGTGTAAAGACATCATCCCAGTGATAGTGTATTTAGCTGGCTATTGCTGTTACTCTGTGATAAAGGAAATTAAATGTAATGCATATAAAGAAATTATTACGTGTTCAGATAGTGATGAAGACATTCCTGAAAATCTAAGTTACATTGCTGGAATTAGCAGAGGTTCTCTTATTTACCCAGATAGTGTGACAGCCAACATGGTCATGTATAACTATATTGTTATTAACAAACTTGTTCAACTTCCTGCCTTTCGAAATGCTACTAGCCAAAGAAATATAGCAACACAGCTCACAGTTACGGCTTTAGCAGATGCTGATCTCCTGTTCCCTA
Source organism: Paralithodes platypus (assembly GCA_032716605.1). Lineage (NCBI taxonomy): Eukaryota > Metazoa > Arthropoda > Malacostraca > Decapoda > Lithodidae > Paralithodes > Paralithodes platypus. The sequence goes on along the minus strand of CM064488.1, from coordinate 15,863,391 downwards.
GTGATATGTGTGAAAATGGTTATAACACCGAAAACATAGAAAGTATGGTGGTATATGCTTCTACAAATGCAATATTAAATAATTACTGTGCTAAAGAAAATAACATCCCAGCAGCTACCAGAGCTAATAAGAATGTAGGCATGAAGAGAAAGCTTCAAACCATAGACAAATAGCTTATGTGTACTGTATTTTATAATTATTGTACTGTGTGTGTGTTTGTGACTGCAGGTGTGTGTGTGTGATTGTGAAGGTGAGTGTGTCTGCATGGTGTGGTCACTGGTCAGGTAAGGTAATCGGATTTCAAAAGTATAAGAACATAAGAAAATGGGAGTCTGCAGAAAGCCGATTGGCCTAAGCAAGGCAGATCCCTGTCCCACACAACCCCAATTACAAAGCCCAATTATAGGCTGAACACTCTAATACCCTGAGGATCATCTTACCAAAACGGTTAGAGATTTAACGCATGATTACGGGGTCTGCAGAGCGCTGATTGGCCCAACCCTGCTGATCCCCCTTCACACCCAACCCTTCTCGTCCATATGCTTATCCAATTTTATCTTAAAGCTCCCTATCGTTTTTAATCCCACTATAGCACTTGGTAGTCCATTCCACCCATCTACAACTCTGTTACCAAACCAATATTTGCCTATATCTTTTCTGAAACGAAATTTATCTAATTTGAAACCATTGGTACGAGTTCTTTCGCTATCACTGAGCTTTAGTACATTTGTCATGTCCCCTTTGTTAATCCCACTAACCCACTTGAACACCTCTATCATATCCCCTCTAACTCTGCGTCGTCTCTCTAACGAATGTAAGCCTAATTTCTTCAACCTTTCTTTGTACGGAAGATTTCTAATATTATGGATAATTTTTGTCATTCTACGTTGTACTCTCTCCAATGAATCTATGTCCATTCTGTAATAAGAACACCAAAATTGAACAGCATAATCCATATGGGGTCTCACTAATGACAAGTAAAGTTTTAAGATAACATCAGCAGTTCTGTTACTCACACTCCTAGAGATGAACCCGAGAATCCTGTTTGCCTTGTTTCGAACGCTTATACACTGTTTTCTAGGCTTCAAATCATTGCTAACAAACACACCTAGATCTTTCTCACAATTCGAGTTTTCTAATTCCATATTAGCTAGTTTATATTTAACATTTGTATGCATCTTCCCTATCTTTAATACCTTGCATTTGTCAATGTTAAACTTCATCTGCCAATTTACTGACCATTCGTGTAAGGTATCTAGATCCCTTTGGAGGCACTCTATATCTCTATCTGAATCAATTGTTCTCCCCATTTTGGTTTCGTCTGCAAATTTACTTATCCTACTAGTTATACCTAAATCAAGGTCATTTATGTATATAAGAAACAACAGAGGACCTAATACAGATCCCTGGGGGACACCACTTTTGACTGCTCCCCATTCTGACTTCGTACCATTTATGCTGACTCTCTGCTTCCTACCAATTAGCCATGACCTAATCCATCCCAACAACGCCCCACCTATTCCATGCGCCTCAACCTTTCTCATCAATCTCTCATGTGGGACTCTGTCGAAAGCTTTACTGAAATCTAAATATATTATATCATATGACTTGTCATTATCTACTGCTTCATATACCTCTGAGAAAAAAACTAAGCAAATTAGTAAGGCAAGAACGTCCCTGAGTGAATCCATGTTGAGAAGAATTTATTAAATTAAATGTATCTAAGTGGTTTCTAATTTTACTAGCAATAATTGACTCTAGTAGCTTTCCTATGATTGATGTAAGACTAATGGGACGGTAATTGGATGCTATTGATTTGTCACCTTTTTTTAAGATCGGAACTACGTTTCCAAGCTTCCAAGGTTCTGGAACTATACCTGTCTCCAATGACCTGTTAAATAAACATGTTAATTGGTAACTTAACTCATCCCTACATTCTTTTAATACTCTAGCATATACCTCATCAGGACCAGGCGATTTATGAGGTTTCATAAGAACATAAGAAAATGGGAGTCTGCAGAAAGCCGATTGGCCTAAGCAAGGCAGATCCCTGTCTCACACAACCCCAATTCAATTACAAAGCCCAATTATAGGCTTCACACTCTAATACCCTGAGGATCATCTTACCAAAACGGTTAGAGATTAACGCAGGATTATGGGGGTCTGCAGAGCGCTGATTGGCCCAACCCGGCTGATCCCCCTTCACACCCAACCCTTCTCGTCCATATGCTTATCCAATTTTATCTTAAAGCTCCCTACAGTTTTAGATCCCACTATAGCACTTGGTAGTCCATTCCACCCATCTACAACTCTGTTACCAAACCAATACTTGCCTATATCTTTTCTGAAACGAAATTTATCTAATTTGAAACCATTGGTACGAGTTCTTTCGCTATCACTGAGCTTTAGTACATTTGCCATGTCCCCTTTGTTAATCCCACTAACCCTCTTGAACACCTCTATCATATCCCCTCTAACTCTGCGTCTCTCTAACGAATGTAAACCTAATTTCTTCAACCTTTCTTCATACGAAAGATTTCTAATATTATGGATCATTTTTGTCATTCTACGCTGTACTCTCTCCAATGAATCTATGTCCATTCTGTAATAAGGACACCAAAATTGGACAGCATAATCCATATGGGGTCTCACTAATGACAAGTAAAGTTTTAAGATAACATCAGCAGTTCTGTTACTCACACTCCTAGAGATGAACCCGAGAATCCTGTTTGCCTTATTACGAACGCTTATACACTGTTTTCTAGGCTTCAAATCATTGCTAACAAACACACCTAGATCTTTCTCGCAGTCTGAATTTTCTAATTCTAAATTAGCTAGTTTATATTTAACATTTGTTTGCATCTTCCCTATCTTTAATACCTTGCATTTGTCAATGTTAAACTTCATCTGCCAATTTACTGACCATTCATGTAAGGTATCTAGATCCCTTTGGAGGCACTCTATATCGCTATCTGAATCAATTGATCTCCCTATTTTAGTATCGTCTGCGAATTTACTTATCCTACTAGTTATACCTAAATCTAGGTCATTTATGTATATAAGAAACAACAGGGACCTAATACCGATCCCTGGGGGACACCACTTTTGACTGCTCCCCATTCTGACTTGGTACCATTTATGCTGACTCTCTGCTTCCTACCAATTAGCCATGACCTAATCCATCCTAACAACGCCCCACCTATTCCATGTGCCTCAACCTTTCTCATCAATCTCTCATGAGGGACTCTGTCGAAAGCTTTACTGAAATCTAAATATATAATATCATATGACTTGTCATTATCTACTGCTTCATATACCTCTGAGAAAAAACTAAGCAAATTAGTAAGGCAAGACCGTCCCTGAGTGAATCCATGCTGAGAAGAATTGATTAATTTAAATGTTTCTAAGTGGTTTCTCATTTTCCTAGCAATAATTGACTCTAGTAGCTTTCCTATGATTGAAGTGAGACTAATGGGACGGTAATTGGATGCTATTGATTTATCACCTTTTTTGAAGATCGGAAGTACATTTGCAAGCTTCCAAGCTTCTGGAACTATACCCGTTTCTAATGACTTGTTAAATAGAAATGTTAATGGGTAACTTAACTCATCTCTGCATTCTTTTAATACTCTAGCATATACCTCATCAGGACCAGGCGATTTATGAGGTTTCAGTCTGTCAATTTCCTTAAGCACATCATTTCTACTTATAGTAACCGTACTTAACCTATTATCTATACTATCTATACTATCGCTGTATACCTTACGGACTTCTGGAAACTGTGCCAAATTTTCATTAGTGAAAACGGAAAGAAATTGACTATTTAATGTACTGCACATTTCTAAATCATTTTCTGTCATTTCTCCTATCGAAGTTTTAAGGGTACCAATTACATCTCTAACCTTGGATTTATATAGTTGGTAAAAAGCTTTAGGATTATTTTTTGAGTCATTGGCAACCTTAATTTCATAATTTATTTTTTTCTTTACTAATATCCCTTTTTACCTGTCGTGATAGATTCTGATAGTAAGCAAGTAGGTGAATTTCGCCTTTTTTAATTTTTGTATATATTCCTCTCTTTTTTCCTAGAAGATCTAATAGTCTATTATTCATCCATTTGGGTTGGTTCTGTGTTGATCTAAATTTTCTTTTGGGGATATATTTATTTTGCGCATTGAATACTGACTTGATAAAATTATCGTATGTATCTACCAAGTTTGACGTCTCTTCCTGACTTAAGATGACAGGTGCCTGAGAAAGGATACACTCATTTGGACACCTGGATCGACTTAATTTTTTGACCATAGGGTCCGCTAACAGGGCTTCTCTTAACCCCCCATAATTGGCTTTTCTGAAGTCAGGTATTAATGTTGTATTCTCTCTGATATTACCTTTCCATTGTATATTAAAATACACAGAATTGTGATCACTATTTCCTAGGTGGTCCCCGATTTCTACACTATTTATCATATGTTCATTGTTACTGAAAACGAAATCGAGAATATTATCACCTAGTCGGCGTATCTATGAATTGAGATAAAAAACTATCTTGTACTACCTCAATAAACTCCTTTGAATCAGAGTCGCCTATTTGTTGCTGCCAATCTATATTAGGGAAATTAAAATCCCCCATAATGCACACGTTGCTAAGCCTTGATGCTATTTTAATTTCCTCTCCTAATGATGTTCCGTCATTTCTACTCATATTTGGCGGTCTATACATAACTCCAATAACTAAAGTCTCACTACCTTCGTTAACTTCTACCCAAACACTTTCATTTTCATTATTTACTCTAATACCTGATTTAGTACAGCTTTTTAATGAACTCCTGACAAACACTGCTATACCGCCGCCCCTCCTACTTGTTCGGTCATATTTAAACAAACTATATCCCGGTATATCAAACTCTGCTAAAAAAATGCCTGGTTTCTGTATTAATCCATGTTTCAGTTAGCGCTATTATGTCTATATTTTCTTTGCTAACCAGTGCTCTAAGTTCGTTCATTTTGTTACATAAACTCCTGCAATTTGTATAATAAACCCTCAAACTATTACTTGTATTTGCAACTATTTTTCTATTGTTTTTAACTAATTTATTTTTACCTGTTGAACTACTGGACCTAGACGGAAAAGCTACGCTATCAGAATGTTCGTTATTACTATCAATTTCATGTGGCTGGGATTCTATTTTACTTACACACCTATGGTTTATTAACAAAACCCCGCAACAAACTTGTCGAGTGAGCTGGCTAAGGTCGAAACTCCTAGTCGAGAGAGATGTACTCCATCCTGGGCATACAGTTCATCCTTACCGTAGAAGAGGGTCCAGTTATCCAGGAATGGAATAGTATTTGCCTTGCAATACTTCTCCAGCCGGCTATTTACACCAATAGCCCTGGAGGACCATTCCTTCCTTACCCCTCTTCTTGGTAGGATACTGTGTACCACAGGAACTCCACCCTTCTCCTTGATCCTCTCCAACATTTCCTGGTACGTGGTGAGCAACTCCTCAGTCCTGCATTTCCAAATGTCGTTGCTCCCTGCGTTGAGGAAGATGATGGGGTCCTCTCCACTCGCTTCCATGACACCATCTAGCTTTTCTGCCACCTTCTCGACTCCGGCACCAGGCAGACAGACAACTTTACCAACATGTGTGTTAGTAGCCCTACCAAGGTATTTAACCACTGAATCCCCTACAATTAAAATAGACTTAGCTGTTTTCTGTTGCCGGCCTGTAGCAGAAGTAGTAGCAGCAGAAGTAGCTGCAGATTTCCTCCCCTCCCCTCTCACTGCCCCGCTGTAAGACGGGTCATCTCCTTCCTCCTTTCCCCCTTCACTGCCATCACACTCGTCATCCAGGGCGCTATACTTGTTTTTAACAGTCACATACTGCTTCTGGAAGGTTAATTTCATTCCTCTTGAAGATGCCACCTTCCAGGAAGAGTCCGGTTTTCCTACACCAGTGGCATTTTTTGTTTTCCTCTATTGCCATCTTCAATGCTAAGTTCTCGTCCTTGAGAGATTGGACCTCGAGCTCAACATTCTCCAGCCTCTCTTGCAAAGCAAGACAAAGCTGGAGAACATGGGAAGAGGTGACAATCTCATCAGCACAAGCCATCACTAAGAATGTTCACCTCACTAGGGGATAAACAGGTATGTCACGAGCGGTCACTGGGTACGTCCTCACTGGTCAAAGGTCAGGAGCCTACTGAGCCTACAGTCTGTCAATTTCCTTAAGCACATCATTTCTACTTATAGTAATCGTACTTAACCTATTTTCTATACTATCGCTATATACCTTACGGACTTCTGGAAACTGTGCCAAATTTTCATTTGTGAAAACGGAAAGAAATTGACTATTTAATGTACTGCACATTTCTAAATCATTTTCTGTCATTTCTCCTATCGAAGTTTTAAGGGGACCAATTACATCTCTAACCTTGGATTTATATAGTTGGTAAAAAGCTTTAGGATTATTTTTTGAGTCATTGGCAACCTTAATTTCATAATTTCTTTTTTCTTTCCTAATATCCTTTTTTACCTGTCTTGATAGATTCTGATAGTAAGCAAGTAGGTGAATTTCGCCTTTCCTAATTTTTCTATATATTCCTCTCTTTTGTCCTAGAAGATCTAATAGTCTATTATTCATCCATTTGGGTTCGTTCTGTGTTGATCTAAATTTTCTTTTGGGGATGTATTTATTTTGTGCATTGAATACTGACTCGATACAATTATCGTATGTATCTACCAAGGTTGACGTCTCTTCCTGACTTAAGATGACAGGTGTCTGAGAAGGTACACTCATTTGGACACCTGGATCGACTTAATTTTTTGACCATAGGGTCAGCTAGTAGGGCTCTTCTTAACCCACCATAATTGGCTTTTCTGAAGTCAGGTATTAATGTTGTATTCTCTCTGGTATTACCTTTCCATTGTATATTAAAATACACAGAATTGTGGTCACTATTTCCTAGGTGGTCCCCTATCTCTACATTATTTACCATATGTTCATTGTTACTGAAAACTAAATCGAGTATATTATTACCTCTAGTCGGCGTATCTATGAATTGAAATAAAAAACTATCTTGTACTACCTCTATAAACTCCTCAGAATCAGATTCTCCTATTTGATGCTGCCAATCTATATTCGAAAAATTAAAATCCCCCATAATGCACACATTGCTAAATATTGATGCCATTTTAATTTCCTCCCATGATGACGTTCCGTCATTTCTACTCATATTTGGCGGTCTATACATAACTCCAATAACTATGGTCTCACTACCTTCGTTAACCTCTACCCAAACACTTTCATTATCGTTATTTAGTCTAATACCTGATTTAATACAGCTTTTTAATGTACTCCTGACAAACACTGCTATACCGCCACCCCTCTTACTTTTCGGTCATATTTAAACAAACTATATCCTGGTACCCTACCCACCCCTACTCTGTGCAACTCTCCAACCCAAGAGTGAAACGTTACTCTCAAACTTTCTTCTACTCAACAGCTGAGCTCTGGAACTCTCTCCCAGAATCAGTCTTTCCCTCTTCCTATGACTTAAATTGCTTCAAACTCCGTGTGTCCAGGCATTTTGGCTCGAACGTCCCTTGATTTTGGCCCTGTCACTCTTTCAACTATGGGGGAGGCACTCGCTATAGGCAGTTATGCCTTTTGCCTCCCTCAATCACATAGAAAAAAAAAAAATAAAAAAAATATCAAATTCTGCTAAAAAATGCCTGGTTTCTGTATTAATCCACGTTTCAGTTAGCGCTATTATGTCTATATTTTCTTTGCTAACAAGGGCTCTAAGTTCGTTCATTTTGTTACATAGACTCCTACAGTTTGTGTAATATACTCTCAATTTACTTCTTTTCTTTATACCTAATTTACCTTTATTTCTAACGACATTTCCATCTTCCGTTGCACCATCACTACTATCATTTGCAATATAGTCATCATTTTTAGCATGAGACTGAATATCCTTATCGCTTTCGCCTGACGCTAAAATTGTTCCATTTAACCTCTCATTTACACTCTCAATATTTCTGTTCAAAACCCCACAACCACCCTATCTAAAGAACTAGCTAATGTAGTACCCCTAACCATGAAAGATGAACCCCATCCCTTGCGTACATCCCATCTCTCCCATAAAAACTATCCCAGTTATCAATGAATGGTATTGCTTTTTCTTTGCAATATTTCTCCAAACGGCAACTGACACCAATCGCCCTGGGTGTCCATTCCTTGGGAACTCCTCTTCTGGGTAGGATACAATGTACTACAGGGATCCCTCCCTTCATCCTAACCTTATCTAACACATCCCGATACTGCTGCAGCAGTTCCTCACTTCTACCCTTACCAACATCGTTACTCCCGGCACTGAGACAGATAATGGGGTTATCTCCACTATCTTCCAAGATGTGGTCCATCTTCTCTAAAACCCTCCCAACTCCATGGCCAGGCAGACACACAACCTTCCTAAGTTTAGTGCGGGTAGCCCTAACTAAATGTCTTACCATGGAGTCGCCCACAATCGACACAGACTTACCTTCTCGGGACACAAACTTACCTTTCCCTCGGGAGGATCCAGCAGCTGCAGGTGGAGAACCCCCGGTGGTGGCAGAAGCTCCCTTGGTGGTGGGGGTGGTGGTGGTGGCGGTAGGTAGCGGTAGGTAGCGGTAGGTAGCACAGCGTCAGCGGTTGGAGCTGAGTCGGCGGCAGGCACTTCGGCTAACCCTCCCTTATCCTGACTATCTTTTCCCTCACATTCGTCTCGCAAAGGAGAGAATGTATTTGTCACACTCATACCTATTCTACTATCCTGCTTCTTGACTGTGACTTTCCCACCCGTATTTTTAACAACCTGCCATGAATACAATTTGTCATCAACTTCCTCCCTTTTCCCCTTACTCGACTTAATTTCCTCTTGGCTAAGCTTGAAAGCTAGATTTTCGTCTTTAATCAAATCCACTTCCCTCTGAAGTTTAACATTAACCTCCCTTAGAGCCAAGACCTCTTCCTTCACCACAACCATCTCTTACCTGGAGAATAAGATGATGCAGTTCAGTAAAGGACTCGCACTCCATACCTGACATTATCCCAAAAAGCTTAGCGAGGAGCAAACAACTAAGTACAGAAAACAAAAACAAATAAGTCAACTAACAGCTAAAAACTGAGGTAAAACACTTTTATATATACACGAGTGCACTGCCTCCAAACACAGGTAGGTGCGTATGGTCACTGGGTCACGAGCAGGTGGTCCGGGCAGGAACTCAAATTAACACAACCTCCTCCTGTCACTGACTGACTGAAACTGAAACTGAAAGTATAATCCCGGAACAGAGATTGGATTAGGCCTAGTACAAAGGTCATTCCTTTATGTGTGGGTTTGTGTGGGTTATATTGACAGGGATCTGCCTTGTATGGGCCGGTCGACTTTTTTGCAGACTCCCAATTTCTTATGTTCTTTTGTTCTTATATGTTTATATTAATTTATATAGTACATTTATAGTTACATTTAGTTAGTTACTTATATGTATTTGTTCATGAATAATAGTGGATGTCGCTTATATTGTCTCTCCAGTAAGGCTCTCTTTATTGGCTGTGTATAAAATATAGTATTGTATAATAGCATTTTGTATTATGTTTTCCAATAGGAAAAAAGTAATAGTACTTGTAATACGTTTTCATCTTGTACAAATACTTGTTCAAGGTATGAGTGTAATTTGCAGTAAATACCAAAGTATGTTGTTATAATATCGGCATCATAATATATAATAATATAATTTTGCGTCCACAGTAAAAGATATATATTGTTTTATGTGTACTTTAATTTATAGTTAAACTGATAAAATATAAAAGGGAGAGTAATTATAGACTTGGGAGACAGAGCGGTCCGTGAATGTAGCACCACCTTGCTGACGTCACAGTATGGTCGACGCGGCCTGGTACTCTCGGTGGTCTCGGCAGGGTTGGGTTTTCTGACCCCCCTTCTCCCTTATGTTTAGCCTCATTGGTATTCAGATTTTATGACGTTAGGCCCATGTTAAGATATTTCGCCCCAATGTATTGCCAATATAAAGACCATTCACGCAATGTATGTGTCGATGTTTTCCTTTTATTTTGTTTTATCCTAGAGAGAATAGCGAGCCTGTAATTTAAGAGTAATTGGCCTTCGGCCTGGACATTTTTGTATCGAAAAAATGTACACATTTATCTTTCAAGAGTTTTTTTTTTTTTTTTTTAAGTTTAATGGAGGTATAGGGAGGAAACTAAAAATATAAATACACAAGCCAATAAATACGCCCATCCCCCTTGATGAATGGAGATACTGACATTTCAAATATATGTGTCTTTATCTGGGTCCATCACCTATTCCTATCTCCAATAGGTTTTATTGGGCCAATGTCCCATAAATGCAAAGCATACAGATTTATTTTGTTTATCATGGGAGATGGGTCGTTTTTCTGGTCTCCCTTCTTCCTCATGTTTAGATCCATTAGTTTTCATATGTTAGACGTTCGGTCCATTAGTTTGACGATTTAAATACATTTGTTTTCAATATTAAGACTTTTCGTGTAATTTAGGTGTAGATGTTTTCTTGAAGAGCGATAGCAAGCCTGTACATTTAGATGAACTGGCCTTAAGCCACTTCACACCTTCATGTATAACACACCCGCTGTTGAGGCCATTATTAACCAATTAGAATACCACGGACATCACGACACCACGCCATATATATTTTGGGAGGAATGGTGTTGTCTTTGTTTGTTTGTATTTCACTGTCTTTATGTCTGTTTTCCTGTTTTTCCCTGTCTTTCTCTATATCACTTTATGTCTGTTTCTGTCACTCTGTTTTCCTGTTATTCTGTCTTAAATTGTCTGTCTGTATTTCACTGTCTCTGCCTGTCGTCCTGTTTCTGTTTTTCCCTGTAATTGTCTGTTTATATGTGTATACTGTGTAATTTGCCTTTAAAACCTTTATTAACCCATTAGAACACCACGGTCATCACGACACAACTCCATATATATTATGAGAGGAATGGTGTTATTTATGTCTGTTTGTATTTCATTGTTTCTGTCTGTTTTTCAGTTTTTGCCTGTTTATTTCACTGTCTGTTTTCCGGTTTTTCTATTATCGTCATTTCTCTGTCTCTATTTCATTGTCTCTGTCTTTCTATCTTTCCTATCTCCGTTTCTGTCTTCATGTTAGTCTCTGTATCCGTTTGTTCTCGATTTCACTGTCTGTCAGTCTTCCTACTGTTCCCTGTCATATTCTGTGTATATGTGAATGCTGCACAATTTGTCTTTAAAACCATTATTAACCCATTAGAACACCACGGACATCACGCCACAACTCCATATATATTGTTGGAGGAATGTTGTCTTTTTTCTCTGTCTGTTTGTCTCTGTATATATTTCACTTTCTGTCTTAATTGTGAGAGGAAATCCGTCTCTTTTCTCACTGTCTCCGCCTGTCTTCCTCTTATTCCTTCCTCCGTTTGTCTGTTTCTATACAACTGTCTCTGTCTGCCGTCCTGTTCTTCCCTGTCACTGTCTGTTTATACTGGCTAATCAGTCTTTAAAGCCATTATTAGAACCCCATGTAGACAAATGTTTGTAAGCTCTTGCAATTATATTTATGCAATTACATCCAGTTAGATTAATATTGCGATTAATTCACCTATATATTTAAAATTACATAATACACATTTACTTATATAAAGCTGAATTGATCTGAACATCAATCTAAATGGATCTATTTGTATAAAGAACATCGCAAGAGCTCACGAACATTTGTTAGTAGCTGGACATTACGAATACACCCCATATATACTGTGGGAGGAATGTTGTCTATATGTCTGTCTTTCTGTTTTCCATGTCTCCGTTTGTCCGTTTTTATATCACTATCTTTATTTATTCAAACTGTATTTTTTCGTCTCCGTTTGCCTGTCTCGATGTCACTGTTTCTCTTTCTGTTTTTCGTCAGTCTGCTTATGCTTTGTAATCTATTTTTCTTTCATTCTATTTTTTCTGTTTCTCTGTAAATATCTCAGCCTCTCTTCTTAACAGATAAATCAATAGGCAAAGAATTACATAAACAAAATGTATCTTATACCTGTTTGGTCTCGTAACTGTGTAGCAGGATGCACTACCTGATGCCAACCCCCCTGGTGTGTGTGTGGGGGGAGTTGACTTTCTACTAGTTAACCCTATTTGGTCCGCCTCTTGGGGGTTGTGATATTTCAATTGCTTAATTATTACTGAAGATTTTGCTTGCTTTTGACATTTGTCGAGCAATGTATTCCAGATTCTCCCTAAGATAAACGCCTTCCCAGACTCCCTTTAACACAAACAAAAAAATGCCCATTTAGACTTCCTTACAACTAAATTTGTGTCAATAGACAAATGTCTTGGATAAAGGCAGGTTTCTTACAAGTTACAGGATCGCTATCGATTTCCCGGAAGAAAAAAAAATAGCCACCTGAATGGGGTGAACCGTCTTATTATCGTCAAACTAATGGGTTGAAACGTCTTCAAGCTTACATACGAATTGAGCGAAACAGGAGATGTAAAAAAAAACCCCGAACCAAATAAGGTAAAACCGGCCAAGGCTATGAGTCTCCCACCTACACTACACTCTGAGGAAAGGTATACATTAACAAGGTGTATCAAGTCCTTGGGTATACTAATCGTGATTAACCTTACTCTTTTTATATAGATGGGCTAATTATTACCTCCGCCAACGAAGTATGACTGAAAATATTTGTTCGCCTCTGTTTCTGTGTCTGTTTGTTTGTAAACAATATATCTCGCAAGATTATGAACCGATGTTCACGATATTTGGTGGACAGATATGATATGAGCCAAGGATGAAGTGGTTCACTTCAGGAGGCGATCCGGATTATTTCCTGGAACCCAGGCCCAGAAGATAATCTAGGTCTATGATAATGCCAAAGAACCAGCCACCGTAGGCTGAGGTATGCGCGCTACCGATTGCCCCTCTGGTTACTTGTTTTATATGTATGAAAGAGACAAAAGGTATAGCTCCGTGTAACAAGTGTCAATCGCCCTCTATTGAAAGAGTGATATATAGCCAAAATCAAGGTACGGTACTTTAAAAGGGTAAACTATTTAGGACACTTTATTGAGCTTCTCCATGCCTTTCTTACACCCACTCTGTTCAATAGAATTAGGTTAAGATTTGTCCTCCGTTTACTAAAGACTGCCTAATACTTCACTTTTGTTTATGATGGTATTTATTCTCTAGTTCTGGCTGTCATAAAGACGATCCGATTTAGTTTATGAATGTCATACGGGTGTCAGGGTTAATGGGCAAGCTCACACAGCCGGATCTGGTGTTCGAGTCATGTGGTAAGTGGCATAAAATGTATCATTAATATACATGTTGACTTCACTCAAAAGCTTATATTTGGTCAATGGCACCATCCAAGATCAATAGGTACACCCTGTGAGGATTTTACGTGACACTGACGGACCCATGTATGATTTTTGGAGTGTCTGCTAATGCCCACATTTTGCTAAAAGGGGAGGCTGAACCTTGGATGAGGCCCGAAAGTAAAAATTTCAAATTTTTTGTTCTTTTTCTAAAATGCTTCTGTCAACATACGAGAATAGCATAGGAGGGCAAACAAAAAACATATCTCATCCATAACACCCCCGGTCGGGGGTTCAACAACACCCCCGAATTTTTTTTTTTACCCTCGGCCAAATTTTTGTTTTGTTTGGTGTTTGTCTAAAAGGCTTCTGTAAGCAATATAAACTATCATATGAGGGCATAAACCTCCATATGACATCCCCTAGCCCCGCTCTCCCCCCCCCCCCCCAATGGCCCCCAAAATCATGGATTTATATGAAACACTTGTGAAAGTCATCTGTTGACCCAAGGTTGCAAGATGTTTTACATCAGTAACCCATATAACTTTGTTTTCTCTAAGAGCTTGGTAATAGAAAACCTTTATAGTCGAGTTATTGGTCGAGAATAACTAAGTTACCCCAACTTAGTTATTCTTGACCAAACTTTTCATCATTTAGGTATGAATTTAAATGTTTTGCGATTACCAGAGATCATATATTGGCAACTCCAAGAGCATCTACTTTTTTGTATATTGCTCTACTTCGCTCCTCTTCTACACACTACATATAGGACTATAGAGCAACTGTAAAATGATTAGATAATGGCATTATCTCCCATAATTTCAAAGATTCAAAAAATTTCATGTCGAAATTTGGGCAACCAAAAAATATAGATATATTATATATTTTGTTCAGACCCTTCTATTATTCAATATGGGAAAACTAGATAATTTTCTTGTAGGGGATGCTTGTAGGATACGCCAGAAAAACATTGGGAGAAATTTGATTTTTTTTTCAATGACTAGATGATTTTTCATATATTTCAATGAAATTCTGCGCTGGCACGCACATAGAGAGCTGATTTTTTTCAGCGAGTCTTAGTATTTCCATTGGTAATAAGATGGTATAATGCCAGAAACAAAATCTCTTATACAGGGTGAATTTGGGAGTGAAAGGGTCAGCCTCCGCTTATCTGGATCCCCTTCTCATGCTTAGCCCCATCAGTTTTGAGACTGTAAGACATTGGTCCCATTAGTTAGGCGATTTTTAGACCCTTTGTGCCGTGAATGTGTATTTTTTTCCGGGCGAGCGATAGAGAACCTGCAGTTCAGGAGGAATTTTTCTAGCAAAAGATGTACACATTTATTTCGAAAAGGGGTATTGGGGGTATTTTGTAAGCTGGATGGAGGTATAGGGAGGTAACTAAAGCAGTAATAAATATAATTTCTCCCATGAACAAATTGGAAAAAAAACATTGCAAACAAGGGCTACGTGTGAGCTCGCCCATTGAAACCGTTTATACCCTCTAGCATTCTCACACACCCTTCATAAACTGAATATCATCAACTGGTAGCCATCATTTAACATCTAATAAATAAAATGGAATATGACTCATTGCAAGAAGACATATACGCCATTCACACGTAAAATGCAATCGAAAATGACAAATCCCTACAGAACAGCATGCGGCAATTATTGTGTCAAGGTATACATGTTATTTATTGTGTTTATGCTATTTACAGAACCAAAATCAAAATAATGGATTGAGGAAGAACAAACAAAAAACATACAAGGAGGAGGTTTTTATGGAATCAGTGACCTGATGAAACTATCTGCGAAATATTGTCAGTAAAGTGCTCCTCCTCTAATGTTGTCAGTAAAGTGCTCCTCCTCTAATGTTGTCAGTAAAGTGCTCCTCCTCTAATGTTGTCAGTAAAGTGCTCCTCCTCTAATGTTGTCAGTAAAGTGCTCCTCCTCTAATGTTGTCAGTAAAGTGCTCCTCCTCTAATGGTGTTTATATTTATTGTCAGTAAAGTGCTCCTCCTCTAATGGTGTTTATATTTATTGTCAGTAAAGTGCTCCTCCTCTAATGGTGTTTATATTTATTGTCAACTATTGGGAGTTATTATAACAAAATATCTCACAACATATAAATTGACATTCACGAAATATGGTGGGTTAATAGGATATGCGCCAAGGAATAATGTGATTCCATTTACGAGGCCATCCGGAGATTTTCACGAAATTTAGTGAGCAAATAGAATATACGCCACGGAAGAAATAATCACATTTAAGAGGCGATCCGGATCATATCCTGGAACTCTTCAACTAAAAAAAAATAAAGGTAGCCCACCTCGCTTTTTTCTCTGTATCTCTCTCTCCCTTTGGCTTGTATCAATTCCGCCCCATTCAGCCTACTGTTTTAATACTTTTACCCCATCCAGGTGTCAATATTTTCCTGGCGAGCGGTAGCGAGCCAGCATATATATTTTTTTGTTTTGACAGCAAGCTAAATGTGTAAATTTTTCGATAGAAAAATGTCTGCGGCGAAGCCGGATTTCTCCATACAATGCTGGCTCGCTATCGCTCGCTAGGAAGAAATCGACACCTGGATGGGGATAATAAGAACATAAGAAAATGGGAGTCTGCAGAAAGCCGATTGGCCTAAGCAAGGCAGATCCCTGTCCCACACAACCCCAATTACAAAGTCCAATTATAGGCTCAACACTCTAATACCCTGAGGTTCATCTTACCAAAACGGTTAGAGATTAACGCAGAATTACGGGGGTCTGCAGAGCGCTGATTGGCCCAACCCTGCTGATCCCCCTTCACACCCAACCCTTCTCGTCCATATACTTATCCAATGTTATCTTAAAGCTCCCTATCGTTTTTAATCCCACTATAGCACTTGGTAGTCCATTCCACCCATCTACAACTCTGTTACCAAACCAATATTGCCTATATCTTTTCTGAAACGAAATTTATCTAATTTGAAACCATTGGTACGAGTTCTTTCGCTATCACTGAGCTTTAGTACATTTGTCATGTCCCCTTTGTTAATCCCACTAACCCACTTGAACACCTCTATCATATCCCCTCTAACTCTGCGTCTCTCTAACGAATGTAAGCCTAATTTCTTCAACCTTTCTTTATACGGAAGATTTCTAATATTATGGATAATTTTTGTCATTCTACGTTGTACTCTCTCCAATGAATCTATGTCCATTTTGTAATAAGGACACCAACATTGGACAGCATAATCCATATGGGGTCTCACTAATGACAAGTAAAGTTTTAAGATAACATCAGCAGTTCTGTTACTCACACTCCTAGATATGAACCCGAGAATCCTGTTTGCCTTGTTTCGAACGCTTATACACTGTTGTCTAGGCTTCAAATCATTGCTAACAAACACACCTAGATCTTTCTCACACTTCGAGTTTTCTAATTCCATATTAGCTAGTTTATATTTAACATTTGTATGCATCTTCCCTATCTTTAATACCTTGCATTTGTCAATGTTAAACTTCATCTGCCAATTTACTGACCATTCGTGTAAGGTATCTAGATCCCTTTGGAGGCACTCTATATCTCTATCTGAATCAATTGTTCTCCCCATTTTGGTATTGTCTGCAAATTTACTTATCCTACTTGTTATACCTAAATCAAGGTCATTTATGTATATAACAAACAACAGAGGACCTATTACAGATCCCTGGGGGACACCACTTTTGACTGCTCCCCATTCTGACTTCGTACCATTTATGCTGACTCTCTGCTTCCTACCAATTAGCCATGACCTAATCCATCCCAACAACGCCCCTCCTATTCCATGCGCCTCAACCTTTCTCATCAATCTCTCATGGGGGACTCTGTCGACAGCTTTACTGAAATCTAAATATATTATATCATATGACTTGTCATTATGTACTGCTTCATATGCCTCTGAGAAAGAAAAAAAACTAAGCAAATTAGTAAGGCAAGAACGTCCCTGAGTGAATCCATGCTGAGAAGAATTTATTAAATTAAATGTATCTAGGTGGTTTCTAATTTTACTAGCAATAATTGACTCTAGTAGCTTTCCTATGATTGATGTAAGACTAATGGGACGGTAATTGGATGCTATTGATTTGTCACCTTTTTTGAAGATCGGAACTACGTTTGCAAGCTTCCAAGCTTCTGGAACTATACCTGTCTCCAATGACTTGTTAAATAAACGGATGAACGTCTTAAAACAGTTGGCCGAATGGATACAAGCTAGGGAAAGAGAGAACAGGAGAAAAATATAAAAAAAAGCCGCTGAACCCCTTAATGAGAAGAATCGATTGAATTTTAGATAGCTTGGAAACATACAGACCAGCGACTGATGTCCCCGTGTGTACCATATGGGTCGCCAGCAACCTTAACAACACATTTACATGCTCCTAAAACACCGGCTGATAAGGGTGGACGGGATCAGGCTTGTTTAGTACTCTGGGTTCGTTGGATAATGAGGGCTTCTTTGTGGAGGTTACATAAAAGTGGAGCTCGTGGCTTAGCTTTCCTTTCTTGTTTAACCCTATTTGGACCAAGAGGGCCTTTTTAGGAGCGAAAGCTAGCCTTTGAAGAAATCGGCCTTTGGCCGGGACATTTATTATAATTGTGTTTACAATTTTAGCTGTGTGGGTCTGTGTGGGCATTTTTTAGATTTACAGGAAGTTTGGGAAGGCGTTTCTGTTAGCCTAGGGGACAAAATAAAATGCATTGCTCGAAAATGGCAAAACCAAGCAAACTATTCAATAATAGTTAAACAAAATCTCAAAGTAATCCACTAGAGGTTGAATCATCTAGTGTTATGTCTCTGTCCCTGATATACCTTATATACTCTGAATATAATTGAGTTTAGGATTTAGATAATCAGTTGAGAATGTTGTAACTTATTATTATAAGGCTACTGAATAGTGTATACGAAAATGTGCCTCCTATATTCTCTAACTAGCCTATGTATACTTGTTATTATATAATTGCCTAAATATCACGATACATATAAGTATTACTAAATATGTAAGGAACTCATCATCTATGATGACTTTGAGAACTCGTGACAGCGCGCGTGTCAATAACGAACTGTCTTGAGAGGAGATTTTTACCTAGGTGTTATTTTCCTGGACCCCCTTCTCCCTTATGTTTAGCCCCATTAGTGTGTCGATTTTAAGACCTTTCGCCCCATTTTTTGTCAATTATAGTACCTATCGTGTCTATTGTTTCCTGCCGAGCGAAAGCGAGCCTGTAAATTAGGAGGAACCGGCCGCATAAAGTTAAATTGAAGTTAAAAAGATGCCCCTTTAGTTTTGAACGTGTCTGTCCCCTCACCAGAATGCGACCCGGGTTTATCGAGGTGCCCGTCCGGTATGTAAAGGTTTCTTCTTTGGTACTTCCCGGGTTATCTCTCCATCTGTACTGTCTCTGGTGATCCCGAGTCTCTCTTTAATCTCTCTATCTCTTGGTTCTTGTTCTACTGCTCTCATTGTCTTGCTCTAGTTATATCCATCTCTCTCTCTCTCTCTCTCTAGTTTTCTCTCTCTCTCTCTCTCTTATGACTTGCACTATTTAGTAAGAAGAAAGCATAGAGTTCAATAACGGGGAATAGTGATAAATAGCACAACATTGAACACTCTATTTATACTAATTATTGTAAAGATGGGTTCTTCGTGATGAAATTGAAGAAACTTTACATAACCTCCACTTTTATATATTTTTATGTTTACATACAGTAGATGGCTCATTCAAACACTAGCTACTTAGCGTTATATACGATGGCCCAATTAATTTGCAAACTAATTGTACTCCATATAGGACAGTCCATACCATCAGATAATGACTATGTTTGCTCATACATTATATTGAATCGGTAACAAAATTAATATACAAATACGTAAACAGATAAATATATAATTCAATAAATATTGATATAAGCAAATGTACTTTAAACGTTCATTACATACAAACATTTTGGCAATTTGAAAAAAGTTGGCCAAGAACTTAGTATACAGTATACTTCCGAAACGAGATTTAGTTTATTGTGCATTGCTTAGTCGGAAGTGAATGCCATTGTTTATCAACTCTGCGTAAGCAGAGTGGTATCGCCCCCCGTATAGTGGTACATGCTAACCGGAATGTATGTATGTATGTATGTCTGTCTGTCTGTCCGATAACTCCTCCTAGACCGTTCGACGGATTTTCACCAAACTTGACAAGAACATTCGGTGCGTGAATGCGACGGTTATGATAACAGATTTTTTGAATATGTGCAATAGTTATGATTTTAGGTCCAAAATATGGTTTTGCCCTCCCCCCTCAGGACCCCCCCCCCCCACCCTGTACCTGTTCCCAAGCAATGATGCTAGTATTCATGATGGTGACATTAGTAATGATGATTGTAAGATGATGGTGACAGTATTAGTGATGTTGGTAAGTAGTGGTGATGATGGTGAAAGTTGTAGTAATAATGAAAGTAGTTGTGATGATGGTGAGAGTAGATTAAAATAGTAGTGCTGATGATGTTAATGATGATAGTGACTAGTAGTGATGATGGTGACCGATCGCAGACTTGGGTATGCCGTTTTGATTTTGGGCGAAACGGCACGTCTACTTTATTTATTTATGTATCTATATATTTATTTATTTATGTATTTACTGCTTTAATGATACATACAGTACAAAGCAAGGGAAATATTTCAATTTAGTGCATTAGTACACGGTAAGAGAACGAATAGTGAGAAGGCTGAATATCATCTACTGGTAGCCATAATTTGATATATAAATAATAAAATGGAATATGACTAATTGCAAGAAGACATACACCATTCACACATAAAATGCAAACTAAAATGACAAATCCCTACAAAATATAATGCGGCTATTATTGTGTCAAGGTATACATATTATCAACTCTGCGTAAGCAGAGTGGTATCGCCCCCCGTATAGTGGTACATGCAAACCGAAATGTCTGTCTGTCCGTCTGTCTGTCCGAGAACTCCTCCTAGACCGTTTGACGGATTTTCACCAAACTTCACACGAACCTTCGGTGCGTGAATGCGACGGTAATTAAACACATATTTTTTGAATTTGTGAATTAGTTATGATCTTAGGTCCAAAAACATGTTTTGCCCCCCCCCCCCTTTCAGGACACCCACCCCCCACCCTGTACCTATTTCCAAGCAATGATTATGGCGTTCTCTGCGTGTGTGCCCCATAGGGGCACACTTTCACAGAACGTCATCGTTAAGGGAGCGAAAAAAAACTCGCCCGCATTTGTTAAGTGAAGTTAGTTTAGTTGACATTAGAAGGTGACAATTGTAGTCTGTAGAAATAATGATAGTAGTAGTGATGATGGTGGTAATATTAGTGATGATGGTAGTAGTAGTGATGATGGTGACAATTGTAGTGATGATGATAGTAGTAGTAATAATGGTGGTAATATTAGTGATGATGGTAACCCTTCGCATAGTTGGATATGTCGTTTTGATTTTGGGCGAAGCGGCACGTCTACTTTAGTTTAGTTGACATTAGAAGTGATGGTAGTAATAGTGGGGATAATGTTGATAGTAGTGATGATGGTGATTATAGCAGTGATGATGGTGACAGTAGTGATGATGATGGTAGTAGTAGATATGATGGTGACAGTACTAGTAGTAGTGATGATGGTCATAATAGTATTTATGATGGTGACAGTAGTAATGATGATTGTAAGATGAAGGTGACAGTATTAGTGATGTTGGTAAATAGTAGTGATGATGGTAAAAGTTGTAGTGATGATGAGAGTAGTAGTGATGATGAGAGTAGTAGTGATAATGGTGAGAGTAGTAGTGATGATTATAATAGTAGTAGTGCTGATGATATTAATGATGATAATGACTGGTAGTGATAATGGTGACCGATCGCAGAGTTGGGTATGCCGTTTTGATTTTGGGCGAAACGGCACGTCTACTTTATTTTTTATCAACTCTGCGTAAGCAGAGTGGTATCGCCCCCCGTATAGTGGTACATGCTAACCGAAATGTCTGTGTCTGTCTTCCTGTCTGTCCGTCCGAGAACTCCTCCTAGACCGTTTGACGGGATTGTCACCAAACTTCACACGAACCTTTGGTGCGTGAATTCGACGGTAATTATTGTTTTTGTTTTTTTTAATTTGTGCAATAGTTATGATCTTAAGTTCTATAAAGGGTTTTGCCCCCCCCCCCCTCCCTTCAGGACCCCCACCGCCCACCCTGTACCTATTCCCTGTGTGTGTGTGTGTGTGCCCCGTAGGGGCACACACATCACAGAAAGCCACACATCATACACATGTCTCAGATGTGATGATAATAGTGAGACGTATGTCTGTCTTTCTGAAAACTCCTAGACCGTATGACGGATTTTCACACAAACTTCTAACGAACATTCGGTGAGTGAATGCAACGGTAATTATTTATTTTTTTTTTGAATGTGTGCAATAGTTATGATTTTAGGTCCAAAATATGGTTCCCCCCCCCCCCCCCAAGCCAACAGTCGTGACTGTGAAAGTAGTTGTGATAGTTCAATTTAATTGAATTCAAATTTACATTCATGTACATATTACATATCCATTAAATAATTTAGAAAAGTAAAATAGCTGAAAAGGTATACACATGAATTCCTACAACTCTTGTTTATTTACAGTATAGCCTATAATCAAATATATATTATATTTTATCATCTTTAGCAACCGCATTTAATTATGAATAATTATATGACATCCTAGATAGACTGAGGAAGCATCACCTTGTATTTGGATCATAAGACACGGGAGCCCGTCGTTCTTAGTGTCGCTGAACCCATAGGATTCTAGAGTAGATTGTGTTAAGATCATACTTCCATACATCAATATTATATGTCTTATGAAATAGATTTTCAACATTGTTTATAAAAAGTCCAGACTGCAAGTATTGCCAATTAGTATTAATTAAAATGTAAAACTTGCAAACTAAACAAACCAAAATTGGGACAAGGACAATATAAAGTCAAATTAAATTATCAAAATCGCTATGTGGAAACAACGCTTACTAAAATTAAATTTATGAAATAAAAGAACACAATCCACCACATAGGGTGGTGGTGGTGAGCAAGTTAATCTGTTTCCCAAGCAAACTAATCGCACACATAACAACGCACTATCGTCACGTTCAAGGAATTAGTCAAATTTGGGAAGTCCGGGACGTTCTGGTAAATTTTTACTAAACTCTGCATGAATAAAGAAACTACATGTTATTTGTCAAAATATTCATTTAAAATCAAATTTGCAACATGACAAGACATTAACAATAGTACAAAATACAAATATTGATAAGATATCTATACTATTACAAAATAATATATAAAGTACAGTACATCACTCACTAACTAGTGCCATCGGGTAGGTACCTGTAAGCATAGCATGCCTCAAGTGACCCCTATCAAAAACTACCCTACAAATAACCTACATTTATCGCACAAATAAACTAAGTAAATCGCAAAAGCAAGCAATTGATACTATCGACAATGAATACATATGATATAAAGACAAATAATTGCAAAATATGAAGAACTAACAACAGATTTAAACAAAGAGTACCGGTACTCTTTTAACAAGAACAATTAATTTAAACAAAAAATCATCAATATTAATATTAATAATAGAAAAAGAAAAAGAAAAAGATAAACAATAAATACAGACAACAAGTAAGCATAAGTTATACAAGAAACTTCAAGTTAAAAATGCTTGATTACAATTATTGATGTAAAATTTTAGAATACAGTCACAATAATTGACCCTAAAAAATTTAAATTTATGTAACAATTTACTTGCCTCAAAACCTCTGTCTACTAAGAGTCTGTATAGTAACCTAGCTCTAGCCCAAAAGTCATCTACTTTAGTGCAAATTTAACAAAATTGTATTAACTGGGAATAAAACAATTATAAGTTATTATACTATCGATATTATAAGATTATTAGACTTGGCTATTCTGTGAAAATATCTTGCCTGAATAAGAGCAACGTGATGCTTCGGCAGTAATTGTTCACATGACTCTGCCACCTCATGGTTACTGGTATAGAAAGGTACACCAAGGATCCGCTTCATTGACTTGTTGATAGCTAAGGCAAAAGTTTTGAAGATACCTGTAGAAAAAGTCTTACAATTGTTCCAGAGTGGAAGTCCAAAGTTTGGCTTACAATACGCATTGTATAAAAATAAAAGTGTTTTCTTATCAACATATGAAACATTTCTAATTACTGTATTAAAACTTGAATACAAAAATTTCAGCCTTAAATTAACATCATCATTGTCATGTAGAGAAGAAGGGATCACATGGCCCAGATATTTAAACGATTTTACTAGCTCTAGTTCATCATGATGTAATTTTATAGTATTACCCGAAGATTGGTTTCCTTTCCTTTTTGAATTTCATGCATTTTGTCTTGTTTTTATTAATAATCAACCCATGTTTTTCTAATTCAATTTTCAATTTAATATACAATTTTTCCATATCATCATGTTCGTGAGCAATAAGAGCTATATCGCCGGCATAGGCCAAAATATATATTTTTTTTATTCCCAGTTGACACCCTTGATTCATATTAGACAGTTCTTCTAAAATATTATCTATATATAGTTTAAATAAAAAGGGGGATAGTATTCCTCCCTGCCTTACTCCCCTCTCAACATAATAAAAGGATCCCTGGTGCCCCTTCCATGTCACATTAGCTAATTGATTTCTGAGGTAATGCATAAGAAAATACACTAAGTCCACTGGAACTCCCTTATTCAATAATTGTTCACCCAATAGAAAATGATTTACATAATCAAATGCCTTGGACAGATCAATAAATGTTATGAATCCAGAGTCATTTTTATGAGAGTAAGTGAACATAAATTCTATTAAAAGAAAACATGCATCAGTTGTCGACACTCCTCTTTTAAAGCCAAATTGTTTATGGTTTAACACCTAACGAGCGGCCTAGGCGGTAAATAATATGTAGCCACCAGCGGGGTGTTATTACCCAAAATAGGGCTGTTTACGTGATCATTTTCATGCCTAAATAAGACCCAGAGCGTAAAACAAGTATCTATCCCTGAAAGGGCATACACAGAGCTTTCCAATGACACCACAACGATCCTTGTATGACCGCTAGTTTTCTTGCAACAACCGCGCAACACGAGTGCAAAAACCATGTAATTCGGTACTTTCCCCACACAATTCACTATGTAGCGAGTGTGAGAGGGTGGAGGAGGGTGGGATTCATGTCATTTGGTCCACCGCGGTGGTCTGGAGCAGTCATACGCTCGCTACTCTCCTGCCACCACTTGTCTCTCTCTCTCAGCAACATTACGTGCTGAAAATGCCACACGACTTAGGTTGTGAGCCGCCACATAGTCCAAATTTCTTTCACTCGACATATGATGCGCGCCGCCAAAGAAGGGTTAAACAAACTTTTTCCTCAAGTATATCCAGTATATGAATTTCGAAGAGTTTCAACAAGCAGGAAGACTGCATAACAGGTCTGTGATTATTAGATAAAGTAACATTACCCTTTTTATCTTTAACTATTGGTGTTATATTTCCTTTTAGTATATGAGTTGGTAGATAACAATGACAGAAGCATACATTGAAACAATATGACAGAATCGCAAGAACGTTATCTGATGCATTCTTCAGAAAAAGCGAGTGTAATCCATCATGCCCAACGCCAAGATTTAATTTACAAATTGCTCGCTTCAATGACATATGCGAGGTTACAACATTAATTTTCCTACCTTCTTTCCACTTCCTTTTAAACTTATTCATTAAATCATCTTTACCGATTAATTCAGGATCATCCCTATGCATTAAATACATATTAGAAAATATGTTTATAATTTCATTAGGATCCGAATGACAATCAATGATATTTGTAGTTTTTTCTGTACCTCCTTTGATCTTTACTTCCTTCTAAAACTGTTCCTTATTTTTCAATCGAAACTTATCAATTAAAATGTAAAACTTGCAAACTAAACAAACCAAAATTGGGACGAGGACAATATAAAGTCAAATTAAATTATCAAAATCGCTATGTGGAAACAACGCTTACTAAAATGAAATTTAT
This sequence comes from Paralithodes platypus, assembly GCA_032716605.1. NCBI lineage: Eukaryota > Metazoa > Arthropoda > Malacostraca > Decapoda > Lithodidae > Paralithodes > Paralithodes platypus. The sequence goes on along the minus strand of CM064488.1, from coordinate 15,837,888 downwards.
GAAATAAAAAAACACAATCCACCACATAGGGTGTACATTACTACATGAGCAAGTTAATCGGTTTCCCAAGCAAACTAATCGCACACATAACGCACTATCGTCACGTTCAAGGAATTAGTCAAATTTGGGAAGTCCGGGACGTTCTGGTAAATTTTTACTAAACTCTGCATGAATAAAGAAATTACATGTTAATTGTCAAAATATTCATTTAAAATCAAATTTGCAACATGACAAGACATTAACAATAGTACAACATACAAATATTGATAAGATATCTATACTATTACAAAATAATATATAAAGTACAGTACAACACTCACTAACGTTAGTGCTAGGTACCTGTAAGCATAGCATGCCTCAAGTGAACCCTATCAATAACTACCCTACAAATAACCTACATTTATCGTACAAATAAACTAAGGAAATCGCAAAAGCAAGCAATTGATACTATCGACAATGAATACATATAATATAAAGACAAATAATTGCAAAATATGGAGAAGTAACAACAGATTTAAACAAAGAGTACTCTTTTAACAAGAACAATTAATTTAAAAAAAATCATCAATATTAATATTAATAATAGAACACTAAAACGATAAACACTAAATACAGACAAAAGGTAAGCAGAGGTTATACAAGAAACTTCAAGTTAAAAATGCTTGATTAAAATTACTGATGTCAAATTTTAGAATACAATCACAATAATTGACCCTAAAAATATTAAATTTATGAAACAATTTACTTGCTTCAAAACCTGTCTACTAAGAGTCTGTATAGTAACCTAGCTCTAGCCCAAAAGTCATCTACTTTAGTGCAAATTTTACAAAATCTTATTAACTGGGAATACAAACAATTATAAGTTATTTTACTATCGATATTACTACTAGGGAAAGGAAAGTTTAATACATTATAATTAAAATCATCAACTTTGTGATATACTTTAAGTATGCACTGTTCATTAACAATCTCTATATTTATATCAAGAACATTTTCAACTTTATAATTTACGTTACATTGTGTGAGGGGAATAGAATTAGGATAAATATGTTTAGCAACTTGATTAAAATTTAACAAATTGCCAACGAGAATATCATCAATATATCTACTATTATTACTTAACAATTTAGCAAGTGCTAAGTTTTCTGGGATTTTATTTTTCTTGCTACTGTCAACTAAGTCTGTTATATATTTAAATTCTAAAGCAAGCAAGAATAAATCTGCAATTAAAGGGCTAGCATTTCCACCCATAGGAATTCCTAATATTTGTTTGAACATATAAGGCCCGAATCTAACATAAGTATTGAAAAGGAGGAATTTAAGGGCATCTTTAAGTTTAGTTCTATCAAAATATACTGAACTAGTGGGAGTAGAGCTAAGTGATGCATTATTAAAATATGTATAAACATTTATGAAATTATTTCCATTCCTAACGAACCTGTCAAAGTGAAAATCTATAATAAAGCAAAGCTCTGAATATACTAAATCTAAAGGCAAATTGATATACAAAGTTGAACAGTCGAAGCTATGTACCGAGGTAACTTTCGGCATGGTATTTATTTTATCAATAACGTCTAACGAATTGTCAACACTCCAATAACAGTTAATACCAGTTCTTCTCATGATGGTATTACAATATCTTTTATGAGTATTTTTAATGTATTTTAAGCAATTTACGACTTGTTCTGATAGTTATAGTGGTAGCAAATTTTGCTCCGGCAATAAAGCGATATTTATAAGGTCTTTTATGAAATTTAGGTAACATGTATAATTTTGCAATGCACTTGTTCTTATCAGAAAGTTTAATATCAAATGTTATATTTTTCTTTGTATGTTCATCGATTAAGTTATCAACATTCAGATTATTTTGAATTTCATAAACAGAATTACCACACATATTTTTACGTAATATATTACCTTTAATGCCTAATTCTTTTTTCATGTTTTCAAGAGAAAATGTCTTACATGTGAAGCTATAATATTGCTGGCTTTATCTACTGTAGTGATTACAAAATGTTTATGTAAATGTATTAAATCAGCTTTAAGCTTATTATAATTATAGTCTACAAAATCTGAAAGATTAAATTCATTTTTAAGCGAGAACATTTTATTTCTAATTAACTTAATTAATAATTTAGACCATGCTTCTAGCTCTCTCGCATCGCAGCACACAATGTTTAAAACATTTTCTTTTAATTTATTGACTGAAAAAACAATATCTTTTAAAATTATGTCCCAAATTACTTTATTATTCCCTATTCTAAAGTTAACCCCTTTACGACATAGCTCCGCTAATTTGTCGTTTGCAAAATGTTTAACTAGTTCTACATCACCTGTTAATATGCGACATATCGGACTATAAATGAACTTTGCTAATGCATCACGTCTGCTAGCTGGCATATCCATGACTCTTTCACATACGCATTTATTATTATTACAAATATCATTATCTGAAAGATTTCCTAAAACTTTATTATAATTACAAATAATAGACTCAACAGGTCGTTCATATGAATACACTATTAATGGTTTGAAATCTTTACAACCATCTGGTAATATGGACTTAACTTTCTTTGAATTAATAAGACTATTAACATTAATTTTGTCTAAAATTTTAGAGGAATAATTTAAAGTGGACACGACTTTATCTTTAATAGGGTTATCTTTGGATTTCTTAGAATTAGCTCTAATATATCCATTAAAACAAAGACTATATTCTTAAATTTATTTGTGAAATTATGTTTATTGTTTAGAATATTTTCTATAAGAGGAGCAAAACTTTTCTTTTGTAGGCCTTTCAATGAATCTTTAAATTTGTTAATTCATAATAGACTTACATATTTCTTTATTTTCATTTTGCTTAAATTTTGTTAGTGCTTGCTTAAACTTACTTCTTGATTCAACCATTTCTGTATACTTAGGACTATCTCTAGATTTACCTTTAGCTATCCATTTCAAAAAGCAATTTCTAGCTATTGTATGATGGTTTTTAATTTCCCGGTTCCAACTTGGGATTATTTTAAATTTATTTGTAATGATACATTTTTTCCTATAAGCTTCAGACGAATCAGCAATTGCAATACGTATTGATTCATACAAGCAATCTATCCATTCTAAATGTTGTTGATGATGACAGCCAAGTACGGAACATTGCAATACTGGATGATCAATGAGAGAAGACAACTTTAAACACACTAACTCATTAATATTATCAAATTCATCTTTTGTAAGCGCACCCCAGTTGATATAAGATGTATCATGGTTATCAACATCTATCGATCTTACATAACATTTGTTACGATTTATCGAACCATCTGCAGAGGTTATTCCGAGCTTAAATACAATTGGAATATGATCAGATCCAATTATATGATCTAAAACATTTATATTGTTAACTGTTACAAGTTTGTGCTGCCTTCCCACAATGTGATCAATCCATCTACTTGCAGAGTTCCCATATCCTATAAATGTGCAAGTATCCCTATTCAAAACATTCACATCAAAACACTGAAGATAATTATTTTGCATAAAATCAGTTAAGTTTGTCCATGCACGCCCAGAGAGAGGGTCTGCGTTAAAATCTCCTATGAAGAAAATTGCATCAAATTTATACTCAACAATTATATCTTCCAATAATGACAGGGTTTCTAAATATTTATTTAACGTTGCAACTTCCCAAAGATCACTATTGATATATACGTTAACTAAAACAATATCCAAATTATTTATATTAAGGCTGAATATCATTAAATGTGTTTCAGTAACTATCTTATTTATCTTAAAGAGTGTTTTTTTTCTTCCAAAGTACTGCCATCCCTCCCTCTGGGCGTCCTGCCATGGCAGCTAAAGCACGTTCAGAATACGTGAAACTCACACTAATACACTCATAATGCTCATCAATATAATCCAAGATCCCAACTTTATCCTGAGTAATGAAAGTTTCCTGAAGAAATACCATGTACTACTTATATTTTGTTAACTCCCTAACCAAGTCAATATTTGTACTTAGAGAACAACAGTTGCAAGAAGCAACGGTAAAATCGGAAAAATACATAGTTAAAAGAATAAAAAGAACTTTTGATTCTTAGAACTTAGAACTTAGTTCTTAGAACAAGAACTTAGTTTGTTAGCAATGATTTGAAGCCTAGAAAACAGTGTATAAGCGTTCGAAACAAGGCAAACAGGATTCTCGGGTTCATCTCTAGGAGTGTGAGTAACAGAACTGCTGATGTTATCTTAAAACTTTACTTGTCATTAGTGAAACCCCATATGGATTATGCTGTTCAATTTTGGTGTCCTTATTACAGAATGAACATAGATTCATTGGAGAGAGTACAACGTAGAATGACACAAATGATCCATAATATTAGAAATCTTCCGTATAAAGAAAGGTTGAAGAAATTAGGCTTACATTCGTTAGAGAGACGCAGAGTTAGAGGGGACATGATAGAGGTATTCAAGTGGGTTAGTGGGATTAACAAAGGGGACATGAAAAATGTACTAAAGCTCAGTGATAGCGAAAGAACTCGTACAAATGGTTACAAATTAGATAAATTTCGTTTCAAGAAAGATATAGGCAAATATTGGTTTGGTAAAACAGAAATAGGTGGAATAGGCTACCAAGTGCTATAGTGGGATCAAGAACGATAGGGAGCTTTAAGATACAATTAGATAGGCATATGGACGAGATGGGTTGGGTGTGAGGGTGATCTGTCAGGTGTGGGGATCTGCAGATCCCCGTTTTCTGACCTCTGACCGTTTCGGTGAGGTAAGTCCTAATGGTGTTTTTAAGCTGGGCTTATAATTTTTTTTTTTTCCTATATTCCAACTACTAGGGATGGGTGTGACAGGGATCTGCCTTGTGTAGGCCAATCGGCTTTCTGCAGACTCCCATTTTCTTGTATTTCTTATGTTAACTATATATCTATCTATTTATACACAACTAAAATAAGGAAAAAGCAATTGAAGTCTTATTTATTGTTCATTGAATTTTGAGGATTCTGATCCCTATCTGAACCTTTTTTCCTATTATAATATTTATTCACCACAATATATTCAGGCCATAGCTCTGGTTCCAACAATTTATCCCGGTCAGCCAGGTTCACTGTCACTTTAAAGGCCGTAATTTATCAGATTTCATTTCTAACCTACTAATGTTTATTATATCAACTTCAAAGTTGCTTCAAATATAATCTGTAAAGGTAGGTTCACACATAGGCGAGTCGGAGCGCAAGGCCAACGCGAGTCACACTCGCCGCATATCGCCGTTGATGGAGCCCGAACCCAACGCGAGTAGCAGCTGATGCGAGTAAACACGCATATAACACGAATATAACACGAATATAACACGAATATAACACAAGTTTACACGAGTTTACACGAGTTCACAGGAGTTCACAGGAGTTTACGCGAGTGTCGGCGAGTGTAACACGACCCCAACACGCACCGCCAAAATTTGAAAAATAACGGTCAAATTCCAGGGTACGAATAGTGCGAGTCTACAGGAGTCTACACGAGTGTCACAGGAGTTTACATGAGTTTACATGAGTTTACACGAGATGAACGCGAGTCTACAGGAAGTTAACAGGAGTGTATGGGAGTCTAACATGAGTGCGAGTGTTGGCGAGTGTCAGGATACGTATATAAAGAGGCCCCCACTGGCACCATTTTTCACACCACGCAACACCACCACGGACAGACGTTACTCTGCAGGATACAGCCCAACCCACCCACCCACCCACCCACCCACACACCATGTCCATCAGGAGGCGGAGAGCGGCAGCTGTGCTCATACTGCAGATGCAGATGCATCTCCTAGACCTAGAGGAGCTGGAGGAGAAGGAGGCTGAAGAAAGACGTCAAGGGGAAAGGCCACGAAGGAGAGTTTGGTCTGGGAGCTGGCTACTGAGACAGCCACAGTTCGGTGTGTACGAACAACTTATGGAGGAGCTTGAGAGAGAGGACCCCAAAGGATTCCGGAACTTCCTACGTGTGGACGTCCACATGTTTAGGGAGTTGGTGGCACGTGTCGGGCCTAGGGTAGAGAAGCAGGACACCTTCTGGAGGGAGCCTTTGTCACCTGGGCTGAGGATTGCAATCACACTCCGCTACCTGGCCACTGGTGACTCATATCCTAGCCTACAGTACGCATTCCGTGCGGCCCGGAACACCATCTCCCTCATTGTGCGTGCAACATGTGAAGCCATCATTGCAGAATACCAGGAGGATACCATGTGCGGCATGGGTCAATGGGTCCTTGCTGGGGTCACGGTGGAGAGTGGAGGAGGCACCGCGGGCGGTCCCTTTTTATAGGGGGTGTTTGACGCGGTGGTGCCACCTACTCGCGTGGTGTTGCCAGCAGTCGCACACCACTCGCGTAGACTCACGTTGGTTTCACCGTTACTCGCGTAGACTCACGTTGGTTTCGCATAGACTCGCGTTAATATCGCGTAAACTCGTGTTTGTTTCGCATAGACTCGCCACACATATTATGAAATCCAGACCACCACGTGGGTACTCTCCTTTACGCGTGTTACACTCGCGTTACCCCGTGTTAACTCGCGTTAGGGTCGTGTTGACTCCTGTTTGACTCCTGTTAAAGTTGCCTTTGGCAATATTGGTTGTTTGCATATAGTGTTGACTCCTGTTGTACTCGTGAAAACTCACGTAGACCCGCGTGGACTCTTGTAGACTCTTGTAGACTCGCGATCATTAAATTTCTAAATAGTACAACGCGAGTGTCACGCGAGTCTACACGAGTGTCACACGAGTCTACAGGAGTGTACGCGAGTCTACGCGAGTCAATGCGAGTTGGTGTCCTACTCCCACTTGACTCCAAATTTCATGTCTGCATGAAATTTTTGGCCGTGTTCGTGAGTGTACGCGGTGCAGCGCGAGTCCACGCGAGTCTGTGCGAGTGTCGGCGAGTGTCGGCGAATTTGGGATAATCATTGGCGAGTGCAAAAATGTCATCACTCACGTTGGAGTTGCGCTCCGACTTAATACTCTCATTGGTAGTATCTTCATCCACACGACCAATAAAAACATCCACCAATTCCCTAGCAGATTTAAACGTACCATCCAAACCTTTTTTTAGTCCAGTTACACCGCTGAAGTTTCGTTTGGCTTTAAATTCTAACATTTTCTGATTGCGAGATTTGACTTTAACCCATCCATCTTCCGAGTTATGTCTACGCTGTGCAGAATCTCCCCTAGAGTCGCCAGGTCGAGCACCAGCCTCAGCCACAGTACGGTGTAGCTGTCTCTTGCTGACAGCACTGGTACGAGGGTCGACAACGCCGCGAGAGGCAGCATTATTTCCTGGTTCATCTCCACCTCTAACAACCACTTGAGCGAAGGTATCAGGGTCCTGTTGATGGTGATAGTCGGGCCTCCCCCTCCAGCAGTGAACGAACCCTGTCGGACTGCCGCCTGCCTGGGTCGCCTCTCTGAAGGGCCGAGCTGCTGGTCACTCCACCGCCACCGCCGGAGGCCTCCCGCCTCAATTAATTTGTCAAAACATTGTCATGATCACGCACAATATTAGGGTCCCGCTGATGGTGATGATGGGGCCAAGGTAAAGAGTACAAGGTATTGCCACCAGAGTCTATAAATTTGCCTTTCCCGCGCAGTGATGTCAAACACACCCCTTCCCTCACTCCCTCAGTGTTTTCACCCATTTGATTTGTGAAGGTCGTGCCCATCTCTCCTGAATAAAGGGAAGTTTTTTGTGCATAGCCCCGATGTTCTGCTGTGTTGCTTTGCGTAAGCAAGTGTGCAGACATGCCCAACAACTGTGCAGTGTTTGGGTATTTCTCAAACAGGAAAACAGCAAGTGATAAGCATATAACTTTTCACCACTTTCCTAAAGACGACGAAACAAAGAAGAAATGGATTCACCTTTGTAAGAGAGCAGACTATATTAATGATGCTAATGCAATGATATGCAGCTTACATTTTGAGACAAGTGCATATGAAAGAAATCTTAAATATGAATTACTTGACCTACCAGTACCCAAATCACTGCACAGGATAAGAGCTGGTGAACTTCCAACTCGTCACTTACCAACATCAATAGGTGAGCCTTAATTACTATTTTCAATTATATATCTAGTTAACCGGTACTTTAAATATATAAAATAAATCAATAAATATATATATATATATATATATATATATATATATATATATATATATATATATATATATATATATATATATATATATACAGTATATTAAACTGAGGTTATTTAAGATTACTTCTACAGTATCTAGGCTTTCACATACAGTAGCCAACACATGAACCTGGTACATGTAGCCTGCAGTACAGATATGGTTGAATTGATTATCCTCACAGATTTGTTTATTGTTTGAAGGTGGCTATGCTCTTTTACATACTTGAATTAATGTTAAAAGTGGGTAAGAACAATACTTTACCAGAGTATCTAAGATACCTTGTATAAATTTGTCTACATGGTATTTTATTGCTGTAAGATTAACTAACTTCTAAATAGCCTACACCTTAACACATATGTAATACATAAGAACATAAGAAAATGGGAGTGTGCAAAAAGCCGATCGGCCCACACAAGGCATATCCCTGTCACACCCAACCCCAATTACATAACAACATAAGGTCATAAGATCGCGGGAAACTGCATATGGCCATGCGGCCCACATGAAGCAGCTCCCATTCACACCCAGCCCATATCACCTATATGGGAATCCAACTTATGCTTAAAGCTTTCAACTGATTCTGAGCTAATTACTGTTCTGGGCAGTGCATTCCACATGTTAACAACTCTATTTCCAAACCAGTGCTTTCCTATATCTTTCCTAAATCTAAACTTATCTAACTTGAAACCATTTGAGCGGGTTATGTCGCCGTTCTTTAGCTTTAATACCTCATCTATATCGCCCTTATTTAAAACTATTATCCATTTAAATACCTCTATCATGTCTCCCCTACATCTTCGTCTCTCTAGTGAGTGCAGGCCTAAGACTTTCAACCTCTCCTCATACGATAAATTTCTAATATGTATCTTTTTGGTCATTCTTCTTTGGACTGCCTCTAAAGGGTCGATATCCATTCTATAATAAGGGCACCAAAATTGAACAGCATAGTCTAAATGGGGTCTTACTAGAGCTAAGTATAGTTTTAAGAAAACTTCAGCAGTCCTGTTGCTAACACCTAGATATTAATCCTAGAATTCGATTTGCCCTATTCCTAACACTTATACACTGTTTTCTGGGTTTCAGATCATTACTAATGAGCACCCCCAGATCCTTCTCACACTCTGAGTTATCCAATTCTACATTGTCTAGTTTGTATTTAGCATCTAAATTACGATTTCCAATCCTTAATACCTTATATTTGTCTATATTGAAACTCATCTGCCAATTTATGGACCACTCGTGCAAGTGATCGAGATCATTTTGAAGACATTCCCTGTCGCTAGCTGACTCTATTATCCTACCTATTTTAGTATCATCAGCAAATTTACTGATCCTACTCTTTATGCCCGAGTCAAAATCATTTATGTAGATAATGAACAGAAGAGGCCCCAAAATCGACCCTTGGGGGACCCCACTTTTAACTAATGGCCAGTCCGATTTTACACCATTTATACTAACTCTCTGTTTCCTACCAATCAGCCATGACTTAATCCACTTGAGTAGCATCCCCCCAATACCATGTCCTTCTATCTTCCTTAACAGCCTTCATGTGGAACTTTATCAAAGGCCTTACTGAAGTCTAAGTAAACTATATCATATGACTTGTCGTTATCTACCGCTTCATAAACCTCGGAGAAAAAACTGAGTAAATTTGTTAGGCAGGATCGTCCTGGAGTGAAACCATGTTGAGAGGGATTTATTAACTTGAACATATCTAAGTGATTTCTAATTTTCCTGGCAATAATTGATTCTAGCAATTTCCCTATAATTGATGTGAGACTAATAGGACGGTCATTTGATGCTATGGACTTATCACCTTTTTTAAATATCGGAATTATATTTGCGAGCTTCCATGAATCAGGAACTAAGCCTAAAGCTAGTGAATTATTAAATAGGTGAGTTAATGGGTAACTTAATTCGTCCTTGCATTCTTTAAATACCCTTGCATACACCTCGTCACTTCGTCACTAGTGACCTGAACTGTGCTTAATATTTCGTCTATACTACCGTTAAAAACTTGGTTGACTACTGGAACTTGATCTAAATTTTCGTTTGTAAAAACAGAAAGGAAATGACTATTTAGAGTATTGCACATTTCTAACTCATCATCTGTAATCTCACCTATGACATTCTTAAGATGCCCTATTGTATCCTTTACCTTAGATTTATACAATTGATAAAATGCTTTAGGGTTGTTTTTAGATTCATTTGCTACCTTGATTTCGTAGTTTCTTTTTTCCTTCCTAATTTCCTTCTTTACCTGCCTCTACAAGTTATGGTGACATCCTACAAGGTGGATTTCGCCTTTCTGTATTTTTCTGTATACACCTCTCTTTCAACCTATAAGATCTACTAATTTATTTGTCATCTATTTTGGTTGGTTTGTATGTGATCTAAATTTTCTTTTTGGTATATATTTATCTTGTTCGCTCTGTAAGGCAGAGATGAACTGATTATACACTCTATTTAAATTTTCAGTTGGTTGTCTAACTATCTCAGCTGTGTGACCCACCTGGCCCTGACCTCTCGGTTCTGCTGGAACTAATCGGCTTACTTGATCTAAATCTCCTGCCTCCCCTTTAATTCTGAGTGATCGTTTTAATCCCCTAAAATTGGCTTTTCTAAAGTCAGGGATAAGAACCTTATTTTCCTTTGGTTTATGATTTAATTCTATAGATAAATATATTGATTTATAGTCACTGTTCCCTATAGTCAAACTCAACTGAAATGAGCTCCAAGGAGGTCAAGGTCGCCCTGTGCGGTGTTGCCAGATTTCTACTAAAACAAACATTTTAGAAAATGGGAAACCAAGGAAAACCACATTTAGAAGGGAAACTTGAAATACATGTAAAAAACGTTTTTATGTCTGGAAGGGTTATTTGTATTCTTGTATAAAAGTTACAGAAACGAAATAATAGGTAGGCTATATTTGTATATACCTATTTACATTGTACAGCATCTCCCTTGCCTGGCTATGAAGATGAGAGTAACTTTTGCGAGTTTTTCCTTCCATGGTGGTCGCGCTATGAATGAGGGTTAGTGACCGTCTGACCTCGGTGATGTTGTTGTCGTAGTTTGAGGCCATTTAAAGCGTTGCCATTACTCGTATCCAGCTCTCTCTCTCTCTCTTTTGATGGGATTACATTGTGCTATATTGCATTTTGGAGATTGTGTATGTATGTGTGTGTTTGTGTGTGTATCTGTAGGGGTGTGTGTGAGTGCGTGCGTAGCCAACAGAACCGCATTGACATTACTTGGCAACCTCGCATATCCTACCATTCCTCAAATCTATTTATAGCTGTCCCCAGAAAAATGGCAGCATGTTCTAAATAGCGTGCCATATGATGTATAAATTCCTTCTATATATCCGTAAAATGATATGTTTCTAAACACCACATAACCTTTACAAATTGTAATATAATATACATAGTCATAAAAGCTAAAATTAATTTGTTAATAGCCTGAAAAACTAATATTTGTTGTTAAAGCTTTGAATATTTGACAACACCGCACAGGGCGAGGGACACCACCTTGTAGCTCATTTCATAGGAGGATGACTATAGCTGGTCGCCCACTTCTAAATTTGTTATCCAATTTTCTCTGTTGCTAAGAACTAGGTCAAGAATATTATATCCTAGTTGGCGAATTTACAAATTGAAAGAGAAAGTTGTCTAGTACTACTTCAAGAAAATCTTCGGATTCGTTATTGCTATTTTGATTAACCCAGTCTATACCTGGAAGATTAAAGTCGCCTAAAATGCAAACATTATTATTCTGAGAAGCCTTACTGATTTCTTCCCATAATAATTTGCCTAAATTTCGACAAAGACAGGGTGCCCTATATATGGTTCCCAAAATAATTGTCTCACCTTCCCCGCTAATCTCTACCCACACACTTTCATTTTCGCTGTTTGTTTTAATATCTGATCTAAGGCAACATTTTAAGTATCCCTGACATCTTATGTTCTTATAAATTGCAACTCCACCTCCCCTTCTGTCTGTTCTGTCATATTTAAATAAATTGTATCCTGGCATATGAAATTCTGCTAATAGATGTCTAGAGTCAGTATTTATCCAGGTTTCTGTAATCGCTACAATGTCTATATTTTCCTTGCTAACAATTGCCCTAAGCTGATCCATTTTGTTACATAAACTTCTACAATTTGTATAATATACCCTCAACTTATTACTATTTTTTGTAACTAATTGTCTATCGTTTTTAAGTAACTTATTATTTTCTTCGATTTCACTGCAGTCAATGCTATCATAATAGCATTGTCTAACGACATTTCCATCTTCCGTTGCACCATCACTACTATCATTAGCAATATAGTCATCAATTTTAGCATGAAACTGAATATCCTTATCGCTTTCGCCTGACGCTAAAATTGTTCCATTTAACCTCTCATTTACACTCTCAATATTTCTGTTCAAAACCCCACAACCACCCTATCTAAAGAACTAGCTAATGTGGAAACCCCTAACCGTGAAAGATGAACCCCATCCCTTGCGTACATCCCATCTCTCCCATAGAAACTATCCCAGTTATCAATGAATGGTATTGCTTTTTCTATCTATCTATCTATTGCCTGACGCCGTGATCCCCGAAGGGGTGGCCACGAACGAACCGCCCCATGCACCTCTGTCCCCAGTCAGTCGACGCCCCTCCCCCCAACCAGCACCGCCTTCGTTCATGTAGTTCCTCACTCCATCCTTCCACCTCATATTCGGTCTACCTCTCCCTCTCTGTCACTCCACCTCGCTCTCGTACACCCTCTTAGTCATTCTTTCACTTTCCATACGTTCCATATGGCCGAACCATCTCAAGTTGTTCCTTTTCACACTTTCCAGCACATCTACCTCCACACCACACCTCCTTCTTACTTCCTCATTAGTCTGTCTATCCCTCCATGTAACTCCGCACGCACTCCTTAAGTAATTCATTTCCACTGCTCTCACACTTGGTCTGAGTCTCTCAACCAACGTCCATGCTTCGCTTCCGTAAGTCAGTGTCGGGATTACCACACTGTCATGCAAGGACTTCTTCACTTCCATACTGACCACCCTATTTCTTGTTACTGCTTTTAGCATTCCTACAACCCTCTTCCCCTGTTGTACCCTCTCCTGCACCTCTTCATCCATAGTCCCATCTTTACTCAACACACTGCCCAGATACTTAAAAGAGTTGACGATCTCCATAGCCTGACCGTTCAGCTTCACCTCACACTCTGTGACTTCACCCCTTTCGAAGACCATAACCTTGCTCTTCCCCGTATTTACCTTCAAATTCCGTTTTTCACACACTGTTCCAAACTCATTTACCAGACCCTGCAACTCCCATTCATTATCACTCATCAGAACTGTATCATCCGCAAACAGCAGTATAGGTAGCTTCCACTCAATTCCCTCCCTTTTCAGCGATACACCAACATCCACTGCTCTTGATAGGATTTCTTTCAGGACTCCATCCATATATACAGTAAACAACCACAGGGACATCACACACCCCTGTTTCAAACCAACATTCAGGTCAAAGAACTCGCTCTGCTCACTCTCCACAAGTACTGCCGCCTTTGCACCTTCATACATTATCTTCATTGCTTTCAGCAACTTGCCCTCTACTCCATATATTCTAAGTACTTTCCACAAACCTTCTCTATCCACTCTATCATAGGCCTTCTCCAAGTCCATAAAGGCAACATACACCTTTTGTTTCTTCTCCAGATACTTCTCCACAACACAATTCAGGGTAAAAATCTGATCTACACATCCTCTTCCCTTCCTAAAACCTCCCTGCTCGTCACCTATCCATTTCTCCGTTCTCACTCTCACTCTCTCAATCACTACCCTACTGTATTCTTTCCCTACTACGCTTTTTCTTTTTCTTTGCAATATTTCTCCAACCGGCAATTGACACCAATCGCCCTGGATGTCCATTCCTTGGGAACTCCTCTTCTGGGTAGGATACAATGTACTACAGGGATCCCTCCCTTCATCCTAACCTTATCTAACACATCCCGATACTGCTGCAGCAGTTCCTCACTTCTACCCTTACCAACATCGTTACTCCCGGCACTGAGACAGATAATGGGGTTATCTCCACTATCTTCCAAGATGTGGTCCATCTTCTCTAAAACCCTCCCAACTCCATGGCCAGGCAGACACACAACCTTCCTAAGTTTAGTGCGGGTAGCCCTAACTAAATGTCTTACCATGGAGTCGCCCACAATCGACACAGACTTACCTTCTCGGGACACAAACTTACCTTTCCCTCGGGAGAATACAGCAGCTGCAGTTGAAGAACCCCTGGTGGTGGCAGAAGCTCCCTTGGTGGTGGGGGTGGTGGTGGTGGTGGTAGGTAGCACAGCGTCAGCGGAGCTGAGTCGGCGGCAGGCACTTCGGCTATCCCTCCCTTATCCTGACTATCTTTTCCCTCACATTCGTCTCGCAAAGGAGAGAATGTATTTGTCACACTCATACCTATTCTACTATCCTGCTTCTTGACTGTGACTTTCCCACCCGTATTTTTAACAACCTGCCATGAATACAATTTGTCATCAACTTCCTCCCTTTTCCCCCTACTTCACTTTATTTCCTCTTGGCTAAGCTTGAAAGCTAGATTTTCGTCTTTAATCAAATCCACTTCCCTCTGAAGTTTAACATTAACCTCCCTTAGAGCCAAGACCTCTTCCTTCACCTCAATCATCTCCTCTCTTACCTGGAGAATAAGATGATGCAGATCAGTTAGAGACTCCCACTCCATACCTGCCATGATTCCAATAAGCTTAGCGAGGAGCAAGAAACTAAGTACAGAAAAACAAAAACAAGTAAACTAACAGCTAAAAACTGAGCTATAACACTTTAATATAACACGAGTGCACTGCCCCCAAACACAGGTAGGTGTAATGGTCACTATAGGTCACTGGTAAGTGGTCCGGGCAGGAGCTCAGATTAACACAACCTTCTCCTGTCACTGACTGAACTAGCGTTTATCCAGCTAAGTTAAAGCGCGATTTCTTAATAAGCAAAAGGGGAAAATTAGAGTAAGTAGTGTGTCTTGGTGAATCTATTTTACCGTGACTGTACATTCTGAAGAATAGTGAACAATAGGTAAACTTTAAAACAGTGATTGATTGAGGGTGGGGGATATGTCAATAGAGAGCGTTGCCTCCACACTTGTGTGTTCTTAGTTTCTTCTAAATTTGTTAATACTTGATGGTACTACATAATTAAATTAGCATAACATTAAAGACAAATCAATACCTATTCCTTGTAGTTATTCAAATTACTTTCGCAAAGTAAAAATTATACAAAACATAAATACACAAGATAAATTATTTTGGCATCAAGATGTTTCTTCCCGTCCTCGCCTCACTTGACACACACACACACACACACACACACACACACACACACACACACACATACACACACACACACACAATGATAAAATCAACAATATATGCACGGAGAGTAACTATTTATAATGTATTGTACAGTATATATATATATATAGGCTATATATATATATATATAGGCTATATATATATATATATATATATATATATATATATATTTATTTTTTTATATTAACCTGTGTACATTTATGCATAAGTAATATGTATGTATTGTGTTATGCACTATTATAATATGGATAGTTTCTGTTTTTTTGACTGAACACTTACTTCACTTTCACACGCCTGTAGATATATTCCACAGGGATCTGCCTTGCTTAGGCCAATCGGCTTTCTGCAGACTCCCATTTTCTTATGTTCTTATATTACAATTCATATAATGTACTACTCCGGTTAGAACAAATAGTACATAATCTAGGATTTTTGTTGATGTACATACTTGATATATGCTACTGCCTGCAACTGCTCTCTCTCTCTCTCTCTCTCTCTCTCTCTCTCTCTCTCTCTCTCTCTCTCTCTCTCTCTCTCTCTCTCTCTCTCTCTCTCTCCACCTGAAACTATAGTACCTGAATATTTTATTGCTGACACGAAAGACACTGCCTCAAGGGATGTGAGACATGAACAACGAGGACGGAAAAGACTTTTGGAAGAAACAGAGGAGCAGGAGTGCCAGGATGATGTTGGGCCAGTTACGAGCATCGAAGAGATGCAACAGCAGATAGAAGCTATGAAGAAGGAAGAAGAAAGTGTTAGAATGGAAAGAGATGCTCTAATTAAGGAAAAGGCTAATTGGATAAATGAAAAGATTTGTCTGCTAGACAAGATAAAGCACGCTTCAGGAACTGCATATGAACAGTTTAAGAATGCTTTAAGTAAAAAAAATTCATTTTCCCAAGTACAATTTTTCTTAACAGGAAAGGCTGTGTCACACTGGAAGGAAGATGACATTAGTCGGGGTTTGACATTGCATAGTTTGAGCCCTAAAGCATATAGTTATTTGCGCGAGGTAAACTAGCTTCCTTTGCCATCTGCAAGAACGTTGCATCGTTGGGTGACAAAGTTTGACTGTGAACCAGGGGTGTTGCAATCTGTTTTAAATTTGTTGCAACATAAAGCTGAGTCCATGGATATCAAAGATTGTGTTTGCGTTGTAATTTTTGATGAATGCAGTATTGCCAAAGAATGGACGTATGACAAGGGAAAGGACATTCTCTATGGTCCCAAAAGCAAAGTACAGTGCATAATCATTTCTAGGTCGACTAGGAGTTTCGACCTTGGCCAGCACACTCGACAAGATGTTGCGGGGTTTCGTTAAAAAAAACCTGGGTGTGTAAGTAAAATACTGTCTCCATATGGAGCAGGTACTTCATGTGACAAACCAGTGAGTAAAATAGAAATAATCAGTCAAGATAGTGCGGATATAGTGATGTGTAATAGTAGTATCGATAACACTACACATGTAACTGATAGTAAAGATGAGAATACTGATAGAGTATAATTTCCGTCTAGAGCTAGTAGTTCAACAGGAAATAATAAGTTAGCTAAACACAATAGAAAATTAGTTGCAAATAAAAGTAATAGGTTGAGGGTATATTATACAAATTGTAGGAGTTTATGTAACAAAATGAACGAACTTAGAGCTCTCGTTAGCACAGAAAATATAGACATAATAGCGCTAACTGAAACGTGGATTAATACAGAATCTAGGCATTTTTTAGCAGAATTTGATATTCCAGGATATAAGAACGTAAGAACATAAGAAAATGGGAGTCTGCAAAAAGCCGATCGGCCCATACAAGGCAGATCCCTGTCACACCCAACCCCAATTACAAGGCCCAATTATAGACCCATCTCACTAATACCTTGAGTACTGACCCCACCAAAACGGTCAAGATTAACTCAAGATTACAGGTGTCTGCTGAGCGCCGATTGGCCCACACCTGGTAGATCCCCCTCACACCCAACCCATCTCGTCCATATGCCTATCTAATTTCATCTTAAAGCTCCCTATCGTTCTTGATCCCACTATATCACTTGGTAGCCTATTCCACCCATCTACAACTCTGTTACCAAACCAATATTTGCCTATATCTTTTCTGAAACGAAATTTATCTAATTTGAAACCATTTGTACGAGTTATTTCGCTATCACTGAGCTTTAGTACATTTTTCATGTCTCCTTTATTAATTCCACTAACCCCCTTCAATATCTCTATCATGTCACCTCTAACTCTGCGTCTCTCTAACGAATGTAAGCCTAATTTCTTCAACCTTTCTTCATACGGAAGATTTCTAATATTATGGATCATTTTTGTCATTCTACGTTGTACTCTCTCCAATGAATCTATGTCCATTCTGTAATAAGGACACCAAAATTGAACAGCATAATCCATATGGGGTCTCACTAATGACAAGTAAAGTTATAAGATAACATCCGCAGTTCTGTTACTCACACTCCTAGATATGAACCCGAGAATCCTGTTTGCCTTATTACGAACGCTTATACACTGTTTTCTAGGCTTCAAATAATTGCTAACAAACACAGCTAGATCTTTCTCACAGTTTGAGTTTTCTAATTCCATATTAGCTAGTTTATATTTAAAATTTGTATGCATCTTCCCTATCTTTAATACCTTGCATTTGTCAATGTTAAACTTCATCTGCCATTTTACTGACCATTCGTGTAAGGTATCTAGATCCCTTTGCAGACACTCTATATCTCTAATTGAATAAATGTTCTCCCCATTTTGGTATCGTCTGCAAATTTACTTATCCTACTAGTTATGCCTAAATCAAGGTCATTTATGTATATAATAAACAACAGAGGACCTAATACAGATCTCTGGGGGACACCACTCTTGACTGATCCCCATTCTGACTTAGTACCATTTATGCTGACTCTCTGCTTCCTACCAATTAGCCATGACCTAATCCATCCTAACAGAAATTATGAAATTAAGGTTGCCAATGACTCAAAAAATAATCCTAAAGCTTTTTACCAACTATATAAATCCAAGGTTAGAGATGTAATTGGTCCCCTTAAAACTTCGATAGGAAAATTGACAGAAAGTGATTTAGAAATGTGCAGTACATTAAATAGTCAATTTCTTTCCGTTTTCACTAATGAAAATTTGGCACAGTTTCCAGAAGTCCGTAAGGTATACAGCGATAGTATAGAAAATAGGTTAAGTACGGTTACTATAAGTAGAAATTATGTGGTTAAGGAAATTGACAGACTGAAACCTCATAAATCGCCTGGTCCTGATGAGGTATATGCTAGAGTATTAAAAGAATGCAGAGATGAGTTAAGTTATCCATTAACATTTCTATTTAACAAGTCATTAGAAACAGGTATAGTTCCAGAAGCTTGGAAGCTTGCAAATGTAGTTCCGATCTTCAAAAAAGGTGATAAATCAATAGCATCCAATTACCGTCCCATTAGTCTCACTTCAATCATAGGAAAACTACTAGAGTCAATTATTGCTAGGAAAATGAGAAACCACTTAGAAACATTTAACTTAATCAATTCTTCTCAGCATGGATTCACTCAGGGACGGTCTTGCCTTACTAATTTGCTTAGTTTTTTCTCAGAGGTATATGAAGCAGTAGATAATCTATCTATCTATCTATTGCCTGACGCCGAGATCCCCGAAGGGGTGGCCACGAACGAACCGCCCCCATGCACCTCTGTCCCCAGTCAGTCGACGCCCCTCCCCCCAACCAGCACCGCCTTCGTTCATGTAGTTCCTCACTCCATCCTTCCACCTCATATTCGGTCTACCTCTCCCCCTCTGTCCCTCCACCTCGCTCTCGTACACCCTCTTAGTCATTCTCTCGCTTTCCATACGTTCCATATGGCCGAACCATCTCAAGTTGTTCCTTTTCACACTTTCCAGCACATCTACCTCCACACCACACCTCCTTCTTACTTCCTCATTAGTCTGTCTATCCCTCCATGTAACTACGCACGCACTCCTTAAGTAATTCATTTCTACTGCTCTCACTCTTGGTCTGAGTCTCTCAACCAACGTCCATGCTTCGCTTCCGTAAGTCAGTGTCGGGATTACCACACTGTCATGCAAGGACTTCTTCACTTCCATACTGACCACCCTATTTCTTGTTACTGCTTTTAGCGTTCCTACAACCCTCTTCCCCTGTTGTACCCTCTCCCGCACCTCTTCATCCATAGTCCCATCTTTACTCAACACACTGCCCAGATACTTAAAAGAGTTGACGATCTCCATAGCCTGACCGTTCAGCTTCACCTCACACTCTGTGACTTCACCCCTTTCGAAGACCATAACCTTGCTCTTCCCCGTATTTACCTTCAAATTCCGTTTTTCGCACACTCTTCCAAACTCATTTACCAGACCCTGCAACTCCCATTCATTATCACTCATCAGAACTGTATCATCCGCAAACAGCAGTATAGGTAGCTTCCACTCAATTCCCTCCCTTTTCAGCGATACACCAACATCCACTGCTCTTGATAGTATTTCTTTCATGACTCCATCCATATATACAGTAAACAACCACGGGACATCACACACCCCTGTTTCAAACCAACATTCAGGTCAAAGAACTCGCTCTGCTCACTCTCCACACGTACTGCCGCCTTTGCACCCTCATACATGCTCTTCACTGCTTTCAGCAACTTGCCCTCTACTCCGTATATTCTAAGTACTTTCCACAAACCTTCTCTATCCACTCTGTCATAGGCCTTCTCCAAGTCCATAAAGGCAACATACACCTTTTGTTTCTTCTCCAGATACTTCTCCACAACACAATTCAGGGTAAAATTCTGATCTACACATACTCTTCCCTTCCTAAAACCTCCCTGCTCGTCGCCTATCCATTTCTCCGTTCTCACTCTCACTCTCTCAATCACTACCCTACTGTATACCTTCCCTACTACGCTTAGAAGACATATTCCTCGGTGGTTACCACACACTCCTCTTTCCCCTTTGCCCTTATATAGGGGGACTATTATGCCAGTCTTCCAGTCATCGGGTGCACTCCCCTTCTCCCATGCTAGTTTGCACATTTTCCATACCCATTCTATCACTATCTCACCACCATACCTCAACATTTCCCCACACACTCCATCTGTTCCTGGTGCTTTCCCCAACTTCACTCTTTTCATGGCTTCCCACACTTCTGATAATGACAAGTCATATGATATTATATATTTAGATTTCAGTAAAGCTTTCGACAGAGTCCCTCATGAGAGATTGATGAGAAAGGTTGAGGCACATGGAATAGGTGGGGCATTGTTAGGATGGATTAGGTCATGGCAAATTGGTAGGAAGCAGAGAGTCAGCATAAATGGTACCAAGTCAGAATGGGGAGCAGTCAAAAGTGGTGTCCCCCAGGGATCGGTATTAGGTCCCCTGTTGTTTCTTATATACATAAATGACCTAGATTTAGGTATAACTAGTAGGATAAGTAAATTCGCAGACGATACTAAAATAGGGAGATCAATTGATTCAGATAGCGATATAGAGTGCCTCCAAAGGGATCTAGATACCTTACATGAATGGTCAGTAAATTGGCAGATGAAGTTTAACATTGACAAATGCAAGGTATTAAAGATAGGGAAGATGCAAACAAATGTTAAATATAAACTAGCTAATTTAGAATTAGAAAATTCAGACTGCGAGAAAGATCTAGGTGTGTTTGTTAGCAATGATTTGAAGCCTAGAAAACAGTGTATAAGCGTTCGTAATAAGGCAAACAGGATTCTCGGGTTCATCTCTAGGAGTGTGAGTAACAGAACTGCTGATGTTATCTTAAAACTTTACTTGTCATTAGTGAGACCCCATATGGATTATGCTGTCCAATTTTGGTGTCCTTATTACAGAATGGACATAGATTCATTGGGGAGAGTACAGCGTAGAATGACAAAAATGATCCATAATATTAGAAATCTTTCATATGAAGAAAGGTTGAAGAAATTAGGTTTACATTCGTTAGAGAGACGCAGAGTTAGAGGGGATATGATAGAGGTGTTCAAGAGGGTTAGTGGGATTAACAAAGGGGACATGGCAAATGTACTAAAGCTCAGTGATAGCGAAAGAACTCGTACCAATGGTTTCAAATTAGATAAATTTCGTTTCAGAAAAGATATAGGCAAGTATTGGTTTGGTAACAGAGTTGTAGATGGGTGGAATGGACTACCAAGTGCTATAGTGGGATCTAAAACTGTAGGGAGCTTTAAGATAACATTGGATAAGCATATGGACGAGAAGGGTTGGGTGTGAAGGGGGATCAGCCAGGTTGGGCCAATCAGCGCTCTGCAGACCTCCATAATCCTGCGTTAATCTCTAACCGTTTTTGGTAAGATGATCCTCAGGGTATTAGAGTGTGAAGCCTATAATTGGGCTTTGTAATTGAATTGGGGTTGTGTGGGACAGGGATCTGCCTTGCTTAGGCCAATCGGCTTTCTGCAGACTCCCATTTTCTTATGTTCTTATGTTAACAACGCCCAACCTATTCCATGTGCCTCAACCTTTCTCATCAATCTCTCATGAGGGACTCTGTCGAAAGCTTTACTGAAATCTAAATATATAATATCATATGACTTGTCATTATCTACTGCTTCATATACCTCTGAGAAAAAACTAAGCAAATTAGTAAGGCAAGAACGTCCCTGAGTGAATCCATGCTGAGAATAATTTATTAAGTTCAATTTTACTAAGTGGTTTCTCATTTTCCTAGCAATAATTGATTCTAGTAGCTTTCCTATGATTGAAGTGAGACTAATGGGACGGTAATTGGATGCTATTGATTTATCACCTTTTTTGAAAATCGGAACTACATTTGCAAGCTTCCAAGCTTCTGGAACTATACCTGTTTCTAATGAATTGTTAAAAAGAAATGTTAATGGGTAACTTAACTCAGCTCTGCATTCTTTTAATACTCTAGCATATACCTCATCGGGACCAGGCGATTTCTGAGGTTTCAGTCTGTCAATTTCCTTAAGCACATCATTTCTACTTATAGTAACCGTACTTAACCTATTTTCTATACTATCGCTATATACCTTACAGACTTCTGGAATCTGTGCCAAATTTTCATTAGTGAAAACGGATAGAAACTGACTATTTAATGTACTGCACATTTCTAAATCATTTTCTGTCATTTCTCCTATCGAAGTTTTAAGGGGGCCTATTTTATCTCTAACTTTAGATTTATATAGCTTGTAAAAAGCCTTAGGGTTATTTTTTGAGTCATTGGCTATCCTGATTTCATAATTTCTTTTGTCTGTCCTTATACCTCTTTTAACCTCTCTTGATAGATTCTGATAGTAAGCAAGTAGGTGATTTTCGCCTTTCTTTATTTTTCGATATATTCTTCTCTTTTTTCCTAGAAGGTTTATAGTCTATTATTCATCCATTTGGGTTGGTTCTGTGTTGATCTAAATATTCTTTTGGAGATATATTTAGTTTGCGCATTGTGGAGTGAAGAAATAAAATGATTATATGTAGCTGTCAAATTATCCTGAGTTAAGACAGGTATCTGAGAGAGAGTATGTTCATTAGCGCACCTGGGTCCACTTAATAGTTTAACCATAGGATCGACTCTTAACCTCTGAAGTGCGCATGGGGGTAATTGGAAACGTCCCCCTGTGCTGACGTATTTGAGGTGTTTCCGTCACTAAAATATTCATTGTGCCATTAATAGCATTAATACTTATCCATATGCGCCTATTATGGGATGATTATAAAGGTATTAACCTGAAACAACAATAAAACGAGTGAAAACAGCGTTTGGATGGTCAATATCGGAGATATAGCCCGCGAGTTGTATAATGTATGGGTGAGGCAAGCTGCTTTCCCGCCAATTTCCCCCAAGGCCACTGAGACACAGTCGATCGATACTCTCTCTCTCTCTCTTGCACTCGCTTGCCATCAGTGATGACAACACCCTGCTTGCAACTCGCTAATGTTAGCACGAAAATATACCTCAGAATAAGGGAATAACAGGGAAAATAGGTGATAACTGAAGGAGAGGAGGAAAGTGGGGAAGGAGGGGAGGTAGAGGACTGAGATTTTGCATGGCCCAGGGGCCAAACAAAAATAAAAAAATAAAAAAATAAAAAAATAAAAATAAAAAAAATATAGTTTTTTCGATGTCAGAAGTTGATTTTTTTTTTCACTCACTCATAAGAGTCTCCCCGCAGTCCGCCGGGGGAACTCTTAAGAGTCTCCCGGCAGTTCCCGGGTTAAGGCTCTTCTTAAAGCACCATAATTGGCTTTTCTGAAATCTGGGATAAGTGTCGTATTCTCTTTAGCCTTTCCTGTCCATTGTATGTTAAAATAAATTTATTTATGGTCACTATTTCCTAGTTGGTCTCCTATCTCTACATTATTTATCATTTGTTCATTATTACTGAGAACTAAATCGAGGATATTATTACCTCTAGTAGGCGAGTCTATGAATTGAAATAGAAAACTATCCTGTACCGCCTCAATAAACTCTTTTGAATCGGAGTCGCCGATTTGATGCTGCCAATCAATATTCGGAAAATTAAAATCCCTCATAATACACACATTGCTAAACCTTGATGCTATTTTCACTTCCTGCCATAAAGCTGTACCTTCGTTTCTACTCATATTTGGTGGTCTATAAATAACTCCAATAATTATGGTCTCACTACCTTCGCTAACCTCTACCCAAACACTTTCGTTATCAGTATTTTGTCTAATACCTGATTTAATACAGCTTTTTAAAGAACTCCTGACAAACACTGCTATTCCGCCGCCCCTCCGGCGGAATAGCTAGTTTGCTATAGTTTGTTTAAATATGACCGAACAAGTAGGAGGGGCGGGGGTATAGCAGTGTTTGTCAGGAGTACATTAAAAAGCTGTATTAAATCAGGTATTAGACTAAATAATGATAATTAAAGTGTTTGGGTAGAGGTTAACGAAGGTAGTGAGACCATAGTTATTGGAGTTATATATAGACCGCCTAATATGAGTAGAAATGGCGGAACATCGTTATGGGAGGAAATTAAAATAGCATCAAGGTTTAGCAATGTGTGCATTATGGGGGATTTTAATTTTCCGAACATTGACTGGCAGCACCAAATAGGCGACTCCGATTCAGTAGTTTATTAAGGTAGTACAAGATAGTTTTTTATTTCAATTCATAGATACGCCGACTAGAGGTATTAATATTCTTGATTTGGTTTTCAGTAACAATGAACATATGATAAATAATGTAGAGATTGGTGACCACCTAGGAAATAGCGATCATAAATCTATTTATTTTAATATACAATGGACAGGGAATGCTAAAGAGAATACGACACTTATCCCAGATTTCAGAAAAGCCGATTATGGTGGGCTAAGAAGAGACTTAAGGGTGGACCCTATTGTTAAGCAATAAGTCAGGATATGCCAGAGTTAAACTTGCCACCTACATATAACCAGTTTATTGCTTCACTCCACAATGCTCAAAATAAATATATCTCTAAATGAAGATTTAGATCGACGCAGAACCAACCAAAATGGATGACTAATAAGCTAATAGATCTTATAGGAAAAAAGAAAGGAATATATCGAAAAATAAAGAAAGGCGAAAATCATTTACATATATACTATCAGACTCTATCAAGACAGGTCAAAAAGGAAATCAGGAAAGCAAAAAGAAATTATGAAATAAGGATAGCCAGTGACTCAAAAAATAGCGCTTTTTACCAACTATATAAATCTAAAGTTAGAGATGTAATAGGCCCCCTAAAAACTTCAATAGGAGAAATAACAGAAAATGATTTAGAAATGTGCAGTACATTAAATAGTCAGTTTCTTTCCGTTTTCACTAATGAAAATTTGGCACAGATTCCAGAAGTCAATATGGTATATAGTGATAGTATAGAAAATATGTTCAGTACAGTTAGTATAAGTAGAAATGATGTGCTTAAGGAAATTGACAGACTGAAACCTCAAAAATCGCCTGGTCCTGACGAGGTATATGCTAGAGTATTAAAAGAATGCAGAGATGAGTTAAGTAGCCCATTAGCATTTTTATTTAACAAGTCATTAGAAACAGGTTTAGTTCCAGAAGCTTGGAAGCTTGCAAATGTAGTTCCGATCTTCAAAACAGGTGATAAATCGATAGCATCCAATTACCGTCCCATTAGTCTCACATCAATCATAGGAAAGTTGCTAGAGTCTATTATTGCTAGGAAAATTAGAAGCCACTTAGTAAAATTTAACTTAATAAACTCAGCATGGATTCACTCAGGGACGTTCTTGCCTTACTAATTTGCTTAGCTTTTTCTCAGAGGTATATGAAGCAGTAGATAGTGACAAGTCATATGATATTATATATTTAGATTTCAGTAAAGCTTTCGACAGAGTCCCTCATGAGAGATTGATGAGAAAGGTTAAGGCACATGGAATAGGAGTGTCGTTGTTGGGATGGATTAGGTCATGGCTAATTGGTAGGAAACAGAGAGTCAGCATAAATGGTACCAAGTCAGAGTGGGGAGCAGTCAAAAGTGGTGTCCCCCAGGGATCGGTATTAGGTCCCCTGTTGTTTCTTATATACATAAATGACCTAGATTTAGGTATAACTAGTAGGATAAGTATATTCGCAGACGATACTAAAATGGGGAGATCAATTGATTCAGATAGTGATATAGAGTGCCTCCAAAGGGATCTAGATACCTTACACGAATGGTCAGTAAATTGGCAGATGAAGTTTAACATTGACAAATGCAAGGTATTAAAGATAGGGAAGAAGCAAACAAATGTTAAATATAAACTAGCTAATTTAGAATTAGAAAATTCAGACTGCGAGAAAGATCTAGGTGTGTTTGTTAGCAATGATTTGAAGCCTAGAAAACAGTGTATAAGCGTTCGTAATAAGGCAAACAGGATTCTCGGGTTCATCTCTAGGAGTGTGAGTAACAGAACTGCTGATGTTATCTTAAAACTTTACTTGTCATTAGTGAGACCCCATATGGATTATGCTGTCCAATTTTGGTGTCCTTATTACAGAATGGACATAGATTCATTGGAGAGAGTTCAGCGTAGAATAACAAAAATGATCCATAATATTAGAAATCTTCCGTATGAAGAAAGGTTGAAGAAATTAGGTTTACATTCGTTAGAGAGACGCAGAGTTAGAGGGGATATGATAGAGGCGTTCAAGTGGGTTAGTGGGATTAACAAAGGGGACATGACAAATGTAGTAAAGCTCAGTGATAGCGAAAGAACTCGTACCAATGGTTTCAAATTAGATAAATTTCGTTTCAGAAAAGATATAGGCAAATATTGGTTTGGTAACAGAGTTGTAGATGGGTGGAATGGACTACCAAGTGCTATAGTGGGATTAAAAACGGTAGGGAGCTTTAAGATAAAATTGGATAAGCATATGGACGAGAAGGGTTGGGTGTGAAGGGGGATCAGCCGGGTTGGGCCAATCAGCGCTCTGCAGACCCCCGTAATCCTGCGTTAATCTCTAACCGTTTTGGTAAGATGATCCTCAGGGTATTAGAGTGGTGAGCCTATAATTGGGCTTTGTAATTGGGGTTGTGTGGGACAGGGATCTGCCCTGCTTAGGCCAATCGGCTTTCTGCAGACTCCCATTTTCTTATGTTCTTATGTTCTTATAATGATTAGGGGATTGGTTGGTTCATGGAAACAACTAATCTTCTATGATTTTGACTGTGATATAACCAAGGACATTTTGTTAAATGTTATCAGTAAGGTAGAAGCAGCTGGGTTTCCTGTAGTAGCTTTAGTTAATGATCTTGGGCCTACAAATATAAGATTATGGAATACCTTAGGTGTAAGTGTAGACAAAACATCCTTTACTACTCCAGTTGCTTCTGACAGAGACATTTTTGTTTTTGCCGATGCTCCTCATTTGATTAAGTTAATCAGGAACAATTTCCTTGATTCTGGGTTTGAGGCTTCAGAAGGGAAATACATCAATAGTGAATGTGTTCGGGAAATTGTAAGAAGAAGTGTCAGTGATTTGAAAACAACACATCGCTTGTGCGAAAAACATATCACAGCAAGGGGTGCGCAGCGAAGATGTAAAGTTAGCTGCTCAACTACTTTCTGAAACAACTGCCAAGTCCTTAAAGTATTTTGGACTCAAAGGATTGCTTCAAAGCAAGGATTGGGAGGCTACCCAATTCATCTCTTTGGCTGATTCCTGGTTTGATATTAATAACTCAAGAGTGCCATATGATACAAAGCCCTCCAGAAATGCTTATGGACTCAATATAGAGTATCAAAATCAAATTCTAAATGACCTGGCACAAATAGCATCATCAATGAAAGTCTGTGGAAGTAAAACCAGGTATCAGTTTCAGAAGGGATTGGCTATATTTTTTCAATCCTTGCCCAAATTGTATGCAATGCTGCAGGAAAAGTTCAACATCCAATACATTCTTACAAACAGAATTAACCAGGATGGTCTTGAACACTATTTTGCTTGTATGAGACAGATGGGAGCATGCTATGATCATCCTTCTCTTGTATCAGTGAAGCAACGTACCAGAATACATTTGCTTGGTAAAAACAGTGCATTGGTTGGGGAAAAATATAACTTTGAAAAACAAAGTCATGATGTGAGCATATTATTAGAAGGTTACTTTCCCACAGGCACTGAATGCAAGTCAGTGGGAAATGACAAAGATGATAATGCACTTGAGCGTGAGCTTTGTTTATCAGCGATGTTATTGTCAACATTAAGTGATGAAGACTTTGAGCCTGTGAATGTGGACAATGACAAATGGGATGCAGATGTTGAAGATGACCTAAATTTAGAAAAAGCCATAGAAACTGAAGGTCTCCGATATTTTGGAGGCTTTATTGCCCACAAGTTTCCTCAATACCAGTTTCTTGGAGAAAAGGTGGGACAGAATGACGGAGAAATTGACGGAGGCTTTGGATTAATGAACCCAAGTGATCACTTTTTTCAAAATTTGAAAATGATGGAAAAAATATATAGTTGCCACCACGGAGAAAACTCTCTAAAGCCAGGTAAAGGGGCCATCAAACAGCTTACTTCAGATATAACAAAGTTTGTATCACTCCCTACTGAAGTAATAGCCTATTACGTTAGGTGTCGTATCTTTTTTCGTATGAGAGTGCTAAACAGAGCTATAAAGTCAGTACGGAAACAAGGTCGCAAAATGCTCAAAGTAATAAACTGATTGTGATGTAAGCTACAGCCACACTCCAGTCATATTTCACCTTCATACATTGTATTTAACTTTGTATATAAGTAGAAATACTCAAGTTCATAGAACAATCATAGATGTAGTCAATATTGAAATAGGGGAAGTAAGGCATGACTATTAAGTATGACTATCCCTACCAAAAATGTGTAGAATGCATGAATTAATTACTATGTTTATATTTTTGTAATCAACATTATAATTATAAATATATATAATTGTGTATTTCTCTCCTTTGTGTAATATAAAGTATATGCATTTCCATTACTTTAATTATAGATTATTTGTTCATGTAGAGTGATAAAACTAATCAAACATAAAGTAAAAACAATGGTATCTAAGATATTTATACATAAGCATTAACAGGGACAGAAAATCAGTATATATATATATATATATATATATATATATATATATATATATATATATATATATATATATATATATATATTATAAAATATGTGATTTTATGTTAAGTTAATACAATACAATGATGACAATAATTGACCTTATTTGCTCCCTAATATGTTGACAAAAGAAGAATAGCAAGGCCAACACATGACAAAAGGAGAGAGAGAGAGAGAGAGAGAGGCAGGTAGTGTTGGTGGGTCAGGCTGGACAATTTTGTTGACCCCGAGAGAGAAAGAAAGAAAGAGTGAGGTTAGTAGGTGCGTCTGACGTCACAAGAACTGCGCGTGTCTATACCTTGTATTCTTTACCTTGGGTGGGGCCTCTCCCCCCGAGCCGAACTACCCTTGCCGGCCTGCCGCCCGCCTGGGTCACCTCTCTGGGGAGCTGGGCTGCTGGTCACTCCACCACCACCGCCGGAGGCTTCCCCTCTTGCTTCATCCACCAAAGTACTGTCGCGATCACGCACAATATTATTATCAAACTCCTCTGAAGTCATCGATTGTCTAAAATCTTGAAGTGTTTCAATATTGCTTATTTCTTGAGTAGTGGCGTCTCTTGCTGCCTCTTCTATGCCCGATATAGCACACGAAATTTTGTGTTTCACTTCATTTAGGTAAAGTTTCATTTGACGAACTGTATCTGCTGTGTTGAACACCTCTGTGTTTATGTCCACAAGCTTAGGGATCATTTCGTTTAGCTTCGTGATTTCTTCAGAAAGATGATTTATTACTAAAGCAAACTTTTCCAAAAATATAGGAGGCATATTTTTATGGCTGTTAGTTAAGAATACGTACTTATCTTTAGATTCATGTATTTTGTCATGAAACTTCAGCAAGTCACACAAGTCTTTTCTTTTCATATCAAGGCCTCTTCTCCATAATAGGTCATCATTTAAAAGATTGCAAAAAATCTCTTTCGCTTGTTTAATTTCCTCATGTGCATAACAAAAATATAAAACATTTTCCAATTCTTTACCTGTAGTCCGAACTGGCCGAACTCATGAAACACAGCACACTGTTTATTATTGGGTTAGGGTTCACCATTTTGACGATAGAGGGCGCTACTTAGGAGTAAATACACTATGTATGCCCTGGTTTTACTTTTGTACAGGTGTAATTGACCATTGTTTCGTGACACCATGGTGGGTCGGATAGTGGTGTGGTAATGGCGGGAACACAAGGGGTAGCCAGCACAACAACAAGACAGGAAGAGCCCTCTCACCACCCTGGCTGCTACTGCTGTACTGACGGTGGTGTGGTGGGTCGGGTAGTGGTGTGGTAATGGCCGGAACACAAGGGGTAGCCAGCACAACAACAAGACAGGAAGAGCCCTCTCACCACCCTGGCTGCTACTGCTGTACTGACGGTGGTGTGGTGGGTCGGGTAGTGGTGTGGTAATGGCCGGAACACAAGGGGTAGCCAGCACAACAACAAGACAGGCAGAGCTCTCTCACTACCCTGGCTGCTACTGCTGTGTTGTGGTGTTGTGGTGGGTCGGGTAGTGGTGGTGATAGTAGCAGTGATGATGGTAGTAGATGATGAGGATAGTAGTAGTGATGATGTTGAAAGCATTGGTGATGTTGGTGATGGATACTGGAGATGACGCCCCGAAAACAAGTCGCCCAGCATTTGCTAAGCTAAGTTAGGTTAAGTTAGTTAGATGACATTAAAAGTGATGGTAGTAACAGTAGGGATTATGGTGATGGTGAGAGTAGTAGTAGTGATGATAGTAATGGTAATAGTGACTAGTAGTGATGATGGTGACCCATCGCAGAGTTGGGTATGCCGTTTTGAATTTTGGCGAAACGGCACGTCTACTTTATTATTAATTGTTCTAGTTTCCTCCCTAGACCTCCATCAAACTATAACAAAAATCCATTAGATCCCCCTTCTAGATGAATTTGTAAATTTTTCGGTAAAGAATGCCCACAATTACAGGCTCACTATCGTTTGCCAGGAAAACAAAATCGACACCTAAATAGGAAAGGTCTTAATTTTAACAAGGAAATGGGGCGGAAGGTCTTAAAATCGACAAACCAATGGGTCAAGCATCTTAAAATCTGAAAATTAATGGGAGAGGAAAGGGAAGGAGGAGAGATAGTGAGTATATGGAAGAGTGTGTGTGTGTGTGTGTTATTCACTTTCACTTGCTTGTTCGTCAAGGGGAATCCACGCAATGCGAGCTAAGCTCATTATTATCGCGCCTCCTTAACTGGGAATGTATTGCGTGAAATGCATGTTAAGTGTTTATGTATCGTTGGAATGGCTGTGGATGTGTGTGTGGTCTGTATTTTAGCCAATTGGCGACATCTGGAAACGAAGGCTTAGGGTTAATCTGTACGGTACCATTCTCACCCGAAGGCTTAGGTTGACCAGTAGCTTAGGTTGACCAGTACGATACCCATTTCACCTTGTAACCGATCACCAACCCCAGATGGGACGTCACAACTTCGTGCACTTATACCAGCTTCCTATTTATACTGCTAGGTGAACAGAGGCTACACCGATAGGAGACTTGCCCAAATGTCTCTTCCCCGCCCGGGTCTCGAACCCGGGACCTTCTGGTTGTGAGCCAGACGCCCTATCAGTTACGCCACGGGGAGGTGTGTGTAAGTGTGTGTGTGTGTGTGTAAGTGTGTGTATTAAAATGCAAAACTTGCAAACAAAGTCAAACCAAAACTGGGACAAAGACAATATAAAGTCAAAACAACATATCAAAATAGCTATGTGGAAACAACGCTTACTAAAATAAGATTTATGAAATGAAAGAACACAATCCACCACATAGGGTGTACATTATTACATGAGCAAGTTAATCTGGTTCCCAAGCAAACTAATTGCACACATAACAACGCACTATCGTCAGGTCCAGGGAATTAGTCAATTTGGGAAGTCCGGGACGTTCTGGCAAATATTACTAAACTGCATGAATAAAAGAAACTACATTTATTGTTAAAATTTTCATTTAATATCAAATTTGCAACATGACAAGATATTAACAATAGTACAAAATACAAATATTGATAAGATATATAATATTACAAAACAAACATATATAGCACTCACTAGCGATAGTGCTATCGGGTAGGTACTTGTACCTATGTGTGAGTGTGCAAAGAGTTCAAGGCTACACATCTAGGTACGTCCAGAATGCTTGAGGTAAGGGCTTGTCAGGACAATGTAGGGGAGACCAGATAGTATCTCTGATGACAAGATTCATAAGTAGACGAAGCTTGCCTGATCAGATAGTGTGCTGGAAAGAACAATGGTATATCCTACACTAGCCTCCATAGTCTATACGATAGGCCTATAGCTGGACACAAAAATAGGCCTACCCTCCTGTCTGTGCTTGTGAAATACCATCGGCTCTGTACAGTAAGTCAGGTCAAGGTGAAGGTATTGAGGGATGAGCCTTTACAACGACACTTCCTATCTACCTTTCGAAGAGTGTTGAGAGAGAGGAAGCTGGGGAGTGGTTTGTTATAGGCCTCTCACCCAGGGTTACCAAATCATGTCCGCTAGATAGTAAACAAATGCCGAAAATCGCTAGAATAAGGCCATAATCTCTAGAATGCCGGTACCACTCTAAAATGGATCACATCTTCAGAATCTCGTAAGCATAATGCTGCTAGATGTAAACATTTGCCTCAAGATCGAAATAAATACTTCTAGATCTAGCGGGAAATTAGCTAAATTGGCAATACTGCTCTCATCTCACTGTAACTTAACACTATCTTGGTCGACGTCTTATGGGCTATTATGATTTTCGTTTAATCAACTCTGCGTAAGCAGAGTGGTATCGCCCCCCGTATAGTGGTACAATCGCGCTAAGAAGTCATGATTCGCTTTTTCTAAGGATCGGACAATAGTTTCCAAATCTGGCTACCGCTGGCAACTCTCCACTGCCCCTCGGAGCCCGGTCGTTTCCAAATTGTAAACTATACGTCTTTGGATATTCCCAATAATTGGCCTACTTAGAAAATTAACCTATTTATGCCCTCCAATTTTGATTTATGTTGATGTTTGAATAAATATAAATAATGTTTGTTTACAATTTCTTTATAGAATAATGAGAGTAATTAATTTACATGCGCTATCTAGCCTGTTGCACTCCCAGGCCCGTAGGAACGGTAGGATATTCAGCGACCGAGTCAGTCATTGTCAGGATATGAGGGCGAGGATATCTCTTTGCGTTTATATTCACCTTTGCCCTTTTACACTTGCCTTTCCATCTTCCGTTTTTATATGAGTCTCCCTATGGGTTATTATATATTCTAAAAGTGAAAATTCATCGTTTGTCCATACAAATTACCATCTGTTCTCGAGTATTCAAGCTTTCTTCCAAAATATACTGGAGACCTCTTGTTTTTCAGGAGACTGTTGTCCCACATAGAGAATTAAATGTGGAAAAAACAATCTGTTATATGTTTATTTACGTGATTTATTGACACTTATGATTTGAATATTAGTTTTATCTGTTGGTTTTAATTTTATGAGATACTTTTCTACCAGTATTGTTGGTTTACAAAGTAATACAAGCATTAAGAAACTTGCTCCACATTTTAATCCTGAATCTAGTGAGCGCAATACTAAGAGTTTCAATTTTTTTCGTTCGGGTTAGTCTCAACTTTCGTATTATTTGGTTTGCTCTCACATAATGAGATAAATATATTGTAACAATACTTATATATCGTGTTTTTGGTATCTTTTCCTTCAATACAGTTCTCCCCGGTGTGTAATATATGAATACAGTAGAACCTCAATAGTTGCCAGATAGCACTTTCTGAACAAAAGATACTGGGAATCGAGTCATGACTTCTTAGCGCGATTGTACATGCTAACCGAAATGTCTGTCTGTCTGTCTGACCGACCGTCCGTCCGAGAACTCCTAGACCGTTTGACGGATTTTCACCAAACTTCACACGAACCTTCGGTGCGTAAATGCGACGGTAATTAAAAAGAGATTTTTTGAATTTGTGCAATAGTTATGATCTTAGGTCCAAAATATGGTTTTGCCCCCCCCCCCCTCAACCCTCCCCCCCCCCTCAACCCTCCCCTCCCC
Organism: Paralithodes platypus; assembly: GCA_032716605.1. Taxonomy (NCBI): domain Eukaryota; kingdom Metazoa; phylum Arthropoda; class Malacostraca; order Decapoda; family Lithodidae; genus Paralithodes; species Paralithodes platypus. Next base: position 15,803,626 of record CM064488.1, on the reverse strand, counting down.
CCCCCCCCCCTCAGAACCCCCACCCCCACCCTCTACCTATTCCAAAGCAATGATGATGGTGTTCTGTGTGTATGTGCCCCGTAGGGGTACACTCACACAGAACGCCATCGTTCAGGGGGCGAACAAAAACTCGCCCGCATTTGTTAGTTTAAGTTAGTTTACTTGACATTAGGTGACAATTGAAGTGATGATGATAGTGGTAGTGATGATGGTTGTAATATTAGTGATGATGGTAGTATTAGTGATGATGGCGACAATTGTAGTGATGATGATAGTAGTAGTAATAATGGTGGTAATATTAGTGATGATGGTAACCCTTCGCAGAATTGAGTATGCCGTTTTGATTTTTGGCAAAACGGCACGTCTACTTTATTATTATTATTATTTTGTTTAATAATTAAATTTCCACCTTAACCCTCCTGGCCCGGGCAGGCTCTCCTAATGACGGAGCTCGTATCCGGGCGATCTGGTCGAATATCAACAAAAGTAAACTAAGGCTAATCTCGCTTAATATATGACCTACATTAATCAACCATATATATAAATGAGCGCTTTACCTTCCTGCGTAGAATGGCGTTGAGTAGAGCTCTTTAGCTCAACTGGTTCCGGAGTGATGGTGATGGAAGTGGAGGTAACTTTTGCCGCGTATTTACCTAGGCGCGTCCGAACACTCAACCGCGGCCCCGGCTACGACGCCCAGTTGCACTCGTCGCTCCACCCGCAATTATGCCAGGATGCGATTTGATAGTGTTTTATTGGTTATTCTGTCATTTATTATAGTTATTATAGTTATTATGTTATTATGTTATTATGTTATTTATGGACTTGGAGAAGGCCTATGACAGAGTGGATAGAGAAGGTTTGTGGAAAGTACTTAGAATATACGGAGTAGAGGGCAAGTTGCTGAAAGCAGTGAAGAGCATGTATGAGGGTGCAAAGGCAGCAGTACGTGTGGAGAGTGAGCAGAGCGAGTTCTTTGACCTGAATGTTGGTTTGAAACAGGGGTGTGTGATGTCCCCGTGGTTGTTTACTGTATATATGGATAGAGTTATGAAAGAAATACTATCAAGAGCAGTGGATGTTGGTGTATCGCTGAAAAGGGAGGGAATTGAGTGGAAGCTACCTATACTGCTGTTTGCGGATGATACAGTTCTGATGAGTGATAATGAATGGGAGTTGCAGGGTCTGGTAAATGAGTTTGGAACAGTGTGCGAAAAACGGAATTTGAAGGTAAATACGGGGAAGAGCAAGGTTATGGTCTTCGAAATGGGTGAAGTCACAGAGTGTGAGGTGAAGCTGAACAGTCAGGCTATGGAGATCGTCAACTCTTTTAAGTATCTGGGCAGTGTGTTGAGTAAAGATGGGACTATGGATGAAGAGGTGCGGGAGAGGGTACAACAGGGGAAGAGGGTTGTAGGAACGCTAAAAGCAGTAACAAGAAATAGGGTGGTCAGTATGGAAGTGAAGAAGTCCTTGCATGACAGTGTGGTAATCCCGACACTGACATACGGAAGCGAAGCATGGACGTTGGTTGAGAGACTCAAACCAAGAGTGAGAGCAGTGGAAATGAATTACTTAAGGAGTGCGTGCGGAGTTACATGGAGGGATAGACAGACTAATGAGGAAGTAAGAAGGAGGTGTGGTGTGGAGGTAGATGTGCTGGAAAGTGTGAAAAGGAACAACTTGAGATGGTTCGGCCATATGGAACGTATGGAAAGCGAGAGAATGACTAAGAGGGTGTACGAGAGCGAGGTGGAGGGACAGAGGGGGAGAGGTAGACCGAATATGAGGTGGAAGGATGGAGTGAGGAACTACATGAACGAAGGCGGTGCTGGTTGGGGGGAGGGGCGTCGACTGACTGGGGACAGAGGTGCATGGGGGCGGTTCGTTCGTGGCCACCCCTTCGGGGATCACGGCGTCAGGCAATAGATAGATAGATAGATGTTATTTTCACTCAATAAAGTTATTTATATGAACTTATTTGTGTCTCTGTCACTTATTACTTCGTTTTATTATTATTATTATGATTATTAGTGTCACTTTCACTGGACTTTGATAATTGGTAGTGTCATTTCCCCTTTTATGTATTGTTAGGTAAGCTAATAATATATATAGTGTCACTGTCACTTATTCATATTGTTATGAAGGCACTTATTATTACTTGTGTGTGTCTCTTTCACTTATACTTAGTTTTATTATTATTATACTGTCACTTTCACTGGCCTAGGCTTATTGAGTGTCATTTTCACTTATTTATTGTTAGAAATATATATTTTAGTGTCACTTTCACTTGTTCATATTGTTATTGAAGGCACTTATGTGTCCAAACTTATGTGTCCTTTTCACTTATACTTAGTTATATTATTATTCTTAGCCTACATTTGAGTGTCACTTTCACTGTTGTCACTTCCACTTCAAAAGTTTGTTAGAGTGTGGAAGTCGTTGAAGCAGGTGCCAGCACACAGTCCAACTTGACACTCGAGGCATTCCCAAGTGGTTTTTGTGGGTTTGCGGGGTCTGCGAGTTGTGTGGCTGCACACATGGCACCTCTTCTGACTCCTAACATTACTACCTGGTGCTTTGAAAGGAAGGGCGCTGAGCTGGTGCTTCCTGAAGAATTCAGCACACCCCGTTCTGTCAAGGTGGCCTGGTCCTTGTATTGGCCTGCCTGGTGTACCCGCATGTTTAGCCAGGAGCTCAAGTAGCACCTGCTTGTGGAACTTCCGCAGGGACTTGTACTTCTTGGCTCCTGGAGACCTCAGACGGTAGATGTTGTAGGCATTGAGGATCGACATATCTACCGTATGCAGGATAAACTTCTTGTACCACCTGCAAGATGTTCGCAGGCAGTCGATGAAGCCCATCTGCATGTCGGACTTGTCAACGAAGCGCATGTTGATGTTATAATCCAGGACAGCAGCTGTTTTTTGGACGGGGATCTTGGTTGTTCGGTCCACCTTCCCTGTGGCGACCATCTGGGCCTTGTGGCATGTGGTGAGGAGGTTGACCTTGCGCTGGTCATGCAAGTGGATGGAGAGGATGGGGCCACTCTTCTTGTGGAAGATGTCAGCCTTCTTCGTCTTGGTTGGGTAGCCTGGCATGCCCTTCCTTTTGCCCTTGACTGTGCTGACAGTTCCGGTCTTGCGGTCATGGAGGTACTTGGTCAGGAGAGGCGACGTGTAATAATTATCTGTGTAGAGGATGTGGTTATTGAAGTGCCTCTCCATCATCTTCTTCACTACAGCGCCACCAAAACCAATGAGAGGGTCCGTCACAACTTCTCCAGCCTTGCCGCTGTAGACTATAAAGTCCAGCACATACCCCGTCAAGCAGTCGCAGAGGACGAAGAGCTTGATGCCGAAGTGGTGTCTCTTGGACGGGATATACTGTCGGAAGTGCAGCCTACCACGGAACAGGACCAGAGACTCGTCGAGGTACATCTTCTGGAAAGGAATCGGGTATGTGGTGAACCGATGATGTATCACGTCATACAGCTTCCTGATCTTCCATAATGAGTCGGGAAGGTGGACTGCCATGTTGTTTGTCAGGTGGAGATAGGAGAGGATGTCGAAGTACCTGTCCCTGGACATGTATTTGCCAAATGATGGAGTCGTTATGATGTCGCCAGTGATCCAGTAGTCAGCCAGAACGTGCTTCCTTATATGAGTCATCAGCATTGTGAGTGCCAAGAACACATATAGTTCTGCCACAGTGAGAGCTCTCCATGCCACCATCTTGGCACTGGTCTTCCTCCCAAGAAAGTTGGCACAGATAGCATGGTGGTGATTTGTCTCTTTGACGAGGTGTTCCATGACTTCATTGTCATAGAAGCCACAGAAATGTTCACTGGGGGTAGCATCTGGGCCACAGGGATATGCTGGTGACACCCCAGAACCCATCTGTACCTCGTCAAAGGCAGGACAATCTGGCTCAAAATCAGCTCCATCTGTCCACACAAACAGGTCGGATGCTGATGCTCGAGGTCGTGCTGCAGCAGGCACACGCCCTGGACGCCCTGGCACATGCCCTTGGCCAGGCGGACGCCCAGGCGGACGCCCTGCACGCCCACGCCCAGGCACAGGCCCAGGGGCAGCGGCGTCGGCAGGCTGACCACGTCCACGACCTCGCCCTCTCCCTCGATTTGTCGGCACATCCTCTGCCTCTTCCTGTTCCTCTTCCTCCTCAGGCGACGTCAGGTCATCTGGGGCAATGTTGGGGTCGTCAGCATCCTCCTCAGGAGACAATTCTGGTGAAGAAGTGACCGGGCGTCGGCGGTGTGATGCGCGGGAGGCTGCGGGAGCTTCAAGAATGGGAGCCGAGGCCTCGGGAGTTGGGCTCCTTTTGCGGCGAGCCGAGGGCTTTTCAGCAGGAAATAATGCTCTGCTGTGTGTTGAGGCCTGTGGCACATACCAATACCACTTGAAGAGGCTCTTTGGTCATCCTGAACGAGAGATGAAGGCGAGGGCCTTGACGCGGCGTCCCGTGTCAAGGCGTCGGGACAATGGAATGCGGGTGGTTGCTAGGCCAGGGTCGGCGTCATTATCGCTATCTTCAGCTTCCCTATGCTTTTCTGCGGCTGCCCTGCGTGCTTTTTTAGCTGCACTTTTGATCAATGATTGTTTGTAGAAATATTTGCCCACTTTCAAGGGCGTACGGGCAGGCAAAGGGGAAGGTCCTGGGGTAGGGCTAGGGCTAGGCCTAGGCTGACCTAGCAAAGATGGCGAGGGGGTAGGCCTAGGTTCTAGCACACTGGGAAGCTCAATGGCACTTTCCTGAAACACTTCCACATCAGGATCATCACTACTGTCTCCCCCCTCAAGTAAATCGACATTAACGTCGTCTCCAAAGCCCACGAAATCATCTTCACTTTCACTTATAAATTGTACCTTGTCCACCAAGCTTTTGCCACTGCTCTCTTCATCACTTTCAAAAAGTTGTCGCTGTATAGCGCTATCACTCAACAAACTTAACTTTCTTTTGTTGAGCTCTCTTCTCGGTTGGAACAGGCGTTGAAGTTGCGAGTGGGGTAGCACTGGGGCCCGTGGGAGGTTGCAACGAATCGGACACGTCGGAAAACATTTTTTCAGTATTACTCGCTATGGCGGCCACGTACGAACTGATAACACTAGTAGTTGAGGCTTGGTGGCGCTGCGGTCGCTCCTACCATGCCAAAATTGGCCGCGCAAATTTTGAAGCACGCTTTCAAGCACAAAGATTTTAAAATGACACCCGGGTTCCGGCCCTTTTGTTTTGGTGTCATTTTAAAATGACACCCGGGCTGGAAGGGTTAACAGAAGTAAAATCCTTTATATAATTGCATCTTTGTCGGTACATTTGTTTTACTCTACGGTAATTACTACGATACATCTGCCACTTATGTGGAGGTTTGTAGTTTGTTCCCTAGACCTCCATCAAACTTAAAATTACACCCCCTTAACCCCCTTTCAAGATAAATTTGTACATTTTTCGGTAGAAAAATGTCCCGGCCAAAGGCCATTTCCTCTTAAATTACAGGCTCTCTATCGCTCACCAGGAAAGAATCAACACCTAAATGGCACGAAAAGTCTTAAAATTAACAAAAACTGGATGTAATTTTTAAAAATCGCTAAAGTAATGTACAGAACGTCTTCAAATCTTAGCAAAAACAATGGGGTTAAACATGAGGGAGACACGGGTCAAGAAAAAAATCCCTCACGTTGAAATCTCCCCTTAAATGCTAATGTGACACTTGGTATATACAAACCAAATTTGACGGAGGTAGGTACAAAGGAGTACAAAGGAAATCAAGCAACAACAGGTTTAGTTACCCTTCAAGGCTGCTTGTCCTCCAAAACACTGAGGATCAAGTGCCAAAGAGTGGTTTACAGTAGAGTGGGTAAGGGAACATTGGAAAGGGAACTATTGTCCGTGGCCGGATTAAGAAGTTAGTAGGGGACAGATGGGTTAGTAACTGAGGGGAGGATAAAATAAAGTTATTCATTTACAAACGCAGTCAGTCGCGGGTTTGATGCGAGATATTTGTCTAGGCGGAGTTTAAATTAATCAACTGTGCTGCAGTCTATAACGTCTCGGGGAAGCCCATTCCACAAGTTGACAACTCGATTGAAGAAGAAATTCTTAGATTCGTGTGAGTTAAAAGATTTACCAATAATTTTGCAACCGTTTCCCCACGTGTAATTAGATTGGTCGATAGTGAAGTACTTACTACAGTTCATATTGTCGATGCCTTTGATGATTTTGAACACTTGAATTAAGTCACCTCTTAATCTGCGCTGGGTTAAAGGAAATAGATTTAATTCTCTAAGACCTCTTCGTATGGTTTGTTCTTTAGGCTAGGTATCATTTTGGTAACTCTACGTTGAACTCGTTCTAGCTTGTTTATATCTTTTTGGTAATAAGGGCACCAGGATTGAACGCAGTATTCCAGAAGAGGGCGGACTAATGAATTGTAAAGGGTTAGTATACTTCTTTGGATTTATGCTCAAATGACCTGCCTATAAAGCCAATTATTTTGTTTGCCTTCTTAACAACTTTTGAACATTGTTGACTCGGTTTTAGGTTACTCGATATTGTTACTCCCAGATCGGTTTCTCTGTTTACATTCTTAAGCTGAGTGCCATTCATCGAATAGTTTGCTTTCTCATTTAGGTATCCGATTTGTAGTGCTTTACATTTATCCGCATTGAAACTCATTTGCCAAATTTGGGCCCAACATGACAATTTATCTAGATTGTGTTGCATATCGTCAACTTGTTCTTTTGAGAGTACGGTAATTGCAATTTTTGTATCGTCAGCAAATTTTGAAATTGTACAGGTGAGACCCTCATCTATGTCGTTGATGTAAATTAGAAAGATAATTGGTCCTAGTACCGATCCCTGGGGTACCCCGCTACTTACATTGGTCCTTTTAGATGCCTTACCGTTTATGATTACTCTTTGCTTTCTGTCGCTGAGCCAATGTTCTATCCATTTCAACACACCGTTTTGTATTCCATGCGCTTTTAGTTTTAGCAGTAAACGTTTGTGGGGAACTTTGTCAAAGGCCTTTTGAAAATCAAGGTATACAATATCTACAGCTTTACTCTCATCGTAGAGGTTGAGGATATCGTGGAAGAAGTCTAAGAGGTTTGTTAAACAGGAACGTTTTTTACGAAAGCCGTGTTGAGTATCTTTAAGTATGTTATTTTCCTCTAAGTGATTTACGAGTCTGTCTCTTATGACCGTTTCTAGCATTTTACATACAACTGAGGTTAAGCTAATTGGACGATAGTTACTGGGTAGGGATTTGCTGCATTTTTTGAATATCGGTGTTACGTTGGCTAGCTTCCACTGATCAGGCATAGTTCCAGACTGCAAGGATTTATTGAATAGTAATGTCAGTGGTTTGGAGAGCTCATCCTTAGCTTCCTTTAGAACTCTAGGCGAGATTGTATCAGGTCCAAGCGTTTTATTTGCCTTGAGTTTATCTAGACAATTAAATACTTCTCTCTCTGTAACGGTGATATTGCTTAGAACATCTGAATTATCAATCTGAATCGGCGATGGTGTAGGATATCACTGAGGTCTTCTGTTGTAAAAACTGATGCAAATAAGGTATTGAGGGCATTACTCATTTGTACTTCGTCTTTGGTGTATTCTCTATTTTCATCGACTAACGGTCCAACAGTTGAAGTAACTACCTTTTTCTTTCTGATATAACTATAGAATTCTTTCGGGTTTGTTTTACTTTGATTCGCAATATGTAACTCTAGGGTCTTTTTACTTTGCTTAATGAATTTTTGGCTTTGCGTCGTAGCTCTACAAATTTCACCCGTTCTTCGTCATTTTGTGAGGATTTTAATCTATCATTAGCACATTTTTTAGCAAGCAGACAGTTTTAAATATCTTTATTCCACCATGTGGGCTTATTATTATGGCCTGGACGCCGTATTTTCGATGGTATGTAGTCTTGCACTGCTTTTAGGTAAGTGGTTTCGAATAACTTCCAAGATGTATTTATGTCGTTATTGTTAATTAAAAAGCTCCAGTCAGTTTCTTTAAACATAGCTCCAAGTTTATGAAAGTTTGCTTTCTTGAAATTATGATTTTTTCGATGCTACTATTTGGTTCGTTACTAGTAAACTTTAAAGTGAAAGTTATTGTACGATGGTCGCTGTTACTGAATTCATCACCAATATTCAAATTATCTATTAATTCTTCTTTTGTTGCAAGTACAATGTCAAGAACGTTATTACCACGGGTCGGCGTTCGAACAAATTGATGAAGCGAATTCTCTTGCAAGTTCGTATACAAGTCATGTCCGGAGTGTGAAGTAAGAGTATCGCCCGACTTGGTCACAGGTAAATTAAAGTCGCCGAAAATCACGGTATCTTGTGAGTACTTCCATCTGCAATTTGTTCGTAAATTTATTGGTCAGTTTGCACTGATTGAGCTGGAGGTCTGTCTATTAACGCAGGTATTATTTGTGTACCTTTATTGTTCTTTATTAGCAGTCTTACTGCAGGTGACAAACTAATGTCCACAATTTATATACTGTATACGAACATATTATATGAACGACTTTTTGTATAATGGTTATTCTAGTTTTACTAATATAATGACATGTAATCGCTGTCCATGTACAGTAGATCTATTTGTTTTGTCTTAGATTTCCTTTTGTCAAGCTAATCTGTATTTGTATTAATTTCACCACAACACCATACACCTCCATTGCAATTAATGAAAGCATATATGTGATCCACCGGGATTCGAACCTGGGCTATCACACAAACATTTTTAAACACTCTAGCCATTACACCACCAGGATGGTAGTTAATAGTTAAGTATTTAATATAATAACATGTTGTTTTATTTCATTAATGCTTTTGCTTTCCGATACACATTCACCTTATGAAGGCCCATTAAAGGACAATGTGGCATGTATAAAACGTCTTTTCAAGGCTAAATAAGTCTTACTGCAGCCTCTTATGTATTATATGAGGGATAAATAAAACAATAAAATAAACATCTTACATACAGAGAGAGAGAGAGTGGCTATAGGTACACTCACAATCAAGTTTAGCTCATTAGTCTGTCTGGTGAGATGTTGTATATGCAAGGTCAAGGAAAGGGAAGGTGAGTGGACATGGCTAAATACTGTACATAGTTTCGAAGGGATTCATAAAGATGTTGAACCTTAACGGGAGATTTGTTATTATTTAGTATTAATGTTATTATATTTATTTATTTATGTTTTCCTGGCGAACGATAGCGAGCCTATATTTTTATGAGGAAGCAGCCTTCGGCCGGGATTTTTTTTTTACCTAAAAATGTACAAATTCATCTCGAAAGGGGGGTCAAAGGGTGTTTATTTTAAGCTTGATATAATTCTAGGGAGGAACTAAGAACAAAATATAAACAGCCGGTATCACATAGGTAAATTGGCGGTGGATGTATCATGGTAAAATATATACGTGCGGAAATAAAGTTAAATATGTTCTGGCCATTTATCACCTCTATTATGACGCTGCATTGAATCCTGTATCTGAATCCTGTATCTGAACCTTGCATTTGAATATCAATATCTGACTTTACACGCCTATATCCAGTACCGGTACGTTTTTTGTTTTTTTTTAATAAGTGAGGAATTTAATCTATTTAAAATTATTTACACAATATGCTGAAATATATAAAGATAGTAATATTAACTGGTCTTCTTCACGTCTATTATAAAGCTGTTTTGAATCTTGTAGCTCAAAATATTGAACAATCATATTTAATGCACAGAAATGAAGTGAACAATCCTAAATTATATAATGACTTGATAAAAACTTCAAGACTCCGATGGAATTCGCCGATAAACACAGCTTTTACGGTCTTTTCGCCAGCACACAATTGTCTTTATGTATGTTTTAATTTAGTAGTCGATATACAATGTCGAAATATTACTAGTGGGTCTGACTGTACAAGCCTCTCCCTAGTACTGTACGTAATTTGTATGGTAGATAAAGTATGAATATAATCTAACCGTTATTGTACATTAGCTATCACACTAACAACAATGCATCAACATTTCGGTAAATTGTATAAGTTAATGCATGACAGGATTATTGCTCGGGATATTATACACGGTCTAGTTTATACACACCATGAACAAAACTACAATAAAAACAAATCTACATAAATTATTATGTTACCTCCACCAACCGACTTTACTCCTAAACTCAATTAATGAAATCAACAAATACATGTGGCAGTCCAGGGATTCAAACCTAGGATGCTCACACCGAAATTCAGTGCATTTATCCATTGCGCTATGAAGACAGTTGATAATCTCGACAGAAAAATTATTACACTGAACGTATTTAAAACAATTGAAATTAAATAAATGCATAATTTATTCAAATACAGGAGCACTCGGGAGAGTGCTCCGCCTACACTGTCGGAGTTATGTGTTCTACTGATCGCCTCCTAAATGAAATAACTTCTTCCTTGGCGCATATCACATCTCCCCACCAAATATCGTGAACATCGGTTCTTAACTCTTTGAGATCTTGTTTACAGACAAACAAACGGCTAAATGGAGGCAAAATTTAACCTCGATCCAATTTCGCTGGCGGAGGTAATCAATAATATACCGACCTGAAAATAAATAGCACAAATCCGAGCCAAGCGGATGAGGCTCCGGACTCATTTGCATAATTAATCGCATGTAGGGTGCAAATTTGGGGCGGGCTGTGTGGCTGTTGACTACACTGGCAATAAGCACGTCACTAGGGGAGGTTTAATGGGTGTGGGGAGGGGGAGAGAGGAGGGAGGACGGAGAGGAGGGGGTGGGAGGTTGAAAGGAGGTGTGAGGGAGAGATAGTGAAGGATGTTGGGGAGGGAAGGAAGAGGGATGGAGATATATATATATATATATATATATCTATATATATATATAGAGAGAGAGAGAGGTTAGGGGAAGTAGGGCGAGAGGGATGGGATAGAGAAAGAAGAGTGTGGGGGAGATACAAGAAGTTACAAGGAATAGGTATAGTGTCTGAAAGACCTTGCGCCTCATTCCAGTGAAATGGTATTGGAGAAAAATATACATAATATACATAATATACATAATATACATAATATACATAATATACATAATATAGGGCAGTACTCCTAGTGCAAAGTGTGCATGTTACGATCTAAGTTTTCTTAAGAGGAGATGGGCCGTTTTTTGTTTTCTATTAATTCATTTATTCCTTTAATTCTTAGCGTTATCGCTAAACCTCCACCAAGCTTAGAAAAAAAAAAAAAAGACCCTTCAAGATTAATTTGTGCATTGTTAGGTAGAAAAATGTCCCGACCGAAGGCGGGTGCCTCTTAAAATTTCAGGCTCGCTATCGTTCGCCAGGAAACAATCGACGCCTAAATTGCACGATAAATCTTAAAACTGACAACAAAATGTGGCGAAAGGTGTTAAAATCGCCAAACTAATGGGCTGCACGTCCTATAATCTCAGAACAAATGGTTTAACACGAGGGAGAAAGAGGAGCAACAAAATTACCCATTTCCCCTTAAATTGTTATACTGAAAAAACTACTTACAATTTATGTGGGAATTTTGCTCCGTGTAAGACAGAGCTCATGTAAAAAAACAAAACATACCTGAACCAACTAATAGGAAAAATCTTCAACTTCAATTTCCAGCTACGGTTGCGTGTTGTATGCATACTGATGGTAATAATGTTGTTGTAATCCATCTTGTGAAATTCACTTTATAGATAGTAACAATTTAAATTAGTTGATCTCGCACTCTACGCCTTACTAACGAAAATATACAGTTCTCAGCCTGTCCTCGTGTAGCTCATTCTCATAATCGATGGCATATGTTCTGTTGCCCTTGCTTAAACCCTGTCTAGTCAAGTTAGATAGATAGATAGTGTTACAATGTGTTACAAGGAATAGTTAGTATCTCGGAGACCTTGCGGTCCATTCCGAGAAGATACTCGAAGTGGAAGGAGAGAGATTGTTTAGTGCACTACACTCTTTACAGAGTGTGCAAAATACTATCTACTCTCTTCTTGAACTACTCTACTGAAGTTTGTTCCAAGTAGAACAGAATCGATCTTATATGTGAAGAAAGTGTCCACAGATACTAGTGCTGAACCTTTTCAATTCTAATTTCCAGCCATGGTTGCGTGTTGTACACATTTTGCTATAATCCACATTGTCAAACCCATTAAGTATTTTTAAAAACTTCAATGAGCTGACCTCGTACTCTGCGTGTCTCCAACGGGAAGAGATCAAGAGCTTTCAACCGGTCCGCATAGCTCATTCTTCTAAGCGATGGAATAAGCTGAGCGAGAGAGAGAGAGAGAGAGAGAGAGAGAGAGAGAGAGTGAGAGAGAGAGAGAGAGAGTACAAAGGAAATCAAGCAACAACAAGTCTAGTGACTCTTCTAGGCTGCTTGTCCTCCAAAACACTGAGGATCAAGTGTCCAAACAGTGGTTTAGAGTGGGTAAGGGAACATTGGAAAGGGAACTACTGCCCTGCCACTAACGTGGCAGGACTAGGAAGTTAGTAGGGGACATATGGGTTAGTAACTAAGGGGAGGATAAAATAAAGTTATTCATTTACAAACGCAGTTAGACGCGGGTTTGATGCGAGATATTTGTCTAGGCGGAATTTAAATGAATCAACGGTGCTGCAGTCTATAACGTCTCGGGGAAGCCCATTCCACAAGTTGACAACTCGATTGAAGAAGAAATTCTTAGATTCGTGTGAGTTAAAAGATTTACCAATAATTTTGCAACCGTTTCCCCGCGTGTAATTAGATTGGTCGATAGTGAAGTACTTACTACAGTTCATATTGTCGATGCCTTTGATGATTTTGAACACTTGAATTAAGTCACCTCTTAATCTGCGCTGGGTTAAAGGAAATAGATTTAATTCTCTAAGACCTCTTCGTATGGTTTGTTCTTTAGGCTAGGTATCATTTTGGTAACTCTACGTTGAACTCGTTCTAGCTTGTTAATGTCTTTTTGGTAATAAGGGCACCAGCATTGAACGCAGTATTCCAGAAGAGGGCGGACTAAGGAATTGTAAAGGGTTAGGATTACGTCTTTGGATTTATGCTCAAATGATCTGCCTATAAAGCCAATTATTTTGTTTGCCTTCTTAACAACTTCTGAACATTGTTGACTCGGTTTTAGGTTACTCGATATTGTTACTCCCAGATCGGTTTCTCTGTTTACATTCTTAAGCTGAGTGCCATTCATCGCATAGTTTGCTTTCTCATTTAGGTATCCGATATGTAGTACTTTACATTTATCCGCATTGAAACTCATTTGCCAAATTTGGGCCCAACATGACAATTTATCTAGATTGTGTTGCATATTGTCAACTTGATCTTTTGAGAGTACGCTATTTGCAATGTTTGTATCGTCAGCAAATTTTGAGATTGTACAGGTGAGACCCTCATCTATGTCGTTGATATAAATTAGAAAGAGAATTGGTCCTAGTACCGATCCCTGGGGTACCCCGCTACTTACATTGGTCCATTTAGATGCCTTACCGTTTATGACTACTCTTTGCTTTCTGTCGCTGAGCCAATTTTCTATCCATTTCAACACCACCGTCTTGTATTCCATGCGCTTTTAGTTTTAGCAGTAAACGTTTGTGGGGAACTTTGTCAAAGGCCTTTTGAAAATCAAGGTATATAATATCTACAGCTTTACTCTCATCGTAGAGGTTGAGGATATCGTGGAAGAAGTCCAAGAGGTTTGTTAAACAGGAACGTTTTTTTACGAAAGCCGTGTTGAGTATCTTTAAGTATGTTATTTTCCTCTAAGTGATTTACGAGTCTGTCTCTTATGACCGTTTCTAGCATTTTACATACAACTGAGGTTAAGCTAATTGGATGATAGTTACTGGGTAGGGATTTGCTGCCTTTTTTGAATATCGGTGTTACGTTGGCTATCTTTCACTGATCAGGCATAGTTCCAGACTGCAAGGATTTATTGAATAGTAATGTCAGTGGTTTGGAGAGCTCATCCTTAGCTTCCTTTAGAACTCTATGCGAGATTGTATCAGGTCCAAGCGTTTTATTTACCTTGAGTTTATCTAAACAATTCAATACTTCTCTCTCTGTAACGGTGATATTGCTTTGAACATCTGAATTATCAATCTGAATCGGCGATGGTGTAGGGATATCACTGAGGTCTTCTGTTGTAAAAACTGATGCAAAGAAGGTATTGAGGGCATTACTCATTTGTACTTCGTCTTTGGTGTATTCTCCATTTTCATCGACTAACGGTCCAACAGTTGAAGTAACTACTTTTTCTTTCTGATATAACTATAGAATTCTTTCGGGTTTGTTTTACTTTGATTCGCAATATGTAACTCTAGGGTCTTTTTTACTTTGCTTAATTAACTTTTTGGCTTTGCGTCGTAGCTCTACAAATTTCACCCGTTCTTCGTCATTTTGTGAGGATTTTAATCTAACATTAGCAAATTTGTTAGCAAGCAGGCAGTTTGAAATATCTTTATTCCACCATTTGGGCTTATTATTATGGCCTGGACGCCGTATTTTCGATGGTAGGCAGTCTTGCACTGCTTTTAGGTAAGTGGTTTCGAATAACTTCCAAGATGTATTTATGTCGTTATTGTTAATTAAAAAGCTCCAGTCAGTTTCTTTAAACATAGCTCTAAGTTTATGAAAGTTTGCTTTCTTGAAATTAGGGACTTTTTCGATGCTACTATTTGGTTCGTTACTAGTAAAGTTTTAAAGTGAAAGTTATCGTACGATGGTCGCTGTTACTGAATTCATCACCAACATTCAAATTCTCTATTAATTCTTCTTTTGTTGCAAGTACAATGTCAAGAACGTTATTACCACGGGTCGGTGTTTCGAACAAATTGGTAAAGCGAACTCTCTTGCAAGTTCGTATACAAGTCATGTCCGGAGTGTGAAGTAAGAGTATCGCCCCACTTGGTCACAGGTAAATGAAAGTCGCCAAAAAATACGGTATCTTGTGAGTTACTTACATCTGCAATTTGTTCATAAATTTCTCGGTCAGTTTGCACTGATTGAGCTGGAGGTCTGTATATTAATGCAAGTATTATTTTTGTACCTTTATTATTCTTTATTAGCACAAAAGATGTGTCGACGTTCACAATTTGAGGTTTTGACAAGAGGGTCGGGTTAAGACTTTCTTTGATATAAAATAAAACGCCACCTCCATTTTTATTTATTCGGCTTTTCTCAAACATTACATAACCGGGAAGTGAATACTCTGCTAAAAAGTCTCTATCTACTGTGAGAGAGAGAGAGAGAGAGAGAGAGAGAGAGAGAGAGAGAGAGAGAGAGAGAGAGAGAGAGAGATAGAGAGAGAGAGAGAGAGAGAGAGAGAGAGAGAGAGAGAGAGAGAGAGAGAGAGAGAGAGAGAGAGAGAGAGCGAGAGAGAGAGAGAGAGAGAGAGAGAGAGAGAGAGAGAGAGAGAGAGAGAGAGAGAGAGAGAGAGAGAGAGAGAGAGAGAGAGAGAGAGAGAGAGAGAGAGAGAGAGAGAGAGAGAGAGAGAGAGAGAGAGAGAGAATGCTGGTGTGCACTTGGGAGTATACAGTATGTGTGTGCTTATTTGATTTTTTAAGAATTAGAGATTCTCTTAGAATTTTATATTATGACGAAAAATCATTGGAGGGTTAGATTACTATTTATAACAAGGGAATCACCAATGACTCTCTATATACGATACCGGTATGCTTAATAATGCCCTGCTTTAAGGGGGGATTGGCCGGTTTTCTGGCCCACTTTCTCGCTCATGTTTAGCCCCATTAGTGTTCAGATGTTAAGATGTTTGCCCCATTAGTTAGTCGATTTTAAGACCTTTCGCCCCATTTCGTCGTCAATATTTAGACCTTTCGTGCTATTTAGGTATCGATTTTTTCCCTGGCGAACGATAGTGAGCCTGTAATGTTGGAAGAACCGGCCTTCGGCCGGGATATACTTCTACCGAAAAATTTAGAAATTAATCTAGAAGGGGGATCTAATGAAATGTTTTGTTTTATTTAATTTGATGGAGGTCTAGGGAGGATACTAGAAAAATAAAGAATACATGCAAAAATCGCCCAAAAGTGAACCATCTCTCCTTAAATAACGTATGCCCACATTAAAAGGAATCACTTATGTGTCCGTTATTCACTTTACAATTTACTTTCCTTTACTCTAAATCATTATATTTAATTATATAATATAATTTACTAGGAAGGGTTGAAGCAAGGGCTACAGACCACATAATTAAATCGGTTAAGAGAGTGATCTTGATCACTAAACTCTAACTAAAATAGAACTAGAGTAATTGAAACAATATTTCAGCCATTTAGAAAGGGTCAGCCAGGGAATAGGTGTGGAGATTTACAACCCACATACTTTAGCCATTTAGAGTTACTGAGGTTAGCGGTTACGTTCTCTGTCCTACCCATAATAGGTGTGGAGATTTACAACCCACATACTTTAGCCATTTAGAGTTACTGAGGTTAGCGGTTACGTTCTCTGTCCTACACATAATAGGTGTGGAGATTTACAACCCACATACTTTAGCCATTTAGAGTTACTGAGGTTAGCGGTTACGTTCTCTGTCCTACCCATAATAGGTGTGGAGATTTACAACCCACATACTTTAGCCATTTAGAGTTACTGAGGTTAGCGGTTACGTTCTCTGTCCTACCCATAATAGGTGTGGAGATTTACAACCCACATACTTTAGCCATTTAGAGTTACTGAGGTTAGCGGTTACGTTCTCTGTCCTACCCATAATAGGTGTGGAGATTTACAACCCACATACTTTAGCCATTTAGAGTTACTGAGGTTAGCGGTTACGTTCTCTGTCCTACCCATAATAGGTGTGGAGATTTACAACCCACATACTTTAGCCATTTAGAGTTACTGAGGTTAGCGGTTACGTTCTCTGTCCTACCCATAATAGGTGTGGAGATTTACAACCCACATACTTTAGCCATTTAGAGTTACTGAGGTTAGCGGTTACGTTCTCTGTCCTACCCATAATAGGTGTGGAGATTTACAACCCACATACTTTAGCCATTTAGAGTTACTGAGGTTAGCGGTTACGTTCTCTGTCCTACCCATAATAGGTGTGGAGATTTACAACCCACATACTTTAGCCATTTAGAGTTACTGAGGTTAGCGGTTACGTTCTCTGTCCTACCCATAATAGGTGTGGAGATTTACAACCCACATACTTTAGCCATTTAGAGTTACTGAGGTTAGCGGTTACGTTCTCTGTCCTACCCATAATAGGTGTGGAGATTTACAACCCTCATACTTTAGCCATTTTGAGTTACTGAGGTTAGCGGTTACGTTCTCTGTCCTACCCATAATGAACAGATTAGAGTAGTAAATAGGAATCTGGATTTTTAGAATATTTGTGACGTCCCATCGGGGGTAATAGTTTCAGGGGTATTAGTTCTTTTCATTTCTCAAGCCCTAGCATAGTCAGTAGAGCGTCGGCTGCTGATCAAAAGGTCGGCGGATCGAGCCCTCACTGTCAAAATGTGATTGGTAGATGTCAAGCCTTGGCAACTTGACCTAGTGATTCGTGACAAACGGCTAATAATCATGGCCATCCCATCTTGGGAATTACGGCGTCTGGGAACAAATATATAAATACATCATGGGGGGGATTTTTGTTTCGGGTTAATGTTTTCCCAGCTCTATTGAATTCTTCGGAGGAGGAGGAAGAGTTAACACTTCATAAATGACCTAAGACTATTGTTCGTATTATTATGTTTACTTCTTTTAATAAGACAAGTCAACAAAGAGATATCATGACCATCACTCAAGTTACTATTTTGTAAACATCTGAAGTTGAGGTAATTGGGGGAACAAAATGCGCCAAACGCCAACTCAGTCCTTCACAGTGATAACAAAATATTCCTAATATATTAAAAATAAAATAAAAAAAAACATGTTTAATTTAGTGCCCCAATATAAATAGATAAAAAAATAAATACATAAACTAATCAAATAAATTAAATACACATACATTATAAAAAAAATCCATAGTTGAGTGCACGCGTTTTTTATGACCCTACCAGTATTCAGGAAGGACTATTGTATACTTAAGCCTGGTTCGGGATACAGGGTTTCCAGACCATTTTAACGGGCCGGAATAAAGCCTGTGACGTCAAAGTAAGGTCATACCCAGAAGACTGGTCGTAAAATGCGACTGGAAAACAGATTAATTGGTTTTATCTTTTCCGGGTCCCTCTACTGGTACAAAAAGGTGTTATGTTGTTGAAGTTATTTGACTTCAACATTTGTATACCTATTTTCATTAAATACAATAATTCGCTGGTGCAACATGTTTTATGCACAAGGTTAAATAGACATTTTTTAACAGTACATACTTGATCCACTGATTGTGTGTAGAACAGTATTACTCTCCTTCAAGCTGTCCTTCCCTCATGCTACGACTTAAATTCCTTTTAGCTCCGTGTATCCAGGCATTTTAACTCAAACACAACTTAAATTTGGCTCTGTCTTTCGTTAATTTGTATTTTTGTTTATTTTTTTTTTTTATTTTTTGTCAGTGTGTGTGTGTGTGTGATTGGGGGTGGGGGTGGGGGGGGGGGCACTTACAGGCAGCTTTACCATTTGTCTCCTTCATACACATAGACAACACTAAAACAAAACCCGGTGCGCTTGGCTTTGTCTACTCCAATTCTACCCCTCCTGATTTCCGTATCCTGTAATTTTATGTGCCGCCAATGAACCGTTTTTAGGCCTGTATACAGTATATGAGCGGAAATATAGCTCATATGAATCGGCCTTAACATATTTATGCTCAGACTTCTCATGGATTATTATATTATGTTTTATTGTTAATGAACATGTTACTTGCACAGGTTTGCACAAGGTATTTTAGTTTGTCCCCTAGGCTAACAAAAACGTCTTTTCAGACATGCTGTAGACTTTTGTAGGGCCGACTTTTCCTAATAGAGCTCTATTTACCAGAGGAGCCCCACCCCATGTCTATTCTTCGCTTGATATCTCTAGAGTGATCTGGGTTTGCCTTTATAACCTGGCCTGGGTATATATATATTCTTCAAATTCTTCGAACAACTCATCTTCTGTCTTTATTTGTTGTGGTTGCACAAGATGATTAAACGTTATCTTGGCTTTGTTTCTATTATTTTCAACCCTATGTTAAGGCTTTCTCTGTTTTAATATTTCATCATTTGTTGTAACTCTTCCCCCAAGTTGCAGACAAGAATTGTCATCAGCAAATCTGAGGTTGTTTAGGTATTTTGCTTTATTATTTATTCCCCCCAACGAGATCCCTCTCTTTCTACCACCTCCCTCCACATGTTACACGTCTCGTTAATCAGTCTTCTAATATACAAATCACATTTCCTTACCCCCTGACATTCTTGAAATACCCACTAAGTATATTCAATTAGATACCAACCATGCAGACTATAATACGTTCGTTGTGTATGGGTACGAGGCGATCTCAAGACACCTTAGCTCCCAGTGCACAACGAACCGGATCATGATTATGTCCGCCTGTATTAAATTATGTATTATGTTGATTTATACCATTGCCTATTTTTGTAATAATTGTATTCAGCTAACTATGATCTCAATAATCATTGATGTAATGAAAATATGAATAGTCTCCTCATACGATTGCACTAGTTCTGTAGTGCTATTATTTACAACCTGTCAATTAATAATTCAGTCACTACAAGCTTGCTTGCTTTTTTTTTTTTTTTTTTTTTTTTTTTTTTTTTTTTTATACAGACCCTGTGACAATTAAATGAGGAAACTATAATAACACATCTGAATAATGCCAACCTGACTTATAAACACAAATATGAATGTAACCAGACGACGATGCTGTTGTTTCAGTGGAATAATGGCTCTTTGAGCAGTATGTATCGCCTTACTAGTGGTTGTCCCCTCACAGGATGGGGGGCTCAATAAACTCGCCCCTCGGGGCAAAATAAAAAATCAACCTTATTGTCCCATTCAAGTATCCTGAACATGTCTCAAACACGCGGTGAACACTGAAGGTGAAGTTGTATCGCCCTGTCTTACCCCCTTCTTAATTGGAATGTTCTCCCTTACCTTGTGGAGTTGTATTGTTGTTGTTCCATCGCTATATATATCTTCTTAACCCTTTCTGCACCAGTGCACGTACTTTTAACTTTATTCTGGATTCTATTAGACGACTATATTAAGTTTAAAAAGGTCCTCTAGCAAATAACAGGCTTTAAACTATCTCGCTTAACTCTTATTACTACCACAGATCCTTCTTAAACTGCATAAATCTTCTAAATATAGCTAGAATAATATTAAAAAAACGTCGCCGGTACAGTAGGGGTTAAACCTGCACATAATTATCTTCTACTCCTTGGTTTCGAATGGCTCTCATTACAGCAGAAATTTCGACCGAATCAAATGCCTTTCCGTAAACTATACAAATTAGTACAAAGGAAGTCACGCAAAAACAGGTCAAGCGACCCCTCGAGGTTGCTTGCCGTCTATATCACTGCTGCTCAGTGTTAAACAGCAGTGGTTTAGAGTGAGCTAAGAGACAATTGGAAAGGTAAGCACTGCCCTAGGACTAATGTCCCTGGCAGGGTTAGATGTTAGTAGGGACAATTTGGGTTAACTGTCTTGATGGTGGAATGGTTAGTGTCATTATAATCAGTGTGTGGTAACCCAGGCTCGAATCCCGGTGGATCACATGCTTTCATTATTTTCGTTCGGAGGTGTTTGGTGTTGGAGTGAAATCAATAAAATAGATAATAACATAGCACAGCTATCAGTGATCCTTCATGCCCCTGGGGAAAAGTAAGTAACATCTCAGTTATTAATTTATACATTTTGTGATCCTCGATGTATCTGAGGAAAAAGGAGGGATTATCAGCTTGTATAATTATGGTCTGTTGTCCAGTACCCACTTTGGAAACCTGCTGTTATCAGGATGCTATTTTTGTGAATAGTTTATACAAAATAGAAAGCAAACTACAGTAATTGGCAGACACTCTTCAGGTTTTTTTGCATCGACCTTTTTTGCATGAGAAAAATGGTGGCCTTTTCCAGGCTTTAGGCACCTTTCGGGACTGCATACATTTTGTGTATAGTTTGGCTAGTATAATACATGCATCCTCGCCTTCATCTTTGATTTGATCAATAGTAAGATTGTCATCACCACTTGTAGAATATTGGTATCCAGCATAATGACAACTTTGGCCCTAATAACTTCACCAACCGTACATGTATATACATTATCATAACTGGTTTCTAACACGTATTTTGAAAAGGTGCATGCAAGAGAGGCAGTTACAGGTGGCTCACACGAACTATTTTAACGGCAATTTTTCGGGCCAAATGTAGTCTGGCAGTTTCTGAATTAAAGTTTAATTATCTCTGTCTCTTTGTCATTTACTCAGTTTAATTGCTGATAATAACGCGATAATGCCCTAAAATAAAGCCCTGAACCTTGCTCGTGGAACATTGGTCCCAAAATGGCTCGTGTGACATTTCCTTAAGGGGAGATTTGTATTTACATGTTCATTTATATCTTCTTTATTTTTTTCTTTAGTTTCCTCCCAAGACCTCCATCAGGCTTAAAAAAAATACCCCCAAGATCCCCTGCAAAATCAATTTCTAAATTTTTCGATAGAAATATGTCTCGGCTGAAGGCCGGTTCCTCCTAAATTAAAGGCTCCCTACGCTTGCCAGGAGAAATAGACACCTAAATGGCACAAACTGTCTTAAAATTGCCAAACTAATGGAACGAACGTCTTAAAATCTCAAAAAACTAATGGCGTTAAACATGAGGGATAAGGGGTCCAGAAAAATCAAATCTCCCCTTAAGGTACTGTGGACTAATGTGCAAGTGGCCTCCCCGTATCTCACTGTGGCCCCGTGGCCCCGTGGCCCCGTGGCGAAGTAGGCTACCCTGTATTGCACGGTACGGGTGGCCGTAGAGCTCCGGCCACTGTGATGTACCGGCACTCACTGTACCGGTTAGTGAATATAAATAATACTGAGCATCTTGATAAAATGGCTGAGTGGAGAGGGTAGGAGACTTTGTTGCTGGCCTCTGTGGTGTTTGTTGCTCTTGCCCTCTCGTTCTTGATTGTTTTGTTTTTTCTCTCTCTCCCTCTCTCTGTCAGTCTCTCTCTCTCTCTCTTTATCTTTCTTTTTTTATTTCTGTCTTTCTTTCTTTCTTTCTTTCTCTTTTTTCTTTCTCTCTCTCACTCTCTCTCTCTCTCTCTCTCTCTCTCTCTCCTTATTAAACATTTACATAAGGCCCCGATGGTATCCGACATAATTTGGGCTGCGGTGGTCGTGTATGTTTGTGTGCCATTGATAAAGGGTTGCAAGGCTTAAGTGTAGGCCTCGGGGGTGATTAGTGAGTGAAGGAGGGGTGAGGGATGTTGGCACCCTCATACTCTTCTCTCCACCTTCTCTGTTCTTGATAGGAGCCATTTCCTTCTGTGATGACCTGTGGTGCAGAGGTTAGCACGCTCGGCTCACAGCCGAGTGGTTCCAAATTCGATTCCCGGGCTCAACGAGACGGATGGGTAGTCTGATAACACTAATTGTCTGTTCACCTAAGCAGTGAATTAGGTACCTAGTGTTAGTGGACGATTGTAATGTGTCTCATCTAATGAAGTAGACTGTGGTAATTCACATAAATGTTATAGCCCCTGTATTGGGATAACCCCTTCTGTACTGGTGACGTCTTTTCAATTTTATTCTAGCACCATTTAGAATGTTAGACACTTTTATGTAGTTTAAGACATATCTATGATACTAAAAAGAGTTAAGTGAGATAGTTCGAAGCTTATTAATTGTGGAGGCCCTTTATACGGAATAAAATTGTCTAATAGTTGCCAGAATTTAATGAAAAGGACGTGGCTGGTACAGAAGGGGTTACTCATAGCAGGCTCCATAGTACTATGAGACAGAGATGAGCGCCACGGCTATGCACTTTTTCAGCGTACGTTCCTAAAGTTTACTTTACATTTTGTTTTCATCGTGGTAGCCATTTTGTATATTTGCTGTTTTAGTTAGAGATTCGAACGAATAATTTCGGAAAGGCGATTCCTGTGTGTCCACCCCTTCAGAGATCAAGACATTTGGTAATACTGGATTCAAAAGAAAAGCAAACCGCATCAGATATTAAGATCCTTATTAGGCTTGTTGTTGAAGGGCGGTGAAGGGAATGAACTGGCTATTAAACCCAGAAAGCAGCTTGTTAGGTTTCAACTCCAGAGTCGATAGGGAAACAAAAAACAAATAGCCAAATAGATATAAAGTACAAACGCAATCAGCGTAGGATTCAGGGCAAGATAATTAGTGACTCTTAAATGCTTGGACAGTAATTCATTCTACGACATAATCACGCAATCTGTTTTCGTTAATGTTCTTATCAGACGAGTATTCTGCAAGATTAAAGTGGTGGATAGTCTTACTGAGCAAGGCATTACTATTTTGTTAACCCAATTTTGTCCGAGGCCTACAGTATTTACCTTCATTAGCTTGGAAATTTTAAAACGTTTCACCTGATTAGTTTGGCGATAACATGACGTTGCACCAGATTCAGGAGTAGCTGTTTTTATTTATTTCTGACCGAGCGATAGCGAGCCTGTAACTTAGAGCCAATTGGCTTTCATACAGATATTTTTCTGAATTCATATACAAAAAAAAAGAATAATAATAATAATAAAAGAAGAAAAAAATACAAATTTAGCTTGAAGGGGGTCTGGGTGGTCATTTTTCAGTTTGAAGAATGTAGGAGTTTTTATTTTGTTTTACCAAGGGGAAGAGCTAAATGTTGGTTTGAAACGGGTGTGTGATGTTCCCATGGTTGTTTACTGTATATATGGATGGAGTCATGAAAGAAATACTATCAAGAGCAGTGGATGTTGGTGTATCGCTGAAAGGGAGGGAATTGAGTGGAAGCTACCTATACTGCTGTTTGCGGATGATAGGCCTACAGTTCTGATGAGTGATAATGAATGGGAGTTGCAGGGTCTGGTAAATGAGTTTGGAACAGTGTGCGAAAAACGGAATTTGTAGGTAAATGCAGGGAAGAGCAAGGTTATGGTCTTCGAAAGGGGTGAAGTCACAGAGTGTGAGGTGAAGCTGAACGGTCAGGCTATGGAGATCGTCAACTCTTTTAAGTGTCTGGCCAGTGTGTTGAGCAAAGATGGGACTATGGATGAAGAAGTGCGGGAGAGGGTACAACAGGGGAAGAGGGTTGTAGGAACGCTCAAAGCAGTAACAAGAAATAGGGTGGTCAATATGGAAGTGAAGGAGTCCTTGCATGACATTGTGGTAATCCCGACACTGACTTACGGAAGCGAAGCATGGACGTTGGTTGAGAGACTCGGACCAAGAGTGAGAGCAGTGGAATTGAATTACTTAAGAAGTGCGTGCGGAGTTACATGGAGGGATAGACGGACTAATCAGGAAGTAAGAAGGAGGTGTGGTGTGGAGGTAGATGTGCTGGAAAGTGTGAAAAGGAACAACTTGAGATGGTTCGGCCATATGGAACGTATGGAAAGCGAGAGAATGACTAAGAGGGTGTACGAGAGCGAGGTGGAGGGACAGAGAGGGAGAAGTAGACCGAAAGAGAGGTGGAAGGATGGAGTGAGGAAGTATATGAACGAATGCGGTGCTGGTTGGGGGGAGGGGCGTCGACTGACTTGGGAGAGAGGTGCATGGGGGCGGTTCGTTCGTGACCACCCTTTCGGGGATCACGGCGTCGGGCAATAGATAGATAGATAGATAGAAAAGCTAAAATGGCAAATAACAAGCTAACTTGTTAAATATAATTAAACAAAATATTATAACCCCCAAGACATCGGATCAGATAGTGCTTACGGAGGAGCAAAGTTGATCATGTCTTCGTTTAGGTTCCCTTGCATGAAGCTTAAATAACTGGGTAACTATAGTCCATTCACTATAGGTAGGCCACAAATCTTGAGCCCTAATATCTATTAACTCATAGTTGACTAAATTAATCGAGATAATATTGCTACCATTTAGGAAGGGTCAATCAGGGAATAGGTGTGAAAATGTACAGCCCATTTGTTCCTGCCCATTTTGAGTTACAGGGGTTAGGGTATACGATCTCTGTCCTATCTATAATGAAGAGACTAAACATTGGTTGCCATTGAATGATAGTGCTTTATTAATTCACGACACACCTTCTATAGTTGCTCATTAGTGTTTGTCAAAGTTGTTATTGTAGTTTTATGATATGGCCTGTTCATTACCTACCGTGTAAAACATTACAAGGTATTCAAGGTAAACCAAATCAAAATTGGCATTTGGATAGTGGTATACCAATGATAAAATATATATAACCATTTCCTCTTGCAAGAAATGATTTTCTCACTAAATCTAATATTTAGTAGTGGCCCCGAAATAATTGACGATATGCCTATTAGTATAAGAGTCCTCTTTCAAGTACCCGT
The DNA here is from genome assembly GCA_032716605.1 of Paralithodes platypus. NCBI lineage: Eukaryota > Metazoa > Arthropoda > Malacostraca > Decapoda > Lithodidae > Paralithodes > Paralithodes platypus. The sequence goes on along the minus strand of CM064488.1, from coordinate 15,778,145 downwards.
GGTCCGCGCATTTGAAATACCCGCCGCAGGGAGAGAGAGAGTCCTACATTATAAGTGCAACGCTAATTATCTTATGAAATCGTCTTTATGATTGGGTACTCACTACGAAAAAACTTCGTAAAAAAATAAAAATATACTTAATAATTGTTATAATAAGGCTTTCCATCACGTGGATGTCTTATGTGGATTCTAGCCCAGATGCTGCTCACCGAGCCGCCATACTTCCTTCAAATGTCATATCGAGACTAAACTTAAAGACATCAACGAATGGGAAGGGGATGGTTGGGAGGGTCCTACATCGTCAATGATTTCGGGGCCACTACTAAATATTAGGTTTTCTCTTCTCCCCTCCGGGGATCAAACCTATAATTTATTAGTGGCCCCTCCATCATTGACGATATGCCTGATATCTCAAGACTGGAGGGGGACATTCGTGATAATATCACCACTAACAAATACTGATTGGTAGAGAAAAAGAATCCTACAACAAAAATAAGTATTTTATTGTTTACATATAATAACCAGTTCAAAATTGGACAGATATCAGTGCGTTACTTCAAAGAAAATCTGCTTACATGACCATGCAGGTACATCGAAAAAGAATATCACAATTGAGATTCAAAAGGGTTGATGTTCCAGGCACATAAACGATATCATTGTGTTTTTTATGGCCTTACAACAACTTTGCACACATGAGATTCTGTTTACATCTTCTATATCTAACTTATCACTTTGATAGTTATCTTATTTCTAAAAATTAACTTGTTAACTGGGGGACCGGCTTGACTAAACAGTCTCACAGTCCTGTTTTCATCATTATGGACAACCAATAGGGTACTTCTTGATCTACTCGATCCTCTGATGTGACCCTAGCTTGTGTGCACTTGTCCTATTTTGTGCCGAATGTTATAAATAATTTATAGTAGTGACTATTATAAATATTCATAAAACTTTAAAATAAAATTTCTTTACACTATGTTGCCAGCTCGACTACTTGTGTTTACTGTTTGTGATTTACTCATCTCGTCCGGTGGGGGGTCCCTTGGTCCTGAGCTCACCGGAACTCCCCCCCCCCCCCCCCCTCTTTTCTTTAGTCTGAAGGCGCAACTTCAATAGCTCTTGACCCCGTAGACCCGCCGCCGAACGCACATAAGGTAGTTGTTAGGGTTTTCTGTCCTAACAGCTGATTGTTCTCCAGAAAAAAACGGGTGGCGCTTCTCAGCAGGCGGACTGGAAAAAGGGGGATAACTTTTTTTAAATGTTAGCCTACTTGCTATGACGATGTCAGAGTATGAGTTGTGCCTCCAATAATCTTTGACCTGAAGTCCCCGGATTGAGAAGCACGACCCTCCCTCTGCGGAGCAGTCGTGTGACATGAAGGATCCTTTTACTCTTACTTGGGTGGAGCCAAAGAATCCTTAGGACAGAACAACCGTGCTGGACCCAGGCATACACAATTTGAGAGCGTCTGAGTCTTATCAAAATTAATAGTTGGAGATTTGGTTCCACCTTGGTTCTACACTACCTCATACTGGCATCTGCCTCTAGAAGGTAGTTGTGGTCTCCTGCGACTTGTAGCTCAGTGAGAAGGTAAAAAGTGACCAATCTTTGTAACTGTCTTTAACCAATAACTCGAAATCCCACCTGTATTACCTGGTGTGACGTGAGAGCTGTGTAGTCAACTTCTGACTGAGCTACTATCAAACAGGAACCCAGCAAGAAAACTTGCCCTCATTATCTATAGTTATAGAGTTTTATCAGCGTAATATTCTTGGGTCTGATATAAGCTTGTAAAACTTTTGCACTCATGAACCCAGGGTTCCGGCCCCCGGCGGTATGTGCAGGCCTGATAAGCTAACAATTGGTGTAGGAGGGGTTCAGTGATGTACTACAGGTTGGTGTGGGGTGCTACCAAGCGCTTATTCCTCTCTCTCCTCCCTCACTTATCCGCGTATTATCTTTAGAAATCCGCAGGTCTATTCGGCCTTATTTAACATATCGTTAACAGAAGGTCAAAGCTGTCGTCTAGATAGCCGGTAAGGAAAATAATGATTTTTTTATATTGTTTTCGGCCGGCGTTCAATCCCGAATTTAGGGAGCCGCCTCTGGTGGCAGGGATTCAATGTCTAAAAGGACTGAATGTTTAAACCGGGGCTTACTCCGGATGTTCTTTTTTCCGTCGGAGTTTACTAACCCTCGCGGGGTTTGTCACTCCATCCTTTAATTGTTGTTTTTAGGGGTGCGTCGGGACTTAAGCCTGGTTCACACATAGCAGAGTCGGTGCGCGAGTCCAACACGAGTGATGAAATTTTGCTATTCGGCAATGACTCGTCAATACTCTTCAACACTCGTGTATACTCTTTGTTTACTCGACACACTCGTGGGTACTCGCCACGGGGTCCAAAAATGTCATGCATGCATGACATTTTTGGGCCCCGTGGCGAGTAACCACGAGTGTGGCCTAAATACGTGTAGACTCGTGTACATACGTGTTCACTCGTGTTTGACTCTGAATAACTCTTCGTTATTCGTGTTAACTCGTGTTGACTCGTGTAAACCCGTGTAACACTCTTTGGTGATTCGTCATCATTTCGACGTTGGCGAATCAACACGTGTCTACACGCAACAACACGTATATAACACACATGCAACATGTATCAACAAGAGTAGAAAGCACGAATGTGAGTGCCAAATTTGGTGCCCCCATGATGCCAGAGTTTACACGATTCAAACACGAGTGAAAACACGAGTAAACAAGAGTCAACACGATCCACTGAGAAAAAAACACGAGTGTAACACGAAAAAGCGAGTGTGTCATATGAAATACCATTCTTTCAAAAATGTAGGACGAATCAACGAGTTTACACGAGTTTACACGGATGTAACACGAGTCAACACGTGTGCAACAGAGATCCAACAAGAGTCAACGCGTACCTACGCGAAGCTACATGAGTCGTGGAGTGTAGCCCGAGTGCTGGCAACACCGCGTGAAGAGTTGGCACCAACGCTGCTCACACAGACGTCTCCCACACCCTATAAAATGCCCCCACCCACGCTGCCTCGTCCCACTCCACTGCCTCACCACAGACCGACCACAATGCTGCTCTGATGTTTGTTCTTAGAAAAACACCTCCATCTGAGCAGCAACCGTGATTGCCAATGTCGCAGTACAGGAATGTGTAGTCTGCGTCTACAATAGCCATGAGCACGATGGAGTGGAAGCCTTTATAGTTGTAAAATTCCGTTCCGTCATGGGGAGGGCATCGGATGGCGCAGTGCTTTCCGTCAATGGCACCAACGGCATGGTGGAAATCCCACCGTTTGGCGAACTCCCTGGCAACTTCCTTCCACTCCGCCAGGGTCCTGGGGCAACGTATAACCTCCTGCTGGTACTCTGCGATGATGGCTTCACATGTCTCAGGCACAATGAGGGAGATGGTGTTCCGGGCCACACGGAACGCGTACTGCAGGCTAGGATAGGAGTCACCCGTGGCCAGGTAGCGGAGAGTGATTGCCAATCTCAGCCCAGGTAACAAAGCCTCCCTCCAAAACGTGTCCTGCTTCTCTATCCTGGGCCCGACACGCTCCACCAACCCTAAACATGACTTTGTCCACACGCAGGAAGTTCCGGTATGATTTGGGGTCCTCTAGCTCAAACTCCTTCAGGAGTTGTTCGTAAATACCGAACTGTGGCCGTCTCAGTAACCAACTCCTGGCCCAAACTGTCCATGCTTTCCTTTTACGTTGACGTTGGCGTTTAGCTAGCGCCTCTGCTTCCTCGATGTCTAGGAGATCCATCCGCATCTTCAGGAGTATCACCATAGCTACCGCGTTGCGCCGATTGATGGTCATGGTGGGTGGGTGTGTCCTTCCTGCGTGTTTCCTCCGTGGTCGTGAGTGGTTGTGTGGCAATAGGTGGTGGTGGGGGCTGCTTTATATAACTTTCGTGCACAATGGCTGTCACTCGCAATGACTCTTGGTGGGCTCTCGGTGACTCTTGCACACTCATTACGACTCGTGTAAACTCGTGTTGCCTTTCGTGTTGATCCGTATAACAATCGTGTTGATCCGTGCAACACTCGCGTTGACTCGTGTTAGACTCGTCCATACTCTTTGTTTACGTGCCCTGGAATTTGACCGTTATTTTTCAAATTTTGTACACTCGTGTTGGGTTCGTGTTACACTCGTTTTGACTCTCAGTTATTCGTACAGACTCTTGCATGAACACGTGTTGACTCGTATTGACTCTAGTTAACTCGTGTTACACTCTCGTTGACTCAGGATCAATTGCTACTCGCGGCCTACTCGGTCTCCAGCGACGGCGATAATCGACGAGTGTGACTCGTGTTAGACTCGCGCACCGACTCGGCTATGTGTGAACCAGGCTTAAATCAAACCAGGACCTTGAGGGAAAAGCTCGTCTATTGTCTTTTATTAACTGGCGAGGGGTGTTAAGCCATATTGTCCGATATCCTTCTATTAATCTATCTATTGCCTGAAGCCGTGATCCCCGAAGGGGTGGCCATGAACGAATCGCTCCCAGTCAGTCGATGCCCCTCCCCCCAACCAGCACCACCTTCGTTCATATACTTCCTCACTCCATCCTTCCACCTCTCCTTCAGTCTACCTCTCCCTCTCTGTCCTTCCACCTCGCTCTCGTACACCCTCTTAGTCATTCTCTCGCTTTCCATACGTTCCATATGGCCGAACCATCTCAAGTTATTCCTTTTCACACTTTCCAGCACATCTACCTCCACACCACACCTCCTTCTTACTTCTTCATTAGTCTGTTTATCCCTCCATGTAACTCCGCACGCACTTCTTAAGTAATTCATTTCCACTGCTCTCACTCTTGGTCTGAGTCTCTCAACCAACGTCCATGCTTCGCTTCCGTAAGTCAGTGTCGGGATTACCACACTGTCATGCAAGGACTTCTTCACTTCCATACTGACCACCCTATTTCTTGTTACTGCTTTCAGCATTCCTATAACCCTCTTCCCCCGTTGTACCCTCTCCCGCACTTCTTCATCCATAGTCCCATCTTTACTCAACACACTGCCCAGATACTTGAAAGAGTTGACGATCTCCATAGCCTCACCGTTCAACTTCACCTCACACTTTGTGACTTCACCCCTTTCGAAGACCATAACCTTGCTCATCCCCGGATTTACCTTCAAATTCCGTTTTTTGCACACTGTTCCAAACTCATTTACCAAACCCTGCACCTCCCATTCATTATCGCTCATCAGAACTGTATCATCCGCAAACAGCAGTATAGGCAACTTCCACTCATTTCCCTCCCTTTTCAGCGATACACCAATATCCACTGCTCTTGATAGTATTTCTTTCATGACTCCATCCATATTGTTATGTAATGTGAATTAAAATAATATATATAATAAATAAGTGCAATTATGATAGGGTTAATGTGCGCATTTTGGAGAGTGTCATTTGATATGTAGTATGAGTAGAGATTGCGTCATTCAATCACACGTTCATGTCTCGTGCCGAGTTTCTAGACGCGTGGCGGCAGTAGGCCTAGTGTGGTCGCGAGGCTTTGAGAACCTTCTCGGTCAGTTTGCCCTATATAAGCTCGCTGTTCCCTGCCTCGGGGTACCAGACTCGACTTGACCAGCTACACACATCACATCTCTCTCCTGCTCTGTACATATAGTAACCAATACATTTTGTGAAGTGGTATAATTAGCTCTCCTTGCTACCTTCATAGAAAAAGCAGTCTGCATACCTGTGTTCCCGAGTATTGAGTACAGCCTATACGAGTGTCACCTATATATATACATGTTATAGCCTATTAGTGATATTGTGTATTATCTTGTGATCAGTTAATAATTAATTATCATTGAATTTCCTGTAAATTCATATTATTCTATTATTTCCTTTTGATTGCATTTATTAATATTATAAGTATAAAGCATTAATTAATTTGTGATTAGTTTCAAAGTTTGTGAATTTTGATCAGATTAATTTAGTTACCCCCTTCTTGCATTGCCTGCCTTATTTATTGTATTTAAAGAAGAATATTTTCTCAAGTTGTACTTAAGTGTTAATTTCACATTTAAATAGTTGTATTAATTACTTGTATTGCTTTTGTTATTATTGTGTGCATTTCCTCAAGTTATTAAACATATATTAACCATTTCCAGTGATCTTGAGAAAATATTATTTCTTTTGTGATATAAATATTTATACCTTGCATTGCTTCAGTAAAGGTGTATAGTTATATATGTTGTCCTTGCATAGTTTCTGATAATCTTAGTGCATTATATATTCTTATTCCTCGTCCTGAAGAGACTTTTTTTTCTTTGTTACATTATATATTTAATTTTATTAAACTAAGAAATTTTATGCTAGTATTTTCCTTGAACCTGGATGTTTTGGGGAGGGTTTTGTCATCAGTCCTTAACGCCTTACGAGCGGGCCCGTCAGTAACTTCTACTACCTGCCAAGCGGGTGGTTTTACCCCAAATGAGCTTATTTCCGTGCTCTTTTTCATGCATAAACAAGAGCCAGAGCGTAATACAATTATGTATCCCTGAAAGGGTGATAATTGAGCTTTCCAATGACACCAGAACCATCCATGTACGACCACGCGTTCTCTTGCAACGATCGTGCAAGACGAAGGAAAAATTCCTAAAATACGGTAATTTCCTTACATAATTCCCTGTTTAGCAAGGTGGTGAGTGTGGATGTGTGTGGAGGCGACGTCAGTTGCCGCGCGGGAACCGTGCCGAACGGTCAGAGCCGACCTACGCTCCTCCCACCGCTCGTCACTCTCTCAGAGCCAATTATTGCCCAAAATTGCACACCGCCTTTCTTCTCCAGACCGACTTAATTCCGGTCCCGCCAAACAAGGGTTAATCTTATACTTAGCCTATTTGTTTGTGTCATTTCACCTCGCCCATAAACATAACAATATATACAGTAAACAACCACGGGGACATCACACACCCCTGTTTCAAACCAAGGTCAAAGAACTCGCTCTGCTCACTCTCCACACGTACTGCCGCCTTTGCACCCTCATACATACTCTTCACTGCTTTCAGCAACTTGCTATCTACTCCGTATATTCTAAGTACTTTCCACAAACCTTCTCTATCAACTCTGTCATAGGCCTTCTCCAAGTCCATAAAGGCAACATACACCTTTTGTTTCTTCTCCAGATATTTCTCCACAACACAATTCAGGGTAAAAATCTGATATACACATCCTCTTCCCTTCCTAAAACCTCCCTGCTCGTCGCCTATCCATTTCTCCATTCTCACTCTTACAATCACTACCCTACTGTATACCTTCCCTACTACGCTTAGAAGACATATTCCTCGGTGGTTACCACACACTCCTCTTTCCCCTTTGCCCTTTTATAGGGGGGCTATTATGCCAGTCTTCTAGTCATCGGGTGCACTCCCCTTCTCCCATGTTAGTTTGCACATTTTCCATACCCATTCGATCACTATCTCACCACCATTCCTCAACATTTCCCCACACACTCCATCTGTTCCTGGTGCTTTCCCCAACTTCACTCTTTCCATGGCTTCCAACACTTCTGACCTCCTGATCCCCACCTCCTCCTCCACTACTTCTCTTCTTCTCCCTCCCATACCATATCCAACTATGTTTGCTGGCTCTTCATTCCTTACATTTAGCAACTCATTGAAGTACTCCTTCCATCTTTCGACTCTCTCTTGCTTCTCGGCTAGCATTCTCCCATTCTTATCTTTCACACCCTTACTGTTTCCCTTGCTACCTTCCCTAACTTTCTTGACTTCTTTCCAGAACAGTTTCTTACTCTCCCTCCATTTTACACTCAGATTTCTTCCAAATTCCTCATCTACTCTTCTCTTACTGTCCTTCACTACTCTCTTCACCACCCTCTTACTCTCCACGTACCTCGCTCATTTCTGTCTCTCGAAATCTTCATTCCCTCTACTACCCAACCACTCTCTATATGCGTTCTTCTTTTCTTCCACAGCTATTTTTACCTCTTCTGTCCACCATGCTGTACCTTTCACTCCCCTCCCTCCACACACCTCCTCACATGCTGCACAGATCTCTTCCCTAAACACCTTGCTCATCTCCTCCATAACTTCCAGGTCGAACCCATTTAGTCGTCTTTCTACTGCTCTCCTGTACTCTTGCCTGATTTCCTCCTCCTGTAACCTCTCCAACCTCCTCACCATTCCACCTTCCTCTCGCCTCCCTCCAGCTCTCCTCACTCACTTCTTTTGTATCCTAACCTTAGCTACGGCATCTATTATGGGTTTATGACCCTTCCCTTCCTTTTAGGGGCCTACATGTTGAGTCCTTTTAAAGGTGATCGGGTGAGTGAGGGGTATCTAACGCTATTTCGTACCCCATGTTTGAGACTTTAACGGGGAAGAAACTTAGCCTTTAACCTTCAGCGTACGGCCTAAGTACCGTAACTGTTACACCAATAGAATGAGGGACCCTGTTGCCAGGTGCTTGTTTAAGTCTACTACCTATTAATGGTCTGTTACTTTTGACTCTGCCGTGATGGTGTACTCCGATAGGTTGGAAGGTCATTACTGATAACTTTTAAGTTCCTTTTTCACGACTAACTCCGCCGGCTGTTGTTTATGAACTTAGGTTGTCTTGTGACTCGTTAAGTATTTTCACTTCCTCCGGTGGGGAGATCGGTTCATGAGTGCAACTTACAAGTGTAACTTTTCCCACCAGTTTGTACCATCCGGCGGGGCAATACTCAACCCCGGCAGAAAAACATCTTTGTATACTCAGACGCTCATCCCGCCTTGTTGACCTTGGAACCTGGTTATAGTGACATAGAGAATTGCAATTGTCATGGAAATTCCATCTAACTCCTTAATTTATGTCATAACTCTAAATCTTACACCTGTGCCAACCAACAGCCAGTCGTCTACCGTTTCCTCTCTAGAATTTTGAAACTTCTTTTCTTGAATTGAAACTTAGACCGAAGTAAGGCTTATAGTATAGAAACTGATCGTCTTTCCCCCAGATAACTGATATCACCCGGTAAGCTGGACTGGACCCGCCGCACCAGAAGTTATAGAAACCTTTTCCTGCTGGCCCTTCTGCACTTTGTTGCCTTACCTATGGCTTCCAATCTGGCAGTGCAGGTATGGGGCTACTAATTACGTGGTGTCATCCTAATGGACGCCTATCGGTGAAAGAGCGCAGTGTATTGTTACTGTTATGGGTTAGGGTTACACTGAACTGTGGTGTAATTCGTTGTGGTCCCAGAACGACAAGGCATAGTGGAGTTATGCAAACCTTACTCTGCGGATCGTTCTGAGTTGAGGGACTCTGTTCCTCCGAAAGGTTAAGAGATGGTAGGAAGTAACGAGGTCGCCGGAGCCCCTCTCCGTCCTGTTTTCTCGTCTTCCACTATGCCCCTTGTTTTTGGGACCGCTGCCCATTACCGCCTGACTTCACCAGTATAACTGAGTGTTCGGTAGGCGTCCTCTCGGATCCACTCGCCCGCGATGGGCCCCGGGAGAGAGAGAGTGGTAAAACAATATATGGGTGTTATCGGGACGGTTAGACGATTGACTATTGCTTGGCTAACCTTCACTTTCGTACTGACGTGATTTAATTGAGCTTACATTGTCAGAATTTAAAGTGGTGGCTGTAAGTTGTTGCGCAAATAGTAAAGAGCCTGCCTTGTCTCTGGACTTTGTACCGAAGACGTCAGCACCGGAGATCTGAGGACCTGGCGGCAAACACCTGCTGGTAAACCTCTTACCATAAACATTCTCAGGTGCTGACGTGCACTTACCGCCTCCAGTAATGCTCTCCGTATGTCCTCTAAAGAGCGTACTGGATGTGGCAAGACCATGCGTTGAAATAATTCTATGGTCTCATCTAGTGTCTGATTAGCCTTAGAGTTTACCGGTCTCGAGATGGTCTGGGCTGTGTGGCGATTCAGCAAGAACTGAGCAAATAACCGACAAGCTTGATTACGTAATTTAAAGTCAAGCTCGTCGAGGGGAGGAATATTGAACTGTTCCTGGAAGTCCTTCTGTGATAATTGAGGAGACGTCAGGAATTCAAAGAGGGAAGTTGGTACCTTTCCTACCTGTTTATTCATCAAAGTGAACCTAACTGGGCTGGATAGGGGAATGGGAAGTGAGGGTTGTGAAATTACATCGCAAATTGCTGTGCCTCTACATCCCAGGCCACCCAAGGACCAAAACCTACCTGCCCCAAAATTACTCCTGGACATTTACACGTTAGTCGCACCGGGGTTGTAGCCAACTCCGTTACTTGCTTGACCTGGAATTGATCACCTTGTAGGCCATAAGGCCGGGCACAATCGGGGCAGTTTAGTAATGAAGGGGGAGGTGGTACTGACTCTGAAGGCTTATATGCAAAGTACTCATAATAACCCCCATCTGGTTTGATTGGAACCTGTAATATGTTACCCTGTTCATCTTTTGCTCTAAATTCCTTACTCCTGTTTACCTCAATGGTCCATTCACTAGGGACCAGAAACTCCCCCGACAAGGTTATGCGTGCCGCGCTGGAGAATTTAGCTTGAACTGGAGACCAGGTCTCTGGTTCTGGAATAGTATTTACTGAGGCAATAGTTTGTAATTGTTGGTCTAGAGAGGGTGCTACAAAACTTGATGTAACACCACACACCTTGGGAGATGGAAAAATAGCAGGCACTGGCATGCCACTCGCCGGATGACCCTTGAACGTGAAGCTAGGGGAACATGGCGCTTTCGGCAAGATTAATGTGGCTGGCTTTAATGGTCGTACTACTAAACCTGTCGGGGTAGCTTCCGGTGTCTGTGGAAGTGATCCGAGCTTTCTTAGGTACACTCGGATGCCATAGTCTCTAGTCCACTCATAAGAATTCCTGGACCCCCTATGTTTATTTTTATGCAATTTTAGCTATCTGAATTGTTTTTTGGATTAAATTCTCTTTTCGATATATAGTATATATAATTTTGTAGTTGATGTATAGAAAATAATATTCATAAATTCGCTTCCAGAGATATGCTTCCATAAATAGAATTAGGTGAAGTCCACAAATATATATGAGTGGGGTAGAGACTATGGTATCCGAGTGTACATGACAGTGTTTTAGCATCCTATGAAATACGTCATCAAGATCCTTTACTGTGATATATTCATTATGAGATTTTCTCCCGGACTTAGGTTTCTTTACTAACCTCTTTTTACCTTGGGTTATCTCGGTTCCGTCACTTACCTCTGGGGTTTCTGGAACCTCTACTTTTTTTTTTTTTTTTTTTTTTTTTTTCTATGTGATTGAGGGAGGCAAAAGGCATAACTGCCTATAGCGAGTGCCTCCCCCATAGTTGAAAGAGTGACAGGGCCAAAATCAAGGGACGTTCGAGCCAAAATGCCTGGACACACGGAGTTTGAAGCAATTTAAGTCATAGGAAGAGGGAAAGACTGATTCTGGGAGAGAGTTCCAGAGCTCAGCTGTTGAGTAGAAGAAAGCTTGAGAGTAACGTTTCACTCTTGGGTTGGAGAGTTGCACAGAGTAGGGGTGGGATTGAGTTGCAAGACGGGTACCACGTGCCCTACGTAAAGGAGGTGGTATGCACTGGGATAGCTCTGAGGAACACTGATTATTATAGTAGCGATAGAATAGCGAGAGATGCAACATTGCGGCGGAGAGAGAGAGATTGCAGAGAGTTGGTGAGTGGACGGGAGTTAATGATACGAAAGGCCTTCCTTTCAACTTTGTCTAGGAGAGCGGTGTGAGAGGAACCTACCCACACATGTGAACAATACTCAATACAAGGGCGCACTATGCCCCTGTACAGAGCAAGAAGCTGTGCAGGGGAAAAGAACCCCCTAAGGCGGTTGAGCACACCCAGCTTCTGGGAGGCTGCCTTAGCAAGACTGGTAATATTGTCCTTCCAAATGAGAGCAGAAGAAAAAGAAACACCAAGAATATTGAGAGAAGATGAAAGGTTGATTTTTGTATTGTTGAAGAATAAGGGATAGTCCGCTGGGAGATCCTGACGGGTAGATAGATGGAGAAATTGGGTTTTGGAAGCATTAAAGTTAACAAGGTTTTCTCTGCCCCAATTGGAAATAGTATTTAGATCAGAATTTAAGAGTTCTATGGCTTCATTACGTTTGTCGTTGAGGGATTGCTGGCTGGGGCGTTCTGAAAAACTAATGGAGTAGTGTAAGGTTGAGTCGTCTGCGTATGAATGGATGGGAATTAAGGTACAGTTAAGGAGATCATTTATAAAAATTAGAAAGAGAATAGGAGATAGGACAGAGCCCTGAGGAACACCGGAGTTTATAGGGTGAGGAAGTGAACAATGGCCGTCCACAACCGCGGCTATGGAATGGCCGGAAAGGAAATTAGAGACAAAGGCACAGATGGAGGGATAGAAACCGAAGGAGGGTAGTTTAGAAATTAAAGATTTATGCCAGACTCTATCGAAGGCTTTCGATATGTCTAGTGCAATAGAAAAAGTCTCACCGAAGTCCCGGAAGGAGGATGACCAAGAGTTAGTAAGATATGAAAGAAGATCACCAGTAGAGCGACCCTTAAGGAAGCCATACTGGCGATCTGAGAGCAGATTATGAGAAGAGAAATGCTTAAGAAATTTGGAAGCAAGAATAGTTTCAAAAACTTTAGAAAGACAAGAGATAAGAGCAATTGGACGATAGTTGGAGGGTTGAGAGCGGTCACCCTTCTTTGGGACAGGTTGAATGTGAGCAAACTTCCAGCATGAAGGGAAGACGTTAGAGGATAGACAGAGACGAAAGAGTTTGCCTAGGCAGGGAGTCAGCACGGAAGCACAGTTTTTGAGAACAACAGGAGGAACACCGTCTGGACCGTACGCCTTATTAGTGTTAAGCCCAGAGAGGGTAGAAAGTACATCTTTAGAAGAGATTAGGATATTAGGCATAAGTAAGAGAGAGGAGGGCGGAGAGGGAGGAATAGCTGGAGGAATACTGGCTCGGACATCAGTCTAATTTTGTGTCTTGGGACTTTATGTCGCCTCCCCTTTTTTGTATTTTCCTGTTGACTATCAAAAGTTAGGTGTCTCTCGGAAAACGTCTGTGGTTCGCTCTCAACCATTTGACGATTGGGAGAAAAGTGCCCTGGGTATGTCTGGGAAGTTAATCGTTGTCGAATTACTTGAGGGCTCACCACCGTGTCATGGTCATTATTCGCCTGCGCCTGGGTATTAGTATAATATCTTAGGGGACAGTAATAGTTTATGACTTGGTAACTTCTTATGAGACAGTCCTAGGTCATGACTTGGTAACAAGAGAGGAGCATGAGGAAAGACTAATTTGCTCTTTGAGAGGCCTATACTCAAACCTTCTACACCGGTATGGGGAGGAGGCGTCTTCTCGACCATCCCGTTCCCGGAACCAGCCAACTCAAAGACCGGCGCTTCCGAGACCGGGACCGGCGGGGGAGATGGCGACCGTGGTGTTAACCAGTGCCGCGACTCCACCTCCTCCATGTCGGCGTTCGCATGAATTTCTGCCGTGACATAATGGGTGGTACTCATAACTTTATTTCTCTTAGGGGAAATAGTAGATGGCCTGGCAGATCGTGGGGACTGTTGTTTAGGCAATCTGGTCCTCTTGTGACCTCGTGGTGACGCCGAACGAGTCCTTTTCTTGCTGCTGAGGGGGTTTCTCCTTGAGACTCCTCACTACTACTACAAATTAACTCGCCGGAAAGAAGTTGTGATAACTTAGTATCTAGGAGCTCTGACTTAGAGGATGAACAATCAAGGGGGGTTGAATACATGAGAATGTGTTGCCACAGGTCTGGGTCGTCACAAACCAGCTCTTTATTCGCCGTGCCCCTAGCATAGGTGGAGAAGCTGTTCTAAGCGTACCAACTGCCTTAATATCGACCAGTGCTACCAGGCACGCCAGGTCTTGTTTACTAAACCAGTCGGCACACAGATCTGAACAAGTTGGGCACATCTGAGAGTTCCAGATGAAGCTAGATTTGTCTAGACACTCTACACCAGTGTTATTCACTAATTTTTTCAAGAGAGCCAAAAGTTCAGGACATATTCAGACTGAGAGCCGCATAAGCCGTAAGCCGGATAATTAACTGCCTGGAATACGACAAATTGGTGAAAAAATAATCAAATGGGGAAAATATAGCGTTTGAATTTGTAAGAATACGAGTTTAGGTCCATACATTTCATGCATACACCGAAACAGTCTTTTTCTCATAAAATAACACTAATTTACGAGGCACCATAACCCACTTTTCTGATGTGGTGTTAATAAAACGAGTGAATGGACAAGACTGGCTGAGTATGGGCCGCCGAGCACTGGACTTACGTAACTCACAGTACAGTTCCTGTAGGCCTACAGAAGGCTCGTTCTCCTCTCTGTCTCTCTCTCTCATCATTCCTGTATAATGGGCGCTCTCTCTTTTCTCCTTTTCTCTTTGTGTTGAATAATTATGAAAATTAAATAATTGGCAGGGCCACTAGGCCTATTCTCATTAGCAATAATATTAAGACACGTCTCCTACGGCATAATGATGCAATTTATATTTATTACTTTGGAATTTTCTCTGATTACTGATTAATTCTCTCTCTCTCTCTCTCTCTCTCTTGTGAGCCGCCAATCAGGTCATTGCGAGCCGCCACTGGCTCGCGAGCCGCGCAATGAAGACCACTGCTCTACACACTTAATACAAAATGTATGTGCTATGACTGGGGTTAAGAAGCAAGTGGGAGATGCACAAAAGCTAGTGTGAGGCATGATGGCGAGAAATCCCCCCCCCCCCCCCCGCCGGATTCTGCACCGTAGCCTGCTGCCCAGCTGTGTTGCTCCTGATGTGCAGGAATCTGGAAAATAAAATGTCCAGGTATCAATGTTCATAAGGATAAACCGAGAGGTAACACATCATATTTTACAAGTACTCCGGAAGGGTAGTTGTAGCTCCAACTGCTACTCTAACCTTCCGCCGTACCTGAATGAAAATCAACCTTCAAGGTGTTTTCATTGTAGAACTGCAATGACTGTGTCACTGGCATCTAAAACCTCGTCAGATAATCATCGTATCCCGAGACATCCTCTGGAATAGACAAAGCTCACTGGACTGTGTCGCTGGGCGCTAAAAAGTCAAGTTGTGTGAGTGACAGGGTTCCGGGCGAGTTCGCTCGGCCGGGCCGATTTCACTTAACCGAGGAAAACATACTTCCGCCGGAAGTGAATTGGCACTACAAACCACCGTGGGACAAGATTGGCCATCCCCGCCTCGATGTAAAGCGAGGGTCCGGCGTCACTACACAGAGAGACTGCCGGAAGGGGAACCAACCTAATTTTGAGGAACCGGACTTACGATATAAAGTCCGGCTCCCCAAAACCCCACAAATAACAGTACGTCTCCTGATACTGGTAGGCTTGCAAAGCACAGCAAGAAACCAGAAGTACATCTTAGGACTACAATAGTATAAATGACACACATAATATTCCTAGCCCAATCAGACAATACCCCTAATGAGGCTGGCCACGAGGCTCGTAGGAAACTTGTCTTGGCTCTGTAGACTCATACCTCCGAAAAAATCAGTATCTCGAAGCGACAGCACCCGGAACGGGGGTAAGTGGACACGGACTCCAGAAAGTTTCACACCACGTGTGACAACTCTTAGACCAGAGCGTCTGCTAAAAAACAAATAAATGCAACTGCCTCATAGCGACGGCCAAGCAGCATATCTTGCGAAAAGTAGCCTCCTAACTAAGAGCTAAAAAGCAACAGCTAAGGCGCACGAAACGAAGAAGAATATAATATGACGCGTGGGGCCCAATGGGGGCAAACAAGGCGCCTGTACAATAGTACTCTATTTTAACACTCTCTTGCAGACACGCCAATGGGGCTGCCTGATCTAGCTAATCTAAACCTATTCTAGTACAACTCGGATAGATACAAATGAGCAAACGACTCACTAGACTTGAGCGAACGAAGAATCAAGCGGAGCTCGGGCAGGCACGCCGGCCTTGGTGGACGCAGGGAGACGAAGGAAGTATGGCGGCTCGGTGAGCAGCGTCTGGGCTTGAATCCACATAAGACATCCACGTGATGGAAAGCCTTATTATAACAATTATTAAGTAATTTTTTATTTTTTACGAAGTTTTTTCGTAGTGAGTACCCAATCATAAAGACGATTCCATAATAGAATTAGCGTTGCACTTATGATGTAGGACTCTCTCTCCCTGCGGTGGGTATTTCAAATGCACGGCCCGCGGGTACTTGAAAGAGGACTATTATACTAATAGGCATATCGTCAATGATGGAGGGGCCACTAATAAATAGCCTACTTGTAAGGGATAATCTCATATGAAACTTAATTATCTAGATTAATTAGATGCAGCGCCATGAAGACGTGGAATACCTAAGACGATATTATGTAGAGTTCGGAAAATCCTCTAGGATTGGGTGTGAAAGGGATTTGCCGTGTGTGGGCCAATCGGCTTTCTTCAAACTCCCATGTTCTTATGATTCTAAAGGACCAAGTGCAACTCTATTATGCCTCTTGACTCCCACAGATTCTACATAAGCTGAATGCAATCATCTAATAATAGGCAAAATATGCTGTTAAAGCGTGTCATAATCCTTAAGGGGCTAAGCAAATATTATCCAGCGCTTATCCAGATTCTACTTTGTTTTTGCAAGGGAGTTTTTTCGGGTAATTGTTTACATATACGCTCCAAATTCATCCTCTGCCTGAAATTACTAGAGTGAGAAGAGAAACGAACAAAGTGGCGAGTGGAACTTATTTGGATCCTTATACTTAACACTATCCGGCCCGACGTCTTTGGGTTCATTGTTTTATTTGTGTGTATTTTTGGCCATGTTCGAGAAATATATTTTAGTTTGTCCCCTAAGCTAACAAAAACACCTTCCCAGACTTCCCTCAAACTAAGAGAGCCGCTTCAAGGTAAATGTGTACATTTTTCGATAGAAAAATGTCGCGTTCGAAGGCCGATTTCTTTTATGTACAAGTTTGTTAGTGCTCGCCCAGAAAAAAATCAACACTCTAATGGATTCAACCTCATTATCACCAAACTAATAGGGTGGAACGTCTTAAAAAAATCCAAACTAATGGTGTGAAACGTTTACATTTACACTCCATATTCATCCTCCGACAAAAATTACTAAAGTGAGCAGAACACCAAACAAAGTGGGGAGTGGAACTTATTTGGTTCCCTGTACTTAAACTCACCACACACAAAAATGAGCCGATATATGAAATTATGGAGGAGCGTTGGGAGCCACTTAGGAGGCCACTGTTTCCCATTTAGGGTTGTCCTTTGTTGTACAGGCGGGTTCAAAGGTTCGCTCACTGTAAGGGTTATAACGTTATGTAACAACAATATGGCTTTTAACCTTAAACTCGTGTCTGTTTTGTAACACAAACTTTATTCTTAACATACATGGACAAAACATATGGAAGTAACCACTATCCAGACTTATTTTTTGTTGTATTTGCATGGAGGAGACAAAGGGCAGGTTGCCTGTAACGAGTGTCTCCCCCTAAAGTTAAACAAGTGACAGAACCAAATTCAAGGGACGTTGGAGTCCAAATGCCTGGACACACGAAGTTTAAAGCAGTCTAAGTCATAGGATGAAGGAAAGATTGATTGAGGGAGAGAGTTCCAGAGTTTACATGTTGAGTAGAAGAATGACTTGAGAAAGATTTGCTGAAGACAAACGAGTTCTCAAGATGAAGTTTCCGCATTCTATTATATGTTGTCCTGTGTAATGTAGAGTATACGTACGTGTTCTATATTATTCTACCTTTTATAAGTCAATGTATTTCAACTTGAACAATTTTTCCTTAGTCGAATGAGTCAATACAATCAATCAACCTTTCAGTATGCCAAGACGCCTTATTTAATTACGTTCTGGTGATTTTCTAGCTAGTTCATCAATCTTAGAAAACGTTAATGGGAGTCAGAGGAATAATTTATGTAGATCTTACATGTTCATATCAAAAAGTGATAACATCTTCTAATTGCGTCTTCATACTATATTGTTAATGATCGACAATATTATTCAGCCACTTAACGTAAAAAAGTAGCTAAGCACGCCAACTCTAAGAGCCCTAGTTACTAACATAGGAACCGACTAATGTTCTTTTTCCAGTGTCATGTTAAGAGGTGAGAGGGAGATAGGTAACCTCTTTCCAGGTTTAATATAATGG
This sequence comes from Paralithodes platypus, assembly GCA_032716605.1. Classification (NCBI taxonomy): domain Eukaryota; kingdom Metazoa; phylum Arthropoda; class Malacostraca; order Decapoda; family Lithodidae; genus Paralithodes; species Paralithodes platypus. The sequence continues at coordinate 15,759,936 of CM064488.1, read as the reverse complement.
ACCGTCGATTAACAGAAATAACACTACTTTTTGCTTTGAAATTGATGTTGAGATGAGTATTGATAATAAGATGATGAGAAAGTAACATTAATCATATCTAATAATAATAATAATAATAAAACATAAACATAATATTTATAATAATAATTATGATTACCAAACAATATCAAGTAGAATACTAATAACACGTAACCATTTAAGTAAAATGAAAAAAAAAATAAAACAAAGAAAACTGATAAATAACTAAATAAAACAGCAACTTCAACACCACTACTACTACTACTAGTAGTAGTAGTAGTAGTAGTAGTAGTAGTAGTAGTAATGCAATACAGATAAATATTAATACAATAATGATATAACATCAGGATAATATAATAATAAACAAAACGTTAACTCTGTATATGGGCTCCTAAATTTAAATATTCTTCAACCAATACTACAGAGGAATTCCAGCTTAAGGGGGGACGGGCCAGTTTCTGGACCACTTTCTCCCTCATGTTTAGCACCATTAGTTTTCAGATGATAAGATGTGTGCCCCATTAGTTAGTCGATTTTAAGACCTTTCGCCCCATTTCTTCGTCAATATTTAGACCTTTCGTGCTATTTATGTGTCAATTTTTTCCCTGGCGAACGATAGTGAGCCTGTAATGTTGGAAGAATCGGCCTTCGGCCGGGAAATTTTTCTACCGAAAAATTTACAAATTAATCTAGAAAAGGGATCTAATGGATGTTTTGTTTTTATTTGATGGAGGTCTAGGGAGGAAACTAGAAAAATAATTAATACATGCAAAAATCGGCCAAAAAGTGAGCCATTCCCCCTTAAGGGATTAGTGGTTACGTTTTGGTCTACTTACTTATTTCTTTATGTATTTTCTAGTTTCCTCGCTAGACCTCTATCAAACTTAAAAAACACCCCCTAGACCCCCCTCCATGAAAACATTTTGACATTTTTCGGTAGAATAATGTCTTGGCCGAAGGCCGATTTCTCTTAAAATTACAGGCTCATTACAGCTTGCCAGGAAAAAATCGACACCTAAATGCCACGAAAGGTCTTTATATTGATATAGAAATGGAACGAAAGATTTTAAAATCGACAAACTAATGGGGCAAATGTCTTATAATCTCAAATCTAATGGGGATAAACATGAGGAAGATGGGGGACCAGAAAAACGACCCATCTCCCCTTAAATATTCTCCCACCAATACATACAGAGGAATTTCAGCTTAACTTTTGCCGTTCCCAACCCTAGTTAAGGGAGCCCACCTCGCTTGTTTTTCTCTTTCTTTCGATCCTCTCTCTTTGGCTTGTATCCATTCGGCCCAATTCAGCCTACTGTTTAAGACGCTTACCCCCATCCAGGTGTCAATATTCTCCTGGTGAGCGGTACCGGTAGCGAGCCAGCATATATATATTTTTGTTTTGACAGCAAGCTAAATTTGTAAATTTTTCGATAGAATAATGTCTCCGGCGAAGCCGGATTTCTCCAAACAATGCTGGCTCGCTATCGCTCGCCAGGAAGAAATTGACACCTGGATGGGGATAAACGTCTTAAAACAGTTGGCTGAATGGGGCCAAATGGATATAATTAAGCCAGAGAAAGAGAGAAAAGAAGAGAAAGATAAACAAAAACGGTGACCCCCCTTAATTGAACCTTGTAATGTAAACAATCGGGCGAGAGCAAACACAATTATTGTACGACAGGGAAAGGCTGATAAAGGCGTCAATGGTGGTGTGGGCTACCAATTAATACGACGGGGGGAGAGAGAGAGAGAGAGAGGGAGGGAGGGAGAGAGGGGGGGGGAGATGGAAAAGGGGGGGGTGAGAGGGATAGAGAGAGAGAGAGAGAGAGAGAGAGAGAGAGAGAGAGAGAGAGAGGGGAGACAGAGAATGGAGAGGGAGAGAGAGAGAGAGAGAGAGATGGAAAAAGGGAGAGGGAGGGGGAGGGGGGATAGAGAGAGGGAGGAGGGATAGAGAGAGGGAGGAGGGATAGAGAGGGCATGAGAGAGAGAGAGAGAGAGAGAGTAGAAAGGAGTGCTAAGAAGAGCATGCAACAATAGATCTACAGAACCTTACGAGGCTGCTTGTATCTTCACTACCTAAGCTGTATTTAGTAGAGAAAGGACAGGATTGTTCTTATCCATGCAAAAGGCAAAAACTGACATGGTACTTGACGGAACAGAAGTATAAGAAAATAAACTCTCGTACTATATCTATATCAACATGTGCATGATTTCGTATCCTCCATTTACGTCCTGTTATTCATTTGCACGCGCAAATGAGAGAGAGACGTGAAAGTATTCGTGAATGAGTAATGGGTGAGTAAAGGGTGAGTAATGAGTGTGTGAATATATATAAACACAGTCACATCTACCATTACAATTTGCCCTCACATATTACTAACCCCTTGAGGATAATGACTGCTTTTGGCAGTCTATTCTGGCTATTACTATAGTGTATCATATATTTTGGGATTAATATGTTTTTGGAGGTAGAGAGTTACTTGGTAATGTATTTTACCACTGATCTGTAGACATCCTTCCTAAGCTAATGATATCCAGAATAGTGTTAAAAGATGTCCTCATATTCTGAAATAGACATTAAGTCACGCATAGCAGGAATTCCAAAACTCATCTAAGGAGGCCATAAAATACCTATCTTCTGATTTATCTACTATATACAGTATATATCTAATTGGTGCAGAGAAAACTTTGTTACTTTCAATGCTTCCAAAACTCTATATCTCCATTTTTCTACTCGTCGCCCCCTTCCAGAAAAATATGACTTACAGTACTCTTCAACAACATACAAATCAACCCTTCATCTTTTCTTAATATTCTCGGTGTCTCTTTTTCTTCTAATCTCTCTTTGGAAAGATCGTATTACCACTCTTGCTAAAACAGCTTCACAGAAGCTGGGTGTGCTCAACCGCATCTCGGGGTTCTTTACCCCTGCACATCTTTTTGCTCTGTACAGGGGCACAGTGCATCCATGTATTGATTATTGTTCACATGTGTGGGGAGGATCCTCTCACACATCACTTCTAAACAAGGTAGAAAAGAGAGCCTTCCGTCTCATTAACTCACGTCCACTCACCAATTATCTGCAGTTTCTCTCACTATTATACTGCTATTACAATAATCAGTGTTCCTCAGAGCTCTCTTAGTGTATACCACCCCCTCTTCGTAGAGCACATAGCACCCGTATTGCAACACAATCCCACCCTTACTCTGTGCAACTCTCCAGCCCAAGAGTGAAACTTTATTTTCAATCTTTCCTTTATTCAACAGCTGAGCTCTGGAACTCTCTTCCAGAATCAGTCTTTCCCTCATCCTATGACTTAAATTGCTTCAAACTCCGTGTGTCCAGGCATTTGGCTCGAACGACCTTGATTTTGGCCCTGTCACTCTTTCAACTCTGGGGCAGGAACTCGTCACAGGCAGTTCTGCCCTTTGCCTCCCTCACTTACATAGAAAACAAATACAGTCGGTCAAAGAAACTAAGTCTTGGCACCAAGAACATTTTGATCGATAATTGATATCAGTCATATCTAAACATGATTTCTTCATTTCGAGTGAGATATACAAATATATTCCTACACTTATCCACCCTATTCAACATCTGACATACATTAATACAATGTAGAGCGAGCCAAAGGTAAATGACAGCTGAAACATGACTTATTAGCACTACCGTACTTTCTGCCGCACTTCAATGAGGATGCAGTGCGGGAGAGTGTACAACAGGGGAAGAGGGTTGTAGGAACGCTGAAAGCAGTGATATGGAATAGGGTCGTGAACATAGAAGTAAATAAGTCATTGCATGATAGTGTGGTAATTCAGACATTGACGTACGGGTGTCAAGCTTGGACGTTGTTGGAGATACATAAACAGGAGTGAGAGAGGTTGAAATGAGTTACATGAAGATATTGTTACGTATCTTGATCCTCAAGTGGTTAACTTGATGAATCTAGATAGCACAGAGATATATATTAAGGTATCAGTCAGCTGAAGGCAAAACAAAAGTAAAATCTAATAAAATAATTTCCTGTTGTTGCTTCCTTTCCTTTTGGATCTTAGGACTTGGTATCCTTTATGGACTGATACTCTTTACTTATGAAAAATACTGAAACTAATTAAAGTCATGTAGTATTTATAAAGAATTATTATTTAACCGAAGCTTAGTAGGCTATGGTTATGAACCGAATAAGTTATAGCTAAAGAAGGACTATTAATTTTATAAAAAGTCTTGAAAGATAAATATTAAAGTAAGAATATTTCTGCTTCTTACCCTTTTTGAAATGAATAGATAGTTTTCTTATATGTCCTTTTATTTATATTTAATGTAATTATTCTTGGTTCTTGTCTTACGTTAATAGTATTATATTATTATTATCATCAGGAGTAATATCAAAGTCACATAAAAAGTTAGATATATATTTAATAATTAGTTAAATTTATTTCTTAACCACGTAACATTGAGGTTTGATTATGAGTAAATAAAGTTACAGGATCGTTTCATAGATTCGATTCAGGTCTCACTCAAATAATATGAAAAGCAAAATATATTTTGAAGCAAAAGAATTTTCTTCAGCTTAGAAAATCACTAGAAGTAATATTAACACAGCCATGTTAGTCTAAGGCGATATTACTAATACGAGACAATAGCATCACCGTACGAAGCACCGTTAAGCAATGTACGCTTAATTCAAAGAACATGAAAGAACTCGTAAGTATTAATATAAAACAATAGTATTACTTTCATCATAACCCAATTACTTAAAGAGTTGCTTTAGTCCACAAGTTAGTCAACTAAAATAGTTAAGTACATAATAATAGCGTTAACGTTAATTCCCAAATCAAATAGTTAAACACATTACACACATTAAACACATCACGTTAATTCCCAATCACATATCTCACTAACCAACATAACGTAAGTGTTTACACCGAACACACTTAACACACATTTATATAATCTGACTGACAGTCACAATCCCATTATAATACTTCACCCCGTCTTCCTCCAGCTGCAAGTTCACCTTCCCCAACTCCAAATGAGACTGATTTGAATGCCCACAACTCGGGTCTTATATACCAAACAATGATGGTGTAGGAACGAATCAGGAGGCGAGTGATGGTGCGCGCTCCAATCATAGCTCCTCGAATCACATAACAGGTGTCGTCCACTCACAGCTCCTGGCGTCGATCATACGTCATAGCATCGGTCATCGAGGTATGGGGCGAGCTGGTATGGGGCGAGATGGTTTGCCCACTCGCTCGTTCGCTCGCTAGTCTGCTTCACCACTTGGGTAGTTTGGCTCCTTGAACTCTAATTCTAACTCTTAAATTAACATACAGGGCTCCGTATGTCAGACCTCCCCCCTAGAAAAGAGTTTAAGGAGTATAGTACATAATATTAAACATAATACATAAATAGATTCACCACCAGATTGGCAACAGCAAGATTATAAATGAGGATATAAGAAGGATATCACTCAAAGTAGGCAACGTCTCCAGGTACCACATCAGAACATAGCCGGAACGTAGCTGGAGCGTTATTCAAACTGCAAGGCATCTCACAGCTGAAGGCTTAAAAGCGCACTACAAAAACATGATATTTACCTCGCTACAAGGGAGAGCTAATTGCCAAAATCCTCTCATTAAATTATACTTACTGCTGCATGAGGCCAAACTGGTAAATGCAATCTTTGATCCGTGGCAGTGGGTAGGTATCGTTCTTTGTGACAGCATTGACTTGCCTACAGACCCTACAAAACCTATGGCTCCCGTCTGGCTTTGGCACAAGTATGACCGGACTACTCCACTGGCTTAAGGCCCTTGTGATCAGCTGGTTTGAAAAAATTAAGTCAAGCTCGACCTGCAGTATACTCCTGCGTTGTGGTGAGACACGGTAGGGGGATAGTTTAATGGGAGTTGCATCCCCTACGTCGATGTCGTGCACGGCCAAAGAAGTGAGCCCTGGAGTATCACGGAACACATTGGGAGACTGAGATAAAACAGAGATTAGTTGGTTCGCTTGATCAGAGGGAAGATGACATAGTTTAGATGGTAATTCCCTCAAAGCCACTGAATTATACTGAAAGTTGGATAGGCTACATGACAAGTCAAAGTCTGCATGGATACCTTCAGGCTCTGGAACAGTCTGTTGCGGGTCAGTAAGAGAACTGAAGACTTTGTCCGCACCAGGCTGCTCACAGGTCCTGACATTCACTGCCACAGTGGGAGAATCTGGAGGAGAGGAATCAGGGGACCTATGGTAGGGCTTCAACATATTTATATGGAATACTTGCGTGGGCTTTCTCCTGTCTGGGGTAGTTACTAGATAATCGGTAATGCTCACCCTCCGAATTATCTTATATGGGCCCCTGAACTTGGCAGATAAAGGTTGGCCAAAAACTAGCTCATTAGGGGAAAAACCCAGGGATTCAGTTGGAACCTCACGAGTAGCAAATAAAAGAAAAGGTACCCCCTTATCCCACTCAACTCCGGTCTCTGTACAATACTTACGTAACATTCCCTTTAATGTCTGATGATATCGTTCGAGAACCCCTTGACTCTCTGGGTGGTAGGTGCTAGACTTTACATGCTCGATACCCATCTCCTTCAGGGACTGCTGGAAAATGTTAGAGGTAAAATTAGTTCCTTGATCACTTTGCACCTCATGGGGGAAACCCATTCTGGTGAAAAATTTGAGCAGTTCCTTGATTACAGTTGGAGCAGAGGTAGTCCTTAAGGGTATAGCCTCTGGGTAGCGAGTTGCCATGTCCATGATAGTTAATAAATAAATGTTACCTTGGGAAGTCTTAGGCAATGGGCCTACAATGTCCACTACCACCCGAGTAAAAGGATTCTCGAAAACGGGCAAGGGCACCAGAGGATGTACAGGCACCTTCTGATTGGGTTTTCCTGTCATCTGGCAAGTGTGACACACTCTACAACACTCCACTACATCTGCACGCATTCCTGGCCAGTAAAAGTGGGATCTGATTCTGTCTAGAGTTTTTCTCACACCTAGGTGTCCTGCCAATGGTATACAATGTGCCATTTCCATTATATCTCTACGACAAGGTTTGGGGACTACTACTTGATGGACGTCCCAACCCCGTCATCGATTGGTCTGTGTGGCGGTCTCCATCTTCGCCACAATACTCCTCCTTTGAGGTAGAAACATTCACCACCCTCCTCACATTCCTCTTCACTCACGGACCTGGCAGCTAACTCCTTGCATTCACTATCATCTCTCTGTAGCTCTACCAGGCCACTAGGACAATTTGGAGGAGTTTCATGGTCATCGTTAGGGTCAAGATGAGCCATAAAGGTGTCAGATAAATCCACCTCAGTCACATCATCAGGCACAGTTGGAGCATCATTCACACTCTCATCATCCCTTTCATCAACTCTTACATTCGGTACATTTCTGTCTGAGGGAACTGCTACTTGAGACATTGAACGTTTGTCAGCACACACAGGGAAAACAGTTGGCATCTCCTTGTCGAGCTCACCGGTTAGTGGCTCGTTAACAGGGGAAAGTGACAAAATGGGGTCTGGTCGGACCTTCTCACCTGCTACAATCATTCCCCAAAAGGAGTGTTACCCCAGGCACAGGGATATCTTGGGACCTACACAAAGCTATGGTGGCCTCACCCTGTAGTAACTCACATTCAATTTCGCCTTTTACCAAGTATGCATAAAACTGGCCTCCAGCACCTCTCATTACAACTGGTTCGCCAGGTGGGCGCTCAGTGTAAGGATTCACCATGAGGGTGCTAGTAGAACCTGTGTCTCTCAGAATTTTTACCTCATGCATGCAACCATTTAATCTCACGTTGCCAGATGAAATAAAGGGACGGTAACTGTCCTGCACTGATGGTGAAATTATTATTGGTTTAACCCTTGTGGGTTGCACCACACATGCTACTACACCCCTGTCTAGATGATTTACGTTAGCTGCTAGGTACTCCTTCTGTCGAGAGTCCTGCAGTAAAGGAACTTTTGGTGCTAGGTACTCCTTCTGTCGGGAGTCCTGCATTAAAGGAACATTTGGTGCTAGGTACTCCTTCTGTCGGGAGCCCTGCATTAAAGGCACACATGGAATTTGAGATACGGCGGCAACTGTCTGCCCCGATCTCTCGGTTTTTTCCTTGGCCCAGCACTGATAAGCTAGGTGGCCTCTCATGCCACAAAAAGTACATACTTTAGGGGATACGGGAAAGTTCCCTCTTTGAGCATTACTATTAGTTTGGGGCCCACCTCTGTTACCATTGCCCTGAGTCGCATTTTTAGTTGGGGGAACATTTCTATTTTGGCTAGCTGGGGAAGACGTTATAGGCTTGTGACTGGGTCGGTCAGATTTGTGATTGGGATACTTAAAATTAGAACTAGAATTATCGTAGGGCTTCTTTCCACGAAATTTGTTGTTGAGCACGTATGTGTCAGCCATGTCAGTAGCGTCGGCAAGACAATCTACCCTTTTCCCCTTTAAATGATAGGATACAGAAGAATCAATTTTCCATAGGAAATTTTCTAACAGGACCAACTCCTTCAGATCGTTGTAGCTTGTGACTTTCTTACTCTTGACCCAATGATTGAAAGTTTTAGTCATGGTCCTGGCAAATACCTTATGGGTTTCTTCTACTTTCTTCTGGTTTTTTTCGGAAAGATTGCCTGTAAGCCTCAGGCTGCAATTGATAGGTTTTTAGGATAGCTTCTTTGAGATTGTCATAATCCTGCCTAACTTCTGCTACTTCTGACAAATACGTGGCTCGAGCCTGCCCTGTCAAAACGGTTTGCAACATAAAAGGCCATTGATCTCTTGTCCACTTCATACCTCCAGCAACTTCCTCAAACAAAAAAAGAAATCCTGCACATTATCCTCAGTGAAAGGTGGAATGACACTAGTCATAGTCAATCCCAGAGGGGGAGCAATTACGGGAGCATTTGTATCGACATTTAGTTGAGCCGTACGATATTGATATTCACATTGTTCGGTCGTTGCTCTGGCTTTTATGCTGGCTTCTTCGATATTTATTCTGGCTAGTTCTATTTTTAGTCTGGCTTGTTCGGCATCGGCATTTGCTTCGGCATTTATTCTGGCTTCTTCGGTAATATTATTTATTCTGGCTAGTTCTATATTTAGTTTGGCTTGTTCTAGTTCGAATATTTGATCACCGGTCAAACCAGGTGGCAATTGTATATCAAGTTGGCTAGGTTTACTAGGGATCCCACCAACTGCTCCGTCTCCCTCCCCGCCTTCTACAGGGAACAGGTGGGTTTTTATGGTCTGAGCCACCTCTACTTTAGACATGTTTGAGACAGATAATTGGAGATGTGAGGCAAGCACTTTCAGTTCAGATTTTGACAGACAGTCAATATCAGGGGATGTGGGTTCTGATTCTATGAAAACTCAAGCATCTTCGTTATTAATTAGTTGAGGCATGATTAATATTTGATTGTTAAGTAGTGAAACGTTAATGAAACTGAGTGAAACTGTATGAAACGAATCCTGGCGAGGTCGCCACTCTTCTGTTACGTATCTTGATCCTCAAGTGGTTAACTTGATGAATCTAGATAGCACAGAGATATATATTAAGGTATCAGTCAGCTGAAGGCAAAACAAAAGTAAAATCTAATAAAATAATTTCCTGTTGTTGCTTCCTTTCCTTTTGGATCTTAGGACTTGGTATCCTTTATGGACTGATACTCTTTACTTATGAAAAATACTGAAACTAATTAAAGTCATGTAGTATTTATAAAGAATTATTATTTAACCGAAGCTTAGTAGGCTATGGTTTATGAACCGAATAAGTTATAGCTAAAGAAGGACTATTAATTTTATAAAAAGTCTTGAAAGATAAATATTAAAGTAAGAATATTTCTGTTCTTACCCTTTTTGAAATGAATAGATAGTTTTTATATGTCCTTTTATTTATATTTAATGTAATTATTCTTGGTTCTTGTCTTACGTTAATAGTATTATATTATTATCATCAGGAGTAATATCAAAGTCACATAAAAATTTAGATATATTTTAAAAATTAGTTAAATTTATTTCTTAACCACGTAACATTGAGGTTTGATTATGAGTAAATAAAGTTACAGGATCGTTTCATAGATTCGATTCAGGTCTCACTCAAATAATATGAAAAGCAAAATATATTTTGAAGCAAAAGAATTTTCTTCAGCTTAGAAAATCACTAGAAGTAATATTAACACAGCCATGTTAGTCTAAGGCGATATTACTAATACGAGACAATAGCATCACCGTACGAAGCACCGTTAAGCAATGTACGCTTAATTCAAAGCACATGAAAGAACTCGTAAGTATTAATATAAAACAATAGTATTACTTTCATCATAACCCAATTACTTAAAGAGTTGCTTTAGTCCACAAGTTAGTCAACTAAAATAGTTAAGTACATAATAATAGCGTTAACGTTAATTCCCAATCAAATAGTTAAACACATTACACACATTAAACACATCACGTTAATTCCCAATCACATATCTCACTAACCAACATAACGTAAGTGTTTACACCGAACACACTTAACACACATTTATATAATCTGACTGACAGTCACAATCCCATTATAATACTTCACCCCGTCTTCCTCCAGCTGCAAGTTCACCTTCCCCAACTCCAAATGAGACTGATTTGAATGCCCACAACTCGGGTCTTATATACCAAACAATGATGGTGTAGGAACGAATCAGGAGGCGAGTGATGGTGCGCGCTCCAATCATAGCTCCTCGAATCACATAACAGGTGTGTCGTCCACTCACAGCTCCTGGCGTCGATCATACGTCATAGCATCGGTCATCGAGGTATGGGGCGAGCTGGTATGGGGCGAGATGGTTTGCCCACTCGCTCATTCGCTGCTCGCTAGTCTGCTTCACCACTTGGGTAGTTTGGCTCCTTGAACTCTAATTCTAACTCTTAAATTAACATACAGGGCTCCGTATGTCAGAATATATATATATATATATATAATATATATATGTCCTTATTATAAAAATATTCATAGCTTTTTGAAGATAAATAGCTTAATAGTAACACTATTGGCTGAATAACAGGCCTAGCGTTTATGAAGCAAGTGCCTCATACTAGAACTGGTACAAACAAAACTATCATACAGTTACAACATTCCTGGATAATTCTGAAGCTCAGTTAATATGAATTATCCAAAAAAAGGGACTGTGGGTAAGGGTGGGAGTTAGACTGTCAGTAGTCCTACAAACTTACTGTTTATGTAGCCAGTTTCGACAAAACTATTGTAGTATAAGTTGAGAACAATGCCGTGGACTCTTTTAAGAATAAAAAATGGGCCTGAAAAAAAGACGTTGAATCCATACCCCCTTTATTTCATTTCAGGGGCAGTAGCCTTTTTATTGGGAGGATAGATTAGTATGGTTCATGACGCAGGGAGAAAAAGATCATTTATGAGGTGATAGAATATTGCCTCGTTTCCAGGAAGAAATTGTCAGGGCGTGCATCCACCTGTGTGTATTAATGGTTAAACAGTTATTAGTTTACTATTGATGCATGGGTGATTACTAAATGTTTATTGTGTCTTGCATAACCACCAAAAACTTAATCTACATATGATATTGCCCAGAACTATAACAACAAATAACACGCAAAATACTGGACAAGAGTCTCCCGTGCATTGAAAAAATAAATTTCAAGCAAAAAGACCATAGGTATCCTTACATAATAAATGTTACCTTTAAAGATTGTTATTCAAAGACCGCTTTTTACGTTAATATTCAGCTTTAATCGTAGCCAATACCCAATCAAATCTTTCTGAAGTATGGAGATCTACGCCCAACCACTATACTGACACAACCAATCAATCGAAAGGTTGTTTACTGACTTCCATGTAATCGCCACTTTATTCCCTCGAACATGAATACCATGGATAAGAGAACTTCATGAAACACTAGATATGATAAGTCATTAACTATGCGAATAAAAACAGGCACTAATAATTCTGCAATCTAAGTGGACCATGGATTTAGTGGACGATTTTTTTGAGAGAGGCGACTTTTACAGTTGTAGACCAAGAATCACTGCCCTTCATGGGATAATCTTTCATCGATAATCAGTCATACTAGGCACCCCTTGTCTAGTTCTTCTCTTTGCTTTGTAACTTCTTATGCACTCCTCCTCCCTTTCCCCCTGGGCTAGTAACAAGGGTAGTTTACCCCTCCTACCTAAACACAATAATAAATTATTTCTGGCATATGTCATTTATTGGACTCAATCAAGCAAGGCCATTTTTCTCATCTGGTAAATTCATTCTAAAATCAAGGCAAAAATAATACGAAAATACCTCATTATGCATAAAGTGACTTCAGAGCCCGTTTAAGAAAGGTAAACTCACTGTTTTTCGGCAGCCATACCAACCTCTTCTTACCACACGGCTGTGGCGAACCATCTTGCGATACTCATGTTGCAACACCCAGTAAACAATAAGAAACCCTTAACACCAATATTATATTCACCTGTGGTTGCCCGTGTTTAATTTAGAATTATATTCACTGTTGCAAGCTCATAGTATTCTTGTTTAGGCGTCTATGGTAATTTACGTTATAGTGGCATTTTCTTTCATCGAAAAGAATTTGGTGGATATTTACTGCATTAAGAACTGCCTCCCGTCGTACCCACTCATACCCCTTTTACAACTCTCAGTAGAAATAGCCCAACAATCTATTTCCGGACTTCGAACAGGATTTTAATTTTTTTAGAGATGCCACACACTATTTCTCCCCCCATCCGGCCTGTAAATGTTAAGTGAATCTCTGTGTAGCTAGATATTACTATTAGACAATTTGACTCAGCGTGCAAGTAATTAGGCAGAAACCATTTGTAGGGACAATCCCCTCCCCTTGTAAACTGTCAAAAATCCATATAGCAGCCCGCTGTTTGTGTTTTGCATGGAACAGTCGCTCTTCGCCCATAGAATACTGTACAACCATACCCCCCCTTTCTGCCCCCCCATCTTCTTGTGTTTACTAAAAATCTTTTGCCTGTCCTCTAGAACTTTTACTCTTGAATTCCCTCCTCATCTTTGCCTCCTTGCTTCCCTTTCACTCCACCTTATGAGCTGACGACTATCTAGTTCTGAAATGCGACTTTTGTTAAAAATGCTCGGCATGGTTTGTCCCTTACTATCTTAAATCTGATCTTCATTCCCCACATTTCCTTAGGCATCGCGTCCGTCTCTCCGTGTTCTCACACCCGTTTTTCTACTCAGGCTCGGACACCCTCTTAGATCATTTCCGATCCATTCTCGCCTGTTCTATCAACCACCCTCTACGGTTTCTCTTTGAACCCCCTTAGTCACGTAAACCTCGATATCCTGATCCCTGCCGTATATTTTGTCAAAAAGCCAGACTCGCCCTAACTACAGCACATTCCCGTATTCCACAACTCCTCTGACCTAGGCGCCACGACCCTTTCCCATTACCTGTTCATCGATTCTTATTCCTTTTGCATAACTATTTTTTCGCCTAAGCCTCTACTCTTCTACTCCACTCCCCCTCACCTGAATCCACCAATACTAATCACTATCAACCTCTTACTTTAGGACACACCACCTTTAACTTCTAGATGAAATTCAACGCACTCCGATTTAATCGACTCTTCCTTCGTCACTTCGCCCCTCTGCTTACATCCCTCCCCCCTTCACTTTCTCTTTCTCTTCCATTTCAGCCCATCCTCTAATAGTATCCCTTCAACACTAGATTCAGAACTAGACCAATTTGCCTTCAATTATTATGTTCACTAACGCCCTTCCTCACACATCACTTTAAATAACGCCCCTGAATACAACGACGGAACTAGGAAACACCGTTTCCAACCTAAGAATAGACCTTGATTTGAGTACATTGGTCTTATAGACCACTACCATACCACATACTTCCTAACTTATAACGACTCCTACTTCATGCTCACATGAACCCTCCCAGCTCACTTCTTACGCCGTCGTCCTAAAAAGCACTCAGTTAACCTAGAAAAGTAGCACATTCCTGATAATCCCGTTTATTTTTCTTTATTTGTCTTATTACTTGCACACTCTCACATCGTTTTCAAGCTGGATATTAACATATCCCTGTAGCACTAGATCACACCCTTAACTCTCATGAAATAGGACGTCTTAGCACCTTTTCGACTAACTGTTCCCCCACCTACCCACCCATTTCTAGGCTCTAATATAACTGTCTGCTTCCCTAGATACCACCTACCACTTCAATATAGCATGACGAAAACCATAACATTTCCTTGTCATAATTTTTGGTCCCCCTACAACCCCTCCCCCCTCCCCCTATAGCTTGGCACTCAATCACCCTGTTTCAATATTGGTAATATTTCGACTAGCTGCCCTGATTCCCCGGTAGGCATCCCACCCCTTCAACCCACCTCAGACTTCAATTTAGAAATCGCACTCCACTTTTCGCCCTTCAGTTCCTACCCATCCTCACACCTTATTTTTTTCCTCCCAACGCTCCCCGTAGTCCCATGTGTATTCTTCTTACACTCCACCCACCGCTCCTTTCATTTCCCCATTACTTATTTCATCTTAACTTCCTTTCCTTTGAATTTAGTTCTACGATAATATATCAACCCTTGTCCTCCCATATCGCACCCCCCCCCTCTCGCCTGCGCACGTGCGCTGTCAACTACTGCCCTCTTTTACCCCCCCGTTTACTCCCCTTCAACCTACATCTCACTCATTTTAGACTCTTCGTCTTCGGCCAGTTCCTACTCAATCTAGCCTCAGTTTGCTCAATTCATGTAGTCAAGTTTAGAAATAAGGTTTTCGGTATCAGCGAACACCGGACAGTGACATTCCCCCTTACGTCTATTGGCGTCTCCTTGGCATGACAATTACTATCGGACATCCCCTAAAAAATGACGGAAAAACCCTCAACCGGGGGTCTCAAGCCGTCTATCCTAACTCGGCCAAATATGTAACGGGTGCCACGGCGTTACACTCACCACGGCCGGATGATTAACCCAAATACTCTAGGGATCCTTTTCTTCGGAACCCTATCGCCCTCGTGTTTAGGGCCGAACTGCCTTTGAGATTGATACTAAATGACTGTGTCACCCATATTTCCTTTTCGTGCACACGATTCTTACTCTTATTTTACACTCGTCATATTTTTTCGCCCCTTCCCTGATCTACCCCCCCATCTTCTCTCGGGTAACTTGATTGAGTACTTCTTACTTTTGTCAGGGCATTAGTGCTGTCGGATTGACTGGGCCTGTGCGAGCTGTTGTTCGACTGCCTATTGCTTCTTAGTTGAATTGTATTTGTTCAATTTAAAAGTGGCCGGCCTTTCTTGTTTTAGATGATTTATCGCACTCATTTTTCCAAAGTGACACAATTAATCTCTATTACCCATACTTTTATCTTTATTCTTGAAGATTCGTATGGATGGGTTAGGGGATCTCCAGCTACCCGGGAAACAAAACAAATAGGGACTTCTCCTTAATAAATGCCTTGGGGACACGGGGCTAAGTGAAACAATACCGAGTGAAATACATGCATAATGAACCAATGAATAAATTACTGGCTGGTGTGCTGGTTCCTGCTGGTGTGTGTGTGTGTGTGTGTGTATGTGTGTGTGTGTGTGTTACACAGTGTGTGCCTGTCTGTCTGTCTGTCTGTCTGTCTGTCTGTCTGTCTGTCTGTCTGTCTGTCTGTCTGTCTGTCTGTCTGTCTGTCTGTCTGTCTGTCTGTCTGTGTTGCTACTAAGCATGCATACATGCATGGGTGTTTGCCTGAATCTCTCTCTCTTGTGTGTGGATGTTGCTAAGCTTGTATACGTGGGTGTCTGTGCCTGAAAATCTCTCTCTCTCTCTCTCTCTCTCTCTCTCTCTCTCTCTCTCTCTCTCTCTCTCTCTCTCTCTCTCTCTCTCTCTCTCTCTCTCTCTCTCTCTCTCTCTCTCGTATGCTTCTTTGTACAATGACACAACATTATCTATATATTACCTAGCCTCTCAAGACATCTCGCGAACCACAGCACCGACATTATCAGCGACACAGGCTAATTATACTCTGGTTATTCTAAGTTGACGATAAATTGAACCCCTTTGCAGCTAATTTCTCGATACTTAATGGAAGAATATGAAAACTACTCTGTCTGTGCATCATATTAAGACCAAGGTTATATAATTTGCACCATATCTCACTACAAAATCTTCAAAATAACTGAGATATCTTGATAGGAACTTTGCAATTATCGTTACTTGAAAATAAACTGGGTATAGTCACGTTACTGGATACTAGGATAATGTTTGTCTGGAGCTCTTGGAGAGTTAAAATTTATACGAGACAACTTACTGACGACATTCCTCTAAATTTCCCTTTGCGTGCTAATGAAGGAACTAATTTTTGTTAATTCATAGGAGGAAAACAGTCTATGCTAATCATTAAACTCTTAAGAGCGTGTGTGTGTGTGTGTGGGGGGGGGGGGGGGGGGGGGGGACCCTCTTTTTTTTCCCTCATGTCAAGCCACATTAGTTATGTTATTCTTAAGGCATTCGCAATATTTATATGGCGATTTAAAGATCTTTCATACCACGTAGATGCCAATTTTTTCCTGGCAAGCGTTAGCGAGCCTTTGGCCAGGGCATTTTTCTACCTAAAAATGCACGTGTTTATCTAGAAGGGGATTATTTAAAGCTTGATGGAGATCTAGGGAGGAAAAAAAGCTAATATATTATATAAATAGACTAACAAATAAAATAATAATAAAAAACACCAAAACAACGAATTGGTAATATATATATATATATATATACTTGAGATGGTTCGGCCATATGGAACGTATGGAAAGCGAGAGAATGACTAAGAGGGTGTACGAGAGCGAGGTGGAGGGACAGAGGGGGAGAGGTAGACCGAATATGAGGTGGAAGGATGGAGTGAGGAAGTACATGAACGAGGGCGGTGCTGGTTGGGGGGAGGGGCGTCGACTGACTGGGGACAGAGGTGCATGGGTGCGGTTCTTTCGTGGCCACCCCTTCGGAGATCACGGCGTCAGGCAATAGATATATATATATATATATATATATATATATATATATATATATATATATTTCTAATCTCTCAGTGGGGTTCGAACCGCCGACCGTCAAGACGATAGGCGACGCTTTAATCAACTACACCACGGCAGTCTAAAAGACACTCAACCCTCTATCCTATTTATGTGAAGGAGAAGGAAAACCCTACTAGGCGAATATATTTCAATTCAATAGGACAGAGGGTTGAGTGTCTTTTAGACTGCCGTGGTGTAGTTGATTAAAGCGTCAGCTATCGTCCTGACGGTCGGCGGTTCGAACCCCACTGAGAGATTTGAAACATTTAGTAGCTCACGTGTATTTGTGATATATACTCAATATACTGTGTGTATATATATATATATATATATTTTTTTTTTTTTTTTTTTTTTTTTATATATATTCGAACTACTCCCTCTCGGGCATAGGCTGATAGCATTTACACTCTACCGCTGAACACGGTGAGGCCCGTGAGGTCTTGTTCCAGTCTAGGGAGTGAGACATGCGAAGCACCCATTCACGGCTCGAACCCAACTCTGAAGCTGCTTCGCCCCTGCGCTTCACAGTCTCAGTCCCCAGGCTCGGACCCTAACTCTCAAAACGCCACCTATTGAGCAATTAACTCACTAGGCATTGCCCCCCTGTAGCATATTTTGAATATGGGAATATTCATACAGTGCTATCTAATCAGGGAACAATGAGAGTATTTTGTTTTGGCATTTCGGTGTGCTGTGGTAATGCACTGATACTAGGTACAGCACAAATTCCATCCCAATAATATCTTCCCATTGGCATATTGGGATTCGAACCCGGGTCCATTGGATTACCAGTCCAGTGGCAAGACCACTCTGCCACACCTCCTCTATATACCTGTGTATATATATATATATATATATATATATATATATATATATATATATATATCTCTCATATAAAGTGAAAATATAACGTGTTTGGCAAGATTCTATTATCAGATCAAAGTTTAGGAGGATGCTTGGGAGGTTTCACTCGTCAATGTACTGTTTGTGTTCCTCTATCTTATTTTTTGTCTTCGTAGCTGATGTAACCTAATTTTTCCTTATACAAGCTGTTGGTGTGGTAAGGAGTTGCTGGAAATGTTTCACATTTCTGGCTTACCTCACTGTTTCTGTTTGTGTCTCGCCTACACAGAGAGATCCAGCTAGCTCTTACAAACACCTCCTCCTCCTATTCATGTCATTACATTTGAAAATCAAACCACAATTCTTTCCAATACACATGTTTTGTTTCTTTAGTGACGACTCTACTCTAGCGTACCTTGAATTTGGCTCTGTCACCTTTCAACTTTGTGGGACACACTTCTTACAGGCAGCTTTGCCTTTTGTCTGGTCTATCGTTGCCGGTCTGTCCTAGATCAAGCTTAGCTTAATATTGCTTTAGATGCTCTTATCATTGCCTACTCTACACACAACTTAAAATATTTTACAGCCAAATCTACAATAGTTTTAAATAATTTAACTAACTTAACGTCGTCAGTACCTAGCACAGTGTTAAGTTAATGTAACCTATTAATTGGCATAGATTGGATTAAACTCTTTCAGTGAAATTATTATTTTACTGAGAATCGAAGGAACTTCTCATTGAAAAAATACATTACGCATAAATCCAATTGCAAAACAAATATTTCTCAACCTTGGCACACCAATATGCCTTCGAATTCTGGACGAGTTTTGTTCAGCCTAGGTAAGACCTATCGCACTTATGGGTTTAGCCCCAATGTCCCTTGAGTTTGGCTCTCTGTTAATTGTTTGGCTCTCTGTTAATTGTTTGGTTCTCTGTTAATTGTTTGGCTCTCTGTTAATTGTTTGGTTCTCTGTTAATTGTTTGGTTCTCTGTTAATTGTTTGGCTCTCTGTTAATTGTTTGGCTCTCTGTTAATTGTTTGGTTCTCTGTTAATTGTTTGGCTCTGTTAATTGTTTGGCTCTCTGTTAATTGTTTGGCTCTCTGTTAATTGTTTGGCTCTCTGTTAATTGTTTGGCTCTCTGTTAATTGTTTGGCTCTCTGTTAATTGTTTGGCTCTCTGTTAATTGTTTGGCTCTCTGTTAATTGTTTGGCTCTCTGTTAATTGTTTGGCTCTCTGTTAATTGTTTGGTTTTGGGGGAGACGCTCGTTACAGGCATCATGTTTATTGTCTCCTTCAATAACAAATATGCCTATACAAGAACAATCCTTACCTACCTCTATACTAGGCATAATCTAATCTAATCTATACTATAAGTATTGTTTTTTTAACCCTTACAAATTTGTACTTGGTCACTTTGAGCTAGATAACTATTGTTTTGACCTGACTGATTACCCTTTACTGCTAAATCAAAAATGGTTGCGTTTGTTTTTGAAACTGAAAGATGTTAAGAAACAGTAGTACCATCAGTATATATATATATATATATATATATATATATATATATATATATATATATATATATATATACTTTACCTTACTGAGACGACGTGACCTAACCTCAGGGAATGCTAATAACACTTGAGAGAGCACTATGCATTCGAGCTACATTATAAAGTATTAATCTAACAGACCTGCAACGCGTTCCGTTGACAGCGAGCAAAAAATTGCTTCGTGCGACCGCTTTGCTAGGCTAGCAGCACTGTTAATAGATTAAAGGGGACACTATCTAGCATTTTTTTGCTTCGCATATCAGCTGACCGCACATGACAACCATCAATGACAGTCTTCATATACTGTATAATTATGTATTCGCTTAATAAAACACTGAAATTGCGAAATGTATCACACTCGATGAAAATATATGTTGTAACAAACCGGAATTTAGTTTATAATATCGTATGAGCCCACGGTCTGCGTAAAAACGTATGCAAGAACAGTGGAAACTTTAATAAAACCCTCAACTATATACTGATGAGTCTAATATCCAATATAATTATATACTTGCAAATAACTGTAGCCTAATGGCTCTTATAGTGTATTATACCTAAAGGAATAGTGTACACACTGTACAGCGATGGATATTAGGCCTATCGCTTGCACCTCGCACTATTAATTTGTTTAGTACTTAGGAGTTTTCATTGAACATGTAGGCTACCATAAATATTTTTAAATGCATATGCGATGTATTGTTTTCATACTAAGTGACTACAATATTATTTGAGGACTTAACATATACACGTGGGAATAGGGCAAACGCAATCATTTACACCTTCATTGCTTGCTCTGCTAGGTCTACCTAGCAACCACTTTTGGCTGTTCCCTTTGCTAGCCTAGCCTGCAGAGTGAGGAAGCAATGTCGTTCCGCTAGCCTAGCAAAGCGCTCGCACGAAGCAATTTTTTGCTCGCTGTCAACGGAACGCGTTGCTGCTCAAAACTCTTGTCATATCTACGTAATTCGAGTGTGGTTCATTTCTCAGTAAAAGGCAACCAGATCAACTTTAACCCTATCCTGATACGATGACGTATTTCGTTTATTTGTCTGGCTATATCTTAGCAGATTTTATTCAGATTAGGAAGGGTATATGGAAGTCAGAGTGCTAAGTAAGACGGTCTTTACCCTCTAAGTTTCCACAGATCCTTCCTAAGCTATGCAAGATCGTCTACTGATACCCAGAATAAACTGTCAAAACGGGGCATAATTCTCAGGGGGTTAACTCACACAAAGAAAACCTTCACATTTAACTTTAATTCAGTGAGGCTACAACACATTTTCTGACACTAAAACGGGGATATTAAGTTTGGCTTGTAAAGGTAGGACGCGAGTTTTGGACCGTGACTGTACCGCGAAACAGAAGGTAATTTTGCCGTCTCCATCCATCAAGATATGGACCATAATTATAGGTGTGTTTGTGTAATGCAATAGTGTGCCCTACTTCCCCGGCGCGGGCTGCCTGCCTCAGTAATTACTATGGGCACGAGTTTCTAAAGCATTTGTACAGTAAAAGTTCAGGGGCATATGCTGTAACAGCGCATAGTCGCGGCGCTCATCTCCGTCCCATTGCCTTTTGGAGCCTATGGTTATTAGCCCAATACAGGGGTTAGTGCATTTTTGTGGGCTACCACAGCATACTTCCCTAGATGGAACGTCACAACTGTCCACTTACATTAGGTACCTAATTCGCTGCTTAGGTGAACAAAGGAATTGGATGTTAGGAGACGGTCCATTCGTCTTGCTCTCCCAGGGCATCTAACCTTGGACCTCTGGATTGTGAGCCCTACGTGCTAACCACTGCACCTCAGGTCACCCACAGTCGTGGTCAGGAATAATTGCACACCTACTAATAATACAAAACAACTACCGTGAATATTAATTAGTGAATCTTAGCGATTTGATGGTGTAGATCAATCGGTCTCTCAAAATAGTTCTTCATGGTATCGTTATATGATTGATGTTTCAAAACTTGTTCTGAAATTCCTGGCCACGACCGTACCTTACATTTGGCTGTAATTCGCATGTTATTTTTTGAAGAGGAAGCGCTACGGATAACTTTATATTTTTTCCTTTTCTACACGCGTCCATAAAATATTAGTCTGACATATAATTTCCACATAATTTAGAACCGTTTTATTATTCAACAAGCGGTTTGTATATATAATGTTTATATATTTTTGTATATTATATTTTAGAGAAGAGAAAAAGAGGGGTGGGGTTGGGCAGGTAAAGTAGGAGATGTGAAAGCGGCACCAATATACTGTACATAATAACACTGGCCACTGAACACCCTCATTTTCCGCCAATTTATGATAATGGACTTAGCGAAATACTGTATGAGAGAATGTTGCTTGACTCTATTTGTTCCGAGAGAGGTCTTTTTGAGACTTCCCTGTTTTGCAACCTTAGTTTGGAGATTGCAAGGCGTTTTACGCCATTAGTTTGGCGGTAATAAGACACTTCATCCCACTCAGGTGTCGAGCTATTGGGGATGAGCGATAGCGAGCAGCAGATTCAAGGCCCGGATATATATAGCCGATAAACTTGCTCGTGTGGCACCTCCTTAATTCTTCAAACTGCTACCGGCGCAATATTACACTTTCTCAATGGTAACCTATTCTGGCTATATTTAAACAAAATTGCGCAGTTTTAGAAGGATATGCGGTAGTAAAAAGGGTAAAGTGAGCTAGTTCGAAGGCTGCTAATTGCTGGAGGCCCTTTTAAACTGAATAAAATCGTCTGGTAGTAGCCAGAATAAAGTTGAAAGGACGACACTGGTATCGTATGGGTTAATTCTACAAGCTGCTACCGGCGCAATATTACAACTTCTCAATATAAAAGAGAACAGCCATTAACTCTGTCCATATAAATCCACACACACCGGTATTAAAAGGTATTATAATAACGTGCCCTGGGGCGGATAATATTTCAGCCTCGCCATTACCCCTTTGTGTTTTATGAAGTAGTGGTCCTCCTTTCATAAAAGGTTGGTATTATTTGTATCAGGCAATTTCGCGCGTGGGCATTTGCATAATTATGTTTTTGTGGGCTAAGGGGAGGCAGACCGTTTTTCTGGACCCCCTTCTTCCTAATGTTTAGCCCCACTAGTTTTGAGGTTATAAGACGTTCGGCCCATTAGTTTGGAGATTTTAACAACTTTCACCCCATTTCGTTGTCAATTTTAAGACCTTTCGTGCCATTTAGGTGTCAATTATTTCCTGGCGAGCGATAGCGAGCCTACAATTTTAAGAGGAACCGGCCTTCGGCCGGGAAATTTTTCTACCGAAAAAATTTCAAATTTATCTTGAAGGGGTGTTTTTCTAAGCTTGATGGAGGTCTATAGGGAGGCAACTAAAAAAATATATGAATAAGTTAATTAATAGATCAAACAAATGGTCAGTCTCTCCTTATTGGTAAATGCCGAGAAAGTGAAGTGTGGTCTGATTTGGTCTGGCGTCTTGCTCCTATTAACCCATTCAGTACCAGTGACGTCCTTTAAGCTTTATTCAAGCTACTGTAAGACGATTATATTGAGTTTATAAAGAGCCTCCAGCAATTATATGGCTTCACACTATCTCACAAAACACTTCTTACTACCACATATCCTTCGTAAACTGCAGAAAACTGGCTTCGTCTAACTAGAATACAATTAAAGATACTTTGCCGGTACAGAAGAGCTTAATATAGTTGAATTCGGAGTCGAACAATATAATTTAACTACAGGGTGGGCCAAAAGTCTGCATATATCGGAGAACATATTTTTCAGTTTAATAATTTCTATTCACCAGAAATGTTAATATTTGTCTTTTATAACGAGGCCCCTAGATCTCAGGCCACTTGATGTTTTACTTCTGAGGGCACTTGAAGACATTAGTGTACCAAGAAAGGATATGAAACTTAAATCACTTGACGGAACGAATTAGTACTGGCATGACACCTGATGTGGTTAATGTTAGTTCGCCATGAGTGGGAGAGGCGTATTTGAATGTGTTAGAAATTTAAGGTATCCATCTGTTAGAAAGTAAGGTATCCATGTGTTAGAAATTAAAGGTATCCATGTGTTAGAAAGTAAAGGTATCCATGGGTTAGAAATTTAAGGTATCCATGTGTTAGAAATTAAAGGTATCCATGTGTTAGAAAGTAAAGGTGTCCATGTGTTAGAAAGTAAAGGTATCCATGTGTTAGAAATTAAAGGTATCCATGTGTTAGAAAGTAAAGGTGTCCATGTGTTAGAAAGTAAGGTATCCATGTGTTAAAAATTAAAGGTATCCATGTGTTAGACAGTAAAGGTGTCCATGTGTTAGAAAGTAAGGTATCCATGTGTTAGAAATTAAAGGTATCCATGTGTCCGACAGTAAAGGTGTCCATGTGTTAGAAAGTAAAGGTATCCATGTGTTAGAAGGAAAGGTATCCATGTGTTAGAAGGAAAGGTAGCCATATGTTAGAAACTAAAGGTATCCATGTGTTAGAAAGTATAGGTATCCATGTGTTAAAAGGAAAGGTATCCAAGTGTTAGAAAGTAAAGATATCCATGTGTTAGAAAGTAAAGATATCCATGTGTTAGAAGGAAAGGTATGCATGTGGTAGAAAGTAAAGGTATCCATGTTTTAGAAAGTAAAGGTATCATTGTGTTAGAAAGTAAAGGTATCCATGTGTTAGAAAGTAAAGGTATCCATGTGTTAGAAAGTAAAGGTATCCATGTGTTAGAAAGTAAAGGTATCCATGTGTTAGAAAGTAAAGGTATCCATGTGTTAGAAAGTAAATGTATCCATGTGTTAGAAAGTAAAGGTACCCATGTGTTAGAAAGAAAAGGTATCCATGTGTTAGAAAGTAAAGTTATGCATGTTAGAAAGTAAAGTTTCCATGTGTTAGAAAGGAAAGGTATCCATGTGTTAGAAAGTGAAGATATCCATGTGTTAGAAAGTAAAGGTATCCATGTGTTAGAAAGTAAAGGTATCCATGTGTTAGAAAGTAAAGGTACCCATTTGTTAGAAAGTAAAGGTATCCATGTGTTAGAAAGGAAGGGTATGCATGTTAGAAACTAAAGGTATCCATGTGTTAGAAAGTGAAGATATCCATGTGTTAGAAAGTAAAGGTATCCATGTGTTAGAAAGTAAAGGTATCCATGTGTTAGAAAGTAAAGGTATCCATGTGTTAGAAAGGAAGGGTATGCATGTTAGAAAGTAAAGGTATGCATGTGTTAGAAAGTAAAGGTATCCATGTGTTAGAAAGTAAAGGTATGCATGTTAGAAAGTAAAGGTACTCATGTGTTAGAAAGGAAAGGTATCCATGTGTTAGAAAGTGAAAGTATCCATGTGTTAGAAACTAAAGGTATCCATGTGTTAGAAAGGATGGGTATGCATGTTAGAAACTAAAGGTATCCATGTGTTAGAAAGTAAAGGTATGCATTTTAGAAAGTAAAGGTATCCATGTGTTAGAAAATAAAGGTATCCACGTGTTAGAAAGTAAAGGTATCCATGTGTTAGAAAGGAAGGGTATGCATGTTAGAAAGTAAAGGTATCCATGTGTTAGAAAGTAAAGGTATGCATGTGTTAGAATGTAAAGGTATGCATGTTAGAAAGTAAAGTTACCCATGTATTAGAAAGGAAAGGTATCCATGTGTTAGAAAGTAAAGGTATCCATGTGTTAGAAAGTAAAGGTATGCATGTTAGAAAGTAAAGGTTTCCATGTGTTAGAAAGGAAAGGTATCCATGTGTTAGAAAGTGAAGGTATCCATGTGTTAGAAACTAAAGGTATCCATGTGTTAGAAAGGAAGGGTATGCATGTTAGAAACTAAAGATATCCATGTGTTATAAAGGAAAGGTATGCATGTTAGAAAGTCAAGGTATCCATGTGTTAGAAACTAAATGTATCCATGTGTTAGAAAGTAAAGGTATCCATGTGTTCGAAAGTAAATGTATCCATGTGTTAGAAACTAAATGTATCCATGTGTTAGAAAGTAAAGGTATCCATGTGTTAGAAACTAAATGTATCCATGTGTTAGAAAGTAAAGGTATCCATGTGTTAGAAATGAAAGGTATCCATGTGTTAGAAAGTAAAGGTATCCATGTGTTAGAAAGTAAAGGTATCCATGTGTTAGAAAGTAAAGGGATCCATGTGTTAGAAATGAAAGGTATCCATGTGTTAGAAAGTAAAGGTATCCATGTGTTAGAAAGTAAAGGTATCCATGTGTTAGAAAGTAAATGTATCCATGTGTTAGAAATGAAAGGTATCCATGTGTTAGAAAGTAAAGGTATCCATGTGTTAGAAAGTAAAGGAATCCATGTGCTAGAAAGTAAAGGTATCCACGTGTTAGAAAGGAAAGGTATCCATGTGTTAGATAGTAAAGGTATCCATGTGTTAGAAAGTAAAGGTATCCACGTGTTAGAAAGTAAAGGTATCCATGCGTTAGAAAGTAAAGGTATCCATGTGTTAGAAAGTAAAGGTACCCATGTGTTAGAAAGTAAAGGTATCCATGTGTTAGAAAGTAAAGGTATCCATGTGTTAGAAAGGAAATGTATCCATGTGTTAGAAAGTAAAGGTATCCATGTGTTAGAAAGTAAAGGTATCCATGTGTTAGAAAGTAAAGGTATCCATGTGTTAGAAAGTAAAGGTATCCATGTGTTAGAAAGTAAAGGTACCCATGTGTTAGAAAGTAAAGGTATCATGTGTTAGACAGTAAAGGTATTCATGTGTTAGAAAGTAGGGGTATCCATGTGTTAGAAAGTAAAGGTACCCATGTGTTAGAAAGTAAAGGTATCCATGTGTTAGACAGTAAAGGTATCCATGTGTTAGAAAGGAAAGGTATCCATGTGTTAGACAGTAAAGGTATCCATGTGTTAGAAAGTAAAGGTACCCATGTGTTAGAAAGTAAAGGTATCCATGTGTTAGAAAGTAAAGGTATCCATATGTTCGAAAGTAAAGGTATCCATGTGTTAGAAAGGAAAGGTATCCATACAGAGCATATTTGGTAAATAAAGTTAGTTTTATTGTGTATGTATTATTATGTTTTTTTATTGTTTTTGATTTTCTCGTATGTATGGATACTTTAATTTAGCCTACTCTGTCGTTTCATATTCCGCTATATGCTTGCTTATTTTCCTAATTGGTTATGAGGAACCATATGTGTTGGAACTCGAAATGGGGATGTAGTTGCTTTTTCTGGACCCCCTTCTCCCTCATGTTTAGCCCCATTTTTTTTTTTTAGATTGTACAGTATGACGTTCGCACCATTAGTTTGTCGAGCATAAGACCTTTCGTACCATATATTTATCAATATAAAGACCTTTCGTGCCATTTGGGTGTTGATTATCTCATTGTGAGCGATAGCGAGCCTGTAATTTAGGACAAATTGGTCTTCGGCCGGGAATTTTTGTTAACGAAAAATTTACAAATTAAACTCGAAGGGTGGTCTTTTTTTAAAGCTTGATGGAGTTTTGGGAAGAGACTTAAGAAAATAATCAATGCATAAATAAATGTATAAATACATACAAATCTCCCCTTACCAACATATGCCCATGACTGTTCGTACTTAATTAAGGGGAGGCAGACCGTTTGTTTGGTCTATTAATTCATTTATTCATATATTTGTTTAGTTTCCTCCCTAGAACTCCATTAAGCGTAGAAAAACACACCCTAGAACCCCCTTCAAGATAGATTTGTACATTTTTCGGTATACAAATTTCCCGGCCGAAGGCCGGTTTCTCTTAAAATTGCAGGCTCGCTATCGCTCGCCTAGAAATAATAGACACCTAAATGGCATGAAAGGTCTTAAAATTGACAACGAAATTGGGCGAAAGGTGTTAAAATCGCCAAACTAATGGGCCGAACGTCTTATAATCTCAAAACTAGTGGGGCTAAACATTAGGGAGAAGGGGGTCAAGGAAAACGGTCTGCCTCCCCTTAAGTTACAGCTACCATGTTTAGTCCCAACTGGCTCCCCCACCCCTGCTTGATGAATGCACTACAAGTTATCACATGGGAGCTTCAGGCTATGAGGAAGGTTTGCTTGTTTTAGTGATTTGACCAGCATTCATTTGTTCATTTACATATTTAGTTATTTCTATATTTTTTGTTATTAAGTTTGCTCCTTTAGATTTTTTTTTTCAACGTTAAAACAAGAAAGAAAAATAGCCCCTGACCCCTATTCAACTAAAATCAATACATTTTGGTTTAAATATGTGCCGGCCGAATGCCGGTTTCTCCTGTAGGATAGCGCAGGATCGCTGTCGCTCGCTAGGTAAACTGAAACCTGAATGAGGCAAACAGTCTTTTAATCGCCAAAATTAAGGGGACAAATATCTGAACCGTTTAACTAATCAGGCGAAATCAAATTGTATCGCTCTCTCTCTCTCTGCAAAATTAATGGTATATCTTTTAACTCGCACGAGTCTTAGAACAAATTTTTCAATCGAGATGTGAAATTGTGGAATTGACTTCCTCGAGATGATATAGTCTGCAGCACCTTTGATTCCTTTAAACATCTCCTAGACAAGCACCTTGCCTATTTTAAACCCGCAACTGATTGCATTTGTAAATGAATTACCTTTTTCTCAGATACATCGAGGATCAATTGTAGCTGTGTTATGTTATTAACCCAAATTGTTCCCTACTAACATCTCCTAACCCTCCCAAGGACATTGGTCTTAAGGCAGTGCTTCCCTTTCCAATTGTCCCTTACCCTCTCTTAACCACTGTTGGATACTGTGAACAGTGATTTAGAGGGAAAGCAACTTCGAGGGGTCGCTAGACCTATTGTTGCTTGACTTCCTTTGTACTCCTTTGTACTGCTTGATGAATGTACTAGAAGGCCTCGGTAGCTTGTAGGGCGAGGGCTCCGTACATATGTCACTGTCCACTGTAATTATCATTCCTCTGGCAGTTTGGGGCTATAAGGAAGTGCAAGACATGGATACTTAGCAGATATACAAGCTAAAGTGTGCTGCCATTTCAAGCTGAAGACATGAATACTTAATTGTAAAACAAGCTGCTAAAGTACACCGGCAGTTAAGCTGTACACAAATATACTTATCTGATAAAGCCAAAGTCTGTTGGCTGTCATAAAGAACGTACACACAATTAAAGGTGATATTGCCGTTTTTCTGGCCCCCCTTCTTATTCCTCATGGTTATCCCCATTAGTGTTCAGATTTTAAGACGTTCGGCCCATTAGTTTGACTATTTTAACACCTTTCACTCCATTTCGTTGTCAATTTTAAGACCATTCGTGCCATTTAGGTGTCGATTTTATCCCGGCGATCGATAGCAAGCCTGTAATTTTAAGAGGAACCGGCCTTCGGCCGGGACATTTTTCTACCGAATAATGTACACATTTATCTTTATGGGCGGTCTAGGGGGGGTTTTTCTAAGCTTGATGGAGGTCTAGCGAGGAAGATGAAAACATTAATGAATATATTGATTAACAGACCACAACTAAAATTGCCACTGTCCCCTTAACAAATGTTATATCCATCACAAAATCGTAGAATTATTTTGCATATTTAACCCCTTCTATACCAGCTACGTCGTTTTACATTTGTTTTGGCAACTATTAAGCGATTTTATGCAGTTCTAAAAAGGCCTCCAACCATTAACAGGCTTCGAACTATCTCACTTAACCTCTTTGCTACCACAGATCCTTCTTAAACTGCACAAAAGCATCGAAATATAGCTAGAACAAAAATATAAAGACGTCGCCAGTACAGAAGGGGTTAAGGTACATATCGATGTTGAAGCCTCCAACTTCTTTCTAGCCCGAAACTCGCTTGTGGTTAACCGTATGAGGATATTATGACACATACTGTTCTATTTTCTGGCAATTATTAGACGGATTTATTCAGATTAAGAAGAGTACATGAAAGTCAGAGGCTTAGCCGAGGTATCTTTACCCTTATTAATTCCCACAAATCCTTCCTAATATGTGAAAAAACGTCTAGCGATAGCCGAAATACACTATCAAAATTCGTCATAAT
Organism: Paralithodes platypus; assembly: GCA_032716605.1. Lineage (NCBI taxonomy): Eukaryota > Metazoa > Arthropoda > Malacostraca > Decapoda > Lithodidae > Paralithodes > Paralithodes platypus. The sequence goes on along the minus strand of CM064488.1, from coordinate 15,730,442 downwards.
ACTAAAGGGGTTACACGTTTGGAAGTATGCTTGCTAATGCCGGTATCACACGAGCGCTTTTTCACTCAACATTTATCCTTAACACTGGTCTGGCAGCTCATAAGGTAAACATTTAATATTTTTGTTGTTACCTAAATTCATCTACCATCAGTCCAGTTTCCGATACCAGTGCAAAATATTCCAGATATGTTGCCAGAAATGTTTTGATCATCGAATGTTGACTATAAAAGGTCTCGTGTGTTACCGGCTTAAAGGAAAGGCTCTCCTTAGACAAGTACTAGCCCCTTCAGCATAAAACAGTGTCTGTACTTTAAAAGGTTGTCTGGGGGTTTTCTTTTTAAGTTTGCTCCTAGACCTCCATCAAGCTTAAAATATCACCCCCGAAACCTGACTCCTACTAGAGATAATTTGTAAAATGTTTGGTTAACAAAATGTACTAGACTAAATTACCAGCTTGCTATCGCTGGCCAGGAAAAAATCGACGCCTAAATGCACGAAACGTCTTACAATTGACAAATAATTGGGGCTAAAGGTCTTAAAATCGCAATGCTAATGGAGCTAAACACGAAGAAAATAGGGACCAGGAAAGAAAATCCCTAAATAATCTATTGGTATTAATTTCACTCCAACACCAAACAATGAAATTAATGAAAGCCATTGTGATCCACCGAGATTCGAACCTGGGTAGCCACACACAGATGTTTACACACAAATCTATACGCTGACCAATACTAGCCACATCAGTATGCAATGGTGTTAATCAGTTGTAATTTTGCCTATCATTAGAGGATTTTAGAGAGCCCAGGAGAAATCTCTGGGAAATAAGGAAAGGTTTTTTGTTTTGTTTTTCTCCCCAGACCTCCATCAAGCTTAAGAATTTCCCCAAGACTCCCCTACGAGATAAATGTGTACTTTTTCGGTACAAACATGCTCCGGCAGAATGCCAAGTTGTTCTAGATTGCAGGCTCGCTGTCACTGGCCAGGAAAATATCAACACCTACCTGGCACAACAGATTTACCCCATCCATGGGTCAATATTTTCCTGGCGAGTGATAGCAAGCCAGCAGTTATATATTTTTGTTTTGACAGCAAGCCAAATTTGTACATTTTTCGATAGAAAAATGTCTCCGGCGAAGCCAGATTTCTCCATACAATGCTGGTTCGCTATCGCTCGCCAGGAAGAAATCAACACCTGGATGGGGATAAACGTCTTAAAACAGTTGGCTAAATGGGGCCGAATGGATATAAGCCAGGGAAAGAGAGAAACGGAGAGAAACATAAACAAAAGCAGGTGACCCCCTTAATGCACACACACGTTATTAAACTTATGACTTAACAATATCGTCTCAGATCTCCCAGCATTAACCTTTATGAACAACTTATCCTTGAGGACTTGATATGTAGAGGAGATTAGCAAGAATTACAATTGCTGAAATACACAAATTTACGTTACAGCAGTTATGAGAAATGTTTAATTAATCCTTTTTTCGTTGCACTACTTCGATTACATTGTAAATAGATACTGTACAATAATACCATATATATATATATATAAAAGAATAAGTATAAGTGTGTGAGTGAGAGTCGCCTCTGTGACCATTTACGTAAACAACATTTGTCTGACTGCATAAGCACTTGTTAAAACTTTGAAATATGTGTCATTATAGTCCCGTGTAGTGTGTGTGTGTGTGTGTACGGGTGGTGGTGGTTGTACATTACACTAAGGGAGCCCACCTCGCTTTTTTCTCTCTCTTTCCCTCTCTCTTTGACTTATATCCATTCTGCCCCATTCAGCCTACTGTTTTAAGACTTTTACCTCCATCCAGGTATTAATATTTTCTTGGCGAGCGGTAACGAGCCAGCATATATATGTTTTTGTTTTGACAGCAAGCAAAATTTGTAAGTTTTTCGATAGAAAAATTTCTCCGGCGGAGCCGAATTTCTCCATATAATGCTGGCTCGTTATCGCTTGCCAGGAAAAAATCGATACCTGGATGGGGATAAACGTCTTAAAACAGTTGGCTGAATGGGGCCGAATGGATACAAGCCATGAAAAGAGAGAAAAGGAGAGAAAGATGAAACAGTCGGTGACCCACCTAAGTACCCGGTACATTGTGCAACACGTCCCAGGTAATGTGGGCAGGTGTTTTGTGGTCACCTGGTCAATAAGCTAAACGGTGGGAGCCTTGTTCTGTTTGTAAATTACTAGTTACTAAAGTGCTGCTGGCGAGACATAAATTGGACTATTTGTCTTAAATTACAGGTCTGCAGAAAATTTTTGTGGATGCCCTTACAGGTAACAATAATAATGTTTGTGGATGCCCTTACAGGTAACAATAATAATGTTTGTGGATGCCCTTACAGGTAACAATAATAATGTTTGTGGATGCCCTTACAGGTAACAATAATAATGTTTGTGGATGCCCTTACAGGTAACAATAATAATGTTTGTGGATGCCCTTACAGGTAACAATAATAATGTTTGTGGATGCCCTTAAAGGTAACAATAATAATGTTTGTGGATGCCCTTACAGGTAACAATAATAATGTTTGTGGATGCCCTAACAGGTAACAATAATAATAATACAAAAAATTAAAAGTGGGGATTGGGCATGAGTATAGGTATACATACTTTACAGGTATGCTCCTAAGAGTTAGCACAGTGAACAATGGATTCATGAATATACATACTGTACAATCCCCATGCGTTGATCACATTGTTAAATATGTCTAACAAAAATGTCAGCATGTGTGAACAAATGTGTTGATTCTGAATTTAACTGAAAAAGTATAAATGTAAGTTGCTGTTCATATTATTGAATAGTGGAAAAAGTGGCCCTGCTCTAAAATTTGGTTGTGATGAATTGTGAAGGTGACCGGTTATAGCTAAGCAAAATCATTAGTATTAAGAGGGTTTTTGGTCTATATATTTATTTGTTAATTTATTTTTGAGTGTCCTCGCTAGACCTCCATCAAGCATAGAAAAACACCCCCTAGACCCCCTTTCAAGATACATTTGTACTTTTTTTGGTAAACAATGTTCCGGCCGAAGGCCGCTTCCTTCTAAAATTAAAGGCTCGCTTTCGCTCGCCAGGAAAAAAATCGACGCCTAAAGACCACGAAAGGTCATTGACACAAAAATGAGGCGAAAGGTCTCAAAATCGCCAAACTAACGGAACGAACGTCTTAAAACCTCACAACTAATATGCTAAACATGAGGGAGAAGGGGTCCAGAAAAAACAGCGAGTACTACCCTCTTAACACTGAGGGTACAGTCACTCAAAATAGTCCTCCCTCCACTTTCCGCTGCAGCATCTTAATTTACCTATCTTGGTGTAATACAAAATGGCAACAATCTAACCAAGCGACGTTTGAATGTAATTGTCTTTTTACATGAAAGAAGCAATGATGTATCAATTGGTTTAAGGGACAGTTTTTAGTTTGATCCCTATACCTCGACTAAGCTTAGAAAAATTACCCCCATGACATGATAAATGTGTACGTGTTTTGGTAGAGAAATGTCTTGGCCGAAAGCCAATTTATCCTAGATTGCCGGTTTTCTATCGCTTACTAGGACAAACATACACCAAAGTGGCATGAGAGGTCTAAATATTGACTAAAATATTTGGACGAAAGGTCTTAAAACCGCTAATTTAACAGGGCGAACGTCTTAAAATGTCAAAACTAGGGGGCTAAAACATGAATGGGGCCCCGATAAACACAAACATCTCTCCTTAATACAAACAAACAACTAGTCATTACTGTAACTCCATTTATCTCTCTCCCAAACAGCAAACGGTAAACAACCATAAAGCTCTTCCCTTGTAATTAATTGGGTTTTATCGAGGCTATACAGTTCTCAGCATATATATATATAGTTACCCAGACCAAACCAGATGGCTGGAGTAAAATAGGAAAAAAAAAGAGTAATTGAACAGAGGAACAACAAGATGAGAAGTGAGAAGTACAGTAGAAGACTGAAAGTTCTCGGGCTCAACCAAATTATCCAAATTCGAATCATTGAACATATAAAGCCAAGTTCTGAAGCATTTGGATTATGATAACGCAAAGGTGACTGTTGAAATTGTCTTACGCAGGCTTTATTTGCACTGTGATGTATAATACGAATTTCACTTAAGGGGGTAGTGTTTGTGTTTATGTATTTACTTAATAAACAAAAACAAAATTAATGTCCTCGCTAGACCTCCATCAAGCTTAACATACCACCCCCTAGACCTCCTTTCAAGATTAATTTGTAAATTTTTCGGTAGGGAAAATTTCCCGGCCAAAGACCGGTTCCTTCTAAAATTACAGGCTCGATCTCGCTCGCCAGGAAAAAATCGACACCTAAATGGCACGAAAGGTCTTGATATTGACAAACAAATGGGGTGAAAGGTCTTAAAATCGACAAAATTATGGAACGAACGTCTTAAAATCTCAAAAAATAATATGCTAAAAATGAGGGAGAAGGAGGTCCAGAATGAGCAAGCACTACCCCCTTAACACAATAATACTACATTGTATATTGTCTCCCTTACGTTCGTTACTGATTAACCCTTTGAGTACCAGCGACGGGTTATATTTGTTCAAGCTGTGTTTAAACAATAGTATGCAGCTTAAGAAGTATCTGTGGTAGTTGAAAGGGTTGGTTGAGATAGTTTGAAGTCTTATTATTGCTAGACATCCTTCCTCAACTGAATAAAATCGTTTAATAGTCGCCAGAATATGATGAAAAGGACGCCCCTGGTACTGAACGGGTTAAAACGGGTGCGTCTCGATGTATGCTCTCGCTCCCAAACAGGAAACGGTAAACAGCCATAAAGTTCTTCCCCCGTAATTTATTGGGTTTTATCGAGGCTGTACCTAAATTGCGCCGGCCTTTATATGAGCGCCCCCGGATTAACAACGCCATTCTAAATCACTGAAATGCAAAGCGTTTCATTCATATGCTACATAGTGCTCAGACGACTTTAGTTGTCTTCATAACTAGTTAATATAGTTTTGTTCAACACAGTCGGTAAAACATTGTGTATATATATATATATATATATAATACTATATACTAAACATGAAAATAAAGATTCTTGTGGTAAAACAAATATGTGGATATATGTTTCCACACAAATAGGTGTGAAGAAGACGGTTGGTTCACTGCACAAAGCTTTAAGACGTAAATGCAATATAAATGTTATTGCTATTTTACAATGTATATAACATAGATTGCATGCAAAACATACAGAAAGGTTAAAAAAAACATGTCCGAGTATCTTATTAGAAGGTTCGCACTGTTGGGAATTATATTAAAAATATGATAAGTCATAAAAGTGTAAACATGCATTTCTCTACTTTCGTAGATCTTCAGTTATTTAACTTGTGCAAAAGTGGCTGGTTCCGGAGTCGGGTAGTTAATGTGGACTCTTCTGCGAATTACCAGGCACTGGGTGTGACAGTAATATTTTGGCTTTAAGTTATGCCATTTAAAAAAACTTTGTATTTATTCCAATATTGTTTTTCGTTCATCGTATATTTTAAATTCTTTATTCAAATAAGGCTTGATTTTATTAATGAAATGACTTTCTTTACTCATCCTCAGAACAACGTCATCTTTCTTAACTTTGTAAAAGGGCATTATATTAAAGTTAGGGGATATATTTTTAGCACATTTTGATATGTGATAATTTACGTATAGCCCTGTATTATGTCTTGTATGGTCCCTGTGCAGGTTTGTTCTAAGTCTAAGATTCGAAGTCTCGCCAAAGTAGATGGAATTACAGCCATTACAACGAATCACATAGACACAATTGAGCATGGAACAATTCATATTATGATTAATTTCAAATGTATAATTAGTATCTACAAAATTAAATTGATTCCCTTCTATTATTTGTGTGCATAATTTGCATCTTGGGTTACCACATTTTGTCACTCCTTGGTTTTGTACCGTATTGAATCTTGCCTTGGTTAGCAAATTCTTAAGATTACAGGGTTGTTTCTTCAACTTTATTAATGACACCTCTTTAAAAATATTCTTAGTTTTTTTGTGAGGTTTGTAATAGGTTTAAATGCTGATTTTGCTTCACTGTAATGATCATCGAAGTTTGGATTGTATGTAGTTATGTATGGTAGTACTGTATATCATTGGATGTATTTTCAGTTGCTTTGTCACTGGTGCGTAGTACGCTAATGGAAATCTGCTTTGGGCAACATAATCCATTATCTATTATGCCTTTGGATAAATACGATCCAATAGAAAGTCTTGTAATTCTCTTAATCGAATATATTTCAGCTTAGGTTCTGAAACAATTGTGCAAATTCTGCGTGCTAAGTTAAATGGAATGTTGTTTTGTACATGTCTCGGGTGGTTCAAGTTGTATTCCAGATATTGTTTTGTGTCCGTAGCTTTATAGTGGATATCGGTTATCACTGCATGTGTTTGCTTCATAGTTTTTATATCCAAGAAAGTTACCGTATCTCCAATTGTATCACATGTGAAATCAATTTTAGGATGAATCTCATTCATCAAGTCTATTAGTGTGTGCACGTTACCATCTCTCATCTCATGGGATGAAAGAGATGGTAACGTGCACACACTAATAGACTTGATGAATGCGCTTGATCCTAAAATTAATTTCACCTGTGATACAATCGGAGATAGATAGATATATAAACTGATACAAGATTTCTGTTCTCTTCTGAAATTATTAGGTTTATTTTTTATTGCAATACTAATTATTACTCCCAAACCTACTCGATCAACATTCTATGCTAAACGGAATACTTACTTTACTTTGCATTTTTGTTATTCTCTGGATAATAAGAGTGAATTACTATTCAACTGGCATACATAACGAAGGATGCTTTTACGCCACTCTCACTCCTCTCAACTCCATCCTTCCATCTCACTCTCGGTCAGCCTTTCCTCTCTGCCCATACGTTCCACATGACCGGACCACCTCAAGGTGTTCCTTTTCACGCTCTCCAGCTCATCCACACCACAACGCTCTCGTACTTCCTCATTCGTCTCTCCATGTAACTCCACATCCACAAGTAACTAATTTACACCCCCCCTCATTCTTGATTAATGTCTCTCCAACAACGTCCATGCTTCACTCCCGTACGTCAATGTTGGGGTACGTACTCAAAGCTGTAATTACATTAACAATCAGGCCAATACCCTTCAGGTAAAATAATCAGTGATAAGTTGTCTAATATTAAATATCCATGTATTTAGATATCTACAGGATAGTGTTGTTTAAGGTAATTAGACAGCCGTTTGGTAACAGGAGTTATGCCGTTACTCGAAGGCAGTAGGCATAAACAAGGGTTAACCTTTTGAGTAACAGCGACGTGTTATATAAAGATCTGCGGTCGTTAAAGGGGTTGATTGAGATAGTTCTGCCTTTTGTCTCCCTCATTCACATAGACAAAAACATTGTTCAAGTCTTATTATTGCTAGAGGCTCTTCTTAAGCTGAATATAATTGTCCAATAGTTGCCAGAACATGATGAAAAGGTCGTCCCTGGTACAGAAGGGGTTAATGTAAATAGTTTAGGTCGCTACGTAGAGCACACGTATCGAGGCGACTAGGGCCTGCAGTATATATAATACCCACCGTGGAAGTTATGGTAATATAGCAGTGATGGGCCGGACCGATTACGATAACATTAGCTTGTAACCCTTTCACTCGCCCCCCCCCCCCCCCCCTCCCTTCCCTACACGCCACTATCTGCCGCAGTACCCAATTTTGACTGTCTCTGGGTATAAATCACCCGTACGTTTATCGCTTATCTTGTCCATTATCTTGGCTTCCATTAAGGTGGAAATCGCACGAGTAATTTATTTTATTATTTTCCCGACAATTTCTGACCAGCGATTTTATACTGGCCACATTTTAGAGTTGGTTTTATGTTTATTTGAATGTATACATTTGTTTCGTGCTTATTCATTTATTAATCTTGTTTTTCTATGGACGAATAAACTGTAGGTAGACATTTATAGATGACAGAATTCTCACCAAGCTATATCTAGAAAAGCTGCCAGACTTTTTATACCGGGATAAAATACCGTAACAATTATTAGTGCGACTCAGACCTCCGATGGCTACAATGTTAAGGGGAGGCAGACCGTTTTTCTGGACCCCCTTCTCCCTAATGTTTAGCCCCACTAGTTTTGAGTTTATAGCCAAACTAACGGGCCGAACGCCCGTTAGTTTGCCAATTTTAACACCTTGCTTCCCATTTCGTGGTAAATTTTAAGACTTTTCGTGCCATATAGGTGTCGGTTATTTCCTGGTGAGCGATAGGGAGCCTGCAATTTTAAGAGGAACCGGCCTTCGGCCGGGACATTTTTCTACCGAAAAATTTACAAATCTATCTTAAAGGGGGGTCTAGGGGGTGTTTTTCTAAGCTTAATGGAGGTCTAGGGGGTAAACTAAAAAAATATATGAATAAATTATTTAATACACCAAACAAACGGTCAGTGTCCCCTTAACTACCCACACAGCCTCTCTTTCACGCGCTCTTAGCAACGGCCTTCACTTATGCTGAATGTTATCGTTGCTGTTGTTGTACCCAGGTGAAAATGGAAAGGGGTGTTGTTTATGGGGTGGGGGAGGGGGTGGAGTTTAGGTTGGGGGTGGTTGTGGTGGGGGGGGGATGGAAGGGGGGGGGGGGGTTGTTTAAGGGGGGGAGCTGGTGGAGTTTAGGTTGGGGGAGGTTTTGGTTTGAGGGGGATCGAATGGGGTGGGGGGGTTGTTTAAGGGGGGAGGTGGTGGAGTTTAGGTTGGGGGAGGTTGGGGTTTGAGGGGGATCGAATGGGGCGGGGGGGTTGTTTAAGGGGGGGAGGTGGTGGAGTTTAGGTTGGGGGAGGTTGGGGTTTGAGGGGGATCGAATGGGGCGGGGGTGTTGTTTAGGGGGGGGCGGATTTTAGGATGAGGGAGGTTGGGGATTGAGGGGGATCGAATGGGGATGGGGTGTTGCTTATGGGGTGGGCGAGGGTGCTTAGTTTAGGTTGGGGGAGGTTGGGGTTTGAGGGGGATCGAATGGGGAGGGGGTGTTGTTTAAGGGGGGGCGGAGTTTAGGTTGGGGGAGGTTGGGGTTTGAGGGGGATCGAATGGGGAGGGGGTGTTGTTTATGGGGTGGGGGAGGGGGCGGAGTTTAGGTTGGGGGAGGTTGGGGTTTGAGGGGGATCGAATGGCAACTGTTAGAGTGCACTATACAGTACATTGGTCCGGCGAAGGTCGATTTCATGAATATATGTTTTACATCGTTCTTAACACCAATAACACCCCACGTTAAATTAATAAAACCATGTGATTTTCCCAGGATTCGAACCCAGGATATCATATACAGGTTTTATACACTCTAACCATTACACCATCACACAGTTATTGATGAAAACATGTGATTCTCCCAGGATATTACATACAGAACTTACTCGCTCTAACCAATACACCATCAAGTCAGATATTACAATAATCATAGAACATATCTAAATAGGCGCGTTCTCCCCCGTCACAATTCCAACATCTTTAGCCCGATTCGTTTGATTGGTAGATAGATGTGGGGTACTAGGGACTGGGATTCACGAAAAGCGGCTCCAGTGCTGACGTTATACTTGACTTACAGTGTGTTGGCTTAATAATCCAGAAGGGTTGACAACCTCTGAAATCCTATGTTAACTATACAGATATGGGCCATAGTAGACATCCCAAATATTATGTCATGGCCCATCTATGTCACTTAAAACTGTTTAAGGGGGCCACCTTGCTTTTTGTCTCTTTCTCTCCCTCTCTCTTTAGCTTGTTTCCATTCGGCCCCATTCAGCCTACTGTTTTAAGACGCTTACCCCCATCCAGGTGTCAATATTTTCCTGGCGAGTGGTAGCGAGCCAGCATATATATATCTTTGTTTTGACAGCAAGCTAAATTTGTACATATTTCGATAGACAAATTTCTTCTGCGAAGCCAGATTTCTCTATACAATGCTGGCTCGCTATCGCTCACCTGGAAGAAATCGACACCTGGATGGGGACAAACGTCTTAAAACAGTTGGCTGAATGGGGCCGAATGGGTACAATCCAGAGAAAGAGAAAAGGAGAGAAAGAGATAAAAAGTAGGTGACTCCTCTTAAACCTGTTGATCTTGGATGGCGTCTTTAAGTAATGCTTACGTCTACAGTGCATAACTATTAGTTATGTTTGGTAGCATATTATACGTATATACAGATCGGTATGCGAATGACTGATAATATTCGCTACTGATTGTAGAGTTAATTGTTTCAGTGTTAATACTTTCTTTTACTGTATAGACCATTTATTAACCCTTTCCGACATATGACGCGATTTTGAGCCTATTAGGGATACTTTAAAGCCTTTGTTACCATCAGGGGTATTTAGAAACCTTTAGTTTAGTTACTTCAACCTCTGCAGTTGTCTTTGAGTTAGCTGTGGGCAGAAAACTACTTTTGGAGAGGTAATTATAAGAGTGAGATAACTCTATTTCTTATTGCTAATCTGGCAACCTCTGTGTCATATGAGTCTGAAGGGGTTAATTAAACACCAACATGTCTGCTGAAATTATCCTCAGCAGACTCTACTTGCATTATCCTCAGCAGACTCTACTTGCATTATCCTCAGCAGACTCTACTTGCATTATCCTCAGCAGACTCTACTTGCATTATCCTCAGCAGACTCTACTTGCATTATATTGTATAATAATACTTGCACTTAAACATCTGTTAGTCAAATAAACAATTTGAATTTGAAAAAACAAAAATACTACCTAGTACTACCTAGTGGATGGGACTCGTTAGCCTTGGTCGGCAACTCATCTAGGGGAGACAACCTTATACAAATCCGGGTGGATGGGACTCGTCAGCCTTGGGTGGCAACCTGTCTAGGGGAGTAAACCTGATACAAATCCGTACTGCTTACCTAAGGGTAAGGCAGGTTAGTGGATGGATTAGCCTAACACCACTGTAGAGAAATAGTGCTAACAAGATACACAGAGGGCCTCGGAGTCGGACCGATCCTAAATTGAGTGGTCAATCCTGTAAGTCCTTCACTAAACTGGCTCGGGTTGTCCCTCTCACAGGGAATAGCTCCGCTTGGGGGCATTCTCTGTATGGCCACCCTCGTAAGGGGAGTAAGGCGTCCGGCAATAGATAGATAGATAGACTATTTGTTCCAAGGGGGATCTGTTTGGAACTCCCTTGTTTCGCTCCATTGGTTTGTAGATTTTAAAACTTTTCGTCCCGTTACTTTGGCGAAAATATGACGCTTCACCCCATTCATATGTCGATATGATTATTTCTGAACAAGAGATAGCAAGCCTGTAACGTATTAGAAACAGGTCTTCGGCCGGAAAACTTTCTATCGAAAAATTTAAAACTTTTACTAGAAGGGGGTCGTGGTGGGCAGGTTTTAGTTTGAAGGAAATCTGGTAAGGTGCTTTTGTTAGCCTAGGAGACAGACTAAAATACATTGCCAGAAAATGGCAAAAACAAGCAAAATCCCCAATAAAAATAAAAACAAATATCATAATAACCCACAAGACGTCGGACTAGATACATCTGTAATTACTATCACCATCCTCTATAATATCACCTCCTGTATCATGTACTGTATCATGCTTTGTATCATATTCTATATCATGTCCTGTAACATGTTCTATATCACCATATGTTGCATGTCCTGGTCCACACTGAGAGAGATCCAACTAACCTTCATCACTCTGTTATAGATGAAGTGAGATGAGCGAGAGAGATCTTGGAGGATAGATGGAGCTTGTAGGGAGTATATAGTGGTTGAAATAGAAGTTAGAAATATGAGGTTATTAATTTAACGCTAGACCTCCAACAAGATTAAGAAAATAATCCAAGACTTCCCTTCGAGATAGATTTGTAATTTTGTTCAGTAGAAAAATGGGCCGGCCATATGCCTGTTCCTCCTAAATTTCAAGCTCGCTGTCGCTCGACAGGAATAAATCAATACCTCAATGGCACTACAAGTCTACATAATGACAAAGAAATGAGGCAAAATGTCTTATAATCGCCAAACTAATGTGGCGAACGTTTTAAAATTCCCAAAGTAATGGGCCTAAACGTGAGGGTGAAGGGTGTCCAGAAAAATAAATAAAACTTCCCCTTAACTATCATCAGGTTTCGATAGTCAACATTATTTTGACAACCTTTCTCTTGCACGGGTATCGGAAGCCAGACTGAAGATGGATTAATGGTGATGACAGGATTATTTAACATTTTCAATACCAGCGACGTCTGTTATGTTTTATGCTAACTACATTAACCCCTTCAGCATGATGACATACTTGTTCATCCTATTCTGGTTACCATTAGACGATTGTCTTCAGCTTATAATCTACCTCTGGGACTCAAAGGGGTAAATACGATCTCAATAAACCCTCTGAATAACTAGGTCCTCCTGAAATTGCATACAAACGTATAACTTTAGCCAGAATGAAAGGTAAAAGGACGTCATGGTTCTGAAGGGGTTAAGACGATATTATGCAGCTTAGGAAGAATCTGTGGTAGTTAACTGTTGATTAAGATAGTTTGCAGCCTTATTTTTTCTAGAGGTTCTTCCTAAACTGAATGCAATCGATTACTAGTAGCCAAAATAAAATAAAATATATCAACGGTGCTGATTTACCTCTTACCTCTTAATCCTTTCAAGACAAGAGGTCTCAATTATTTTATGTTTTCTGGGTATTATTAGACGATTTTATTCAAATTAGGAAGAGGTATACTGTATATGGAAGTCCGAGGTTTATTTGAGATAGTTTCTACCCTTATTCTTCCCACAGATTCTTCCTAAGCTGTATACAATCGTCTAATAATAGCTAACACAAAATATCAAAATGCGTCATGCTCTTCAAAGGGTTAACTTCATATTTTGCTTGCCAAATTAGATATATAGTTGAGGGAAAATGCGCTCGTGTAATACCACTTCAAGCCGGGAGGAATGTTGATGAGAGATGGATGGGTGAGAGATGAGACGAGGAGGGTGAAGATTGAGGTAGATAGGTGATAAATATGAGAAGTAAAGTAGGATGAACAAATCTGGCTGATTGATAGGAGACTGATACCACAGAGCTTAGGTTGGGAGGGAGTGAAACTTGGTGTCCCATTTATCACCTTCAGAGGCGCCTTATAATCTGAGTAAAAATATGTTAAAATCAAGTTCAAGATTCGATTACTTTTAACAACATTAAAACGGTACATTGAAGGTTATAGCTCATAAAATTGAATAGTCATATTACTCTTAATGCTATAACAAGCATGACAAATATCTGGAAACAACTTGTAACGGATTCCAGGCCCGGATAGAACTCACCTCAATGCTGCTCGTGTGATGCAAACTCTTGGGAAAAACAATAAAATAGATATGGAGAGAAGAGGTAAAGAGATTAATGGGGACAACAAAACATAGAAAAGGGAGAAAGGAGGAAAGAGAAGGGAAGGGGTGATGTGAAGCTAGAGGAGGGAGGAATAGATGAGGTGAGGTAGGAAAAATGAGAGGTTTAATGAATAAGAGAAGTGGCGAAGGAGGCAGGGATGCAAGTGAAGATTGGAGAAGGAAATGGATGCTGAGAGGAGGGAGAAATAGGGTGGGTGGACTAGATGAGGTGAGGATAGGGAGCAAGATTAACAGATAGATGCAGGAGGATGGGAAGGAGGAGGAAAAGGGTGACGTGAGGAGGAAAGAACAGATGAAGTATGGTGTGGAATGAAGATTAAAGGGAATAGATGAATAAGAGAAGTGAGGAAGCAGGAAGTGATACAAGTGAAAATGGGGAAAGGGAAAGGGAAATTTGAGGCGGGAGGAACAAATACAGATTAGTGGAGGAGGAAAATTGAAAGATAGATACGCACAAGAGAAAGTAGGAAGTGATACAAGTAGAGGAAAAAGAAGGAAAATTATGATATGAAAAGGGAGGAGCAGGTGAGGTGTGGTGAGGTAACAAGATCGAGAGAGCATGAGGAGTAAGAGATAAGACAAGAAAGCAAGAAGGGCTATGCGTGAAGAAGGGAGCTGAAAGGTGCAATGTAACGAGGTAGGAAGATACATTAAGAGGGGTATGTCAGTTTTTTTTTTTACCCCTTTCTCCCTCATGTTTAGCCCCATTGATTTTTAGATTTTAAGACGTTCCTTTCATTAGTTTGGCGATTATAAGACTTATCGGCCCATTTTGTTATCAATTTTAAGATCTTTCTTGCCATTTAGGTATCGATTTTTTCATGGCGAACGAAGGCAAGCCTGTAATTTAAAGAGGAACCGGCCTTCGGCCGGGAAATTTTTCTACCGAAAAATTTACAACTTTATCTTAAAGGGGAGTTTAGGGGGAGTTTTATTAAGCATGATCGAGGTCTATAGTGAAAATTAAATACTCCCTTTAGATGGGGATGAGTCCATTTCTCGCTAGATAAAAAAACAAGCTATAGGACCTTAAGGGGGAGAAATTGGACAGGATAGATGGAGTTCAGGGGAGAACTTTTTTTAATTTCCTCTATAGACTTTCATCAAACTTAAACAAATATACCCAAAGGATCCTCCTTCGAGATATATTTGTACATTACTCGGTTGAAAAATTCCTCCTACATTGCAGGGTCCAGATAAAATACCCCCTTAATGGAACGAAAGGATAGGAAGATGAGTGAGTGTCAAGGCTATGATTATATGGTGTAGTTAACCCCCATGACGGAAAGTAGGATATCGGGGAGGAAGAATGAGACACGTAGATACCTGTAATACCAATATACATGCACAATACCTGCGTCATAGTGCGCTCGATCGGTTGTATATGTACTGTAGTTTTCTTGCCTTGAATGAGTTTGCTAATGTACTCCCCTACAGGTCTTATCTCCATGTTTGCGAAATTTCACTTGTCCTCTCAATAATTATTTAAAAACATAATATTACGAGTAACCAATCCAAAACTCGTATCAACAATCATTGATTGGCGTCTTCGATACAGATTACTGAATAAGAGATACACACTTAGTAATAGATATATAAGCTAAGGGGTGCGACGGTATGTAGGTTGCATAGAAGGTTGTGGATGAGAAAGAGTAGGACTTCAATTTTCAACACCTGATTTACTCAACGCTTTGTCAACTCTGCCACAGTTTAGATCTTGTTGGATAATATAAAGCTAGGTTAGGGTTGCTAAAGTTTTAGATCAATCCAGTTGGGTTATGGCATACCGGAGTAGATTTGTCAGTTCAATGGCCGTATTCTTAAACCTTAGCACCATCCCCCACACCTCCCAAACCTCCCACACCTTCACGAACCGAAGAAGACGAGATAAATTGCTACCTCTAAGAAATAGAGTGATTTCAAGTTATCTTTCATTAATCATCACTCAGTTCCAATATCTTCGTTCAATATGGGATAGACTTCACCTACCCCACACATCTATGAATACGGTTGTAAGTCCGACAAGATTTTGATAAAAGAGTTCATAATTATATTTTTCTCTTCCAACTCTACCTCCGGACATACAGTAGGCTAACACCCTGTAGATTCAACCGCTCTACACGGTGAAATCGGGAGGTCTTATTCCTGTGTGACATTGAGACAGTTTGAGTATTGCAACTGGCTCGTTCGTGGTTATACCTTTGTAGAACTACGATGCCTGGTTACCTCCTGGTGGCCCGTTGCAACTCTGGCTGGTCTCTAAGCTGCATCGCCACTGTCTCGCTGTCTCATCTCACAATTAATCTCGGACACCTCTTTTTTTCAAACGCCACCTATCGAGCTGTTTGTTCACTAGGCACTGTCCCCAAAACGTACTTTAAATATGCTGATGTTCAATTGATTGTAACCTGCATAAGAATCGACACCTAAAGAATGAACTGGAGATTTGCAGTCAACATGCAGTCTGTGTATTGCTAACTGACAGTAAATTGCCATGCTCCTCTCTTGATTGCGAAGATGTTGTGGAGAAATATATTGTTAATTATGAAATTGAACTTTATTACTAATACGACGCAGATACTTGGTACTTTCATATTTTCTCATTAAGTATCGAAAAATTAGTTGCTAAGAGATTCAGTTTACCGCCAGCTGAAATACAACCAACTATAAATAAACACACGATGATATAGTTAGTGCACTTGGTCTGAGATTTAGCATTGGTCAGTTCCTCAGCACAAGTACTCGGTCAAGCCTTCAGATAACACGGTGCTCAATTGGTCAGTCGCCTCTAAGTTATTCCTCCATTTAACTTACCAATCAGCCAGTCACTTAGTTGACTGCTTAACTGATCGCCCAATTAGAAGCTCGTTCTTCTTTCCTAAAGTAGCCTATCCCAGCTGAGATCAACAGCGTCTGGCCTGGAGTTTTCATCAAGCCAAGCATTTGTATAATTCGTTCAACCATCACTCCTAATTCTTTCCTGCGTAGTCTTAGGATTCTTTAGCCTTTGTATATATAATAACTTTATGTACTCAGACTATCGTAAGAATAATAAAGAACAAGATCAAGCTTTCACATTCACTTATCTAATTCAAAGTACTCAAAAATGTATCCACGCATTATATACAAGAGAACACGAACTCATAGGTAAGCATATTAGTACACACATGTACTGTATGTACAGTTTCTCGCATTAACTTGTACATATGCCATATTTTGTGTATGGGAGGAAGAGGATTGAAATAGAAGTGTACTTGTTAATCGATATAATCAATTAACGATGTTTTTTGCAAATTATTCCTGTAAACTAATTTCAATAGTTTTACTTTTACAGTATATTATGAAGCAATAACCTGGGTACGAATTCATTCATATGAGCAATTGGGAATATTAAGGGGTGGGCGTGGGGTAGTTTGTTCAGTAGACCTCTATCAAGCTTAAAAGCCACCCCAAGGCTCCTCTTCGGTTTCTGCTAAATTACAGGCTAACTATTGATTGCCAGGAACAATCGACAGGCACGAAAGGTCTCAATATTGGCAAAGAAAAGGGGCGAAGGTCTTAAAATCGCCAAACTAATGGGGCGAACGTCTGAAAATCTCAAAACTAATGGGGTTAAACGTGAGGGAGAAGCGGGGCCAGAACAAAAAATCCTCTTAAAGTGCACATTCAAAAATAATATAAACACACTTCAGCAATTTCAGTGGATGCATAGATCAGTATTCACACACAAACAGACAATCACCTGTACAGACATCTGTTGCAATTTGACAGTGAAAGTGTTTGTGTGTGTCTGTGGTCACAATACTTTCGCTGCTTCTTAGTTTCTGCAACGCACATTTGTGTATCTTTGTTTCTAGAATCAATGGTGGAGGACTTAATCAGCCTGTTTTTGTTTTGTTTTTTTGTATAAAGGAGACAAAAGGCAGGTTGCCTGAAATGAGTGTCTCTCCCAAAGCCAAAGGAGTGACAGAGCCAAATTCAAGGGGTGTTGGGGTCTAAATGCCTGGACACACAAAGTTTAAAGCAATTCAAGTCAAAGGATGAAGGAAACATTGATTGAGGGAGAGTCTTCCAGAGTTCTCTTGCTAAGTAGAAGAAAGACTGAAATTTTTTGGCAATTCTTGGGTTGGAGAGCTGGAAAGAATAGGAGTGGGACTGTGGTGAAAGGCGGGTGCCTCACACTCGCCACAAGGGATGGGGTATACACTGAGAGAGCTCTGAAGAACACTGATTGTTTTAATAACGATGGAAGAGAGAAAGAGATGCAACATTGCGGCGTGTAGAAAGAGATTGTTGGGAACTAGTAAGACGAAGGGAGTTGATGAGGCGAAATGCTTTTGATTCTACTCTTTCGAGAAGCGCGGTATGGGTGGAGCCACCCCACACATGCTAGAAATACTCAATACAGGGGCGCACTGTGCCCCGATACAGAGCAAGAAGCTGTGCGGGGATAAAAAACCCACGGAAACGGTTGAGCACACCTAACTTTTTGGAAGCTGTTTAGCAAGAGTGGTAATATGGTCTTTCCAAGAAAGGTCGATGAAGAAGATACACCTAGAATATTGAGAGAAGATGAAGGGTTGAGTTGTATATTGTTGAAGAATAGTTGATAGTCTTTTGGAAGATTGTGATGGGGAGATAGAGGGAGAGACTGGGTCTTGGAGGGTACATATTATGTGCTACTTGAATATTATCAAGACTACCAAAGTTTATCTACTCATTTGGAACGTCACATATGATTATTTAATCTAGGTTCGTATACTACGTGAAAAGAGACATTTGGTGTGAAATAAGCGTTGATTGCGGGTTCTTAAATACACTGGGAAGCTTGTACTAGTAAATTTGTACATAATGCTTTGAGTAACAGTCACTACAGTTTGGTAAGTTCGTAAGCTTGCAGGTCTTCGAAGACAGCTCCGATAACACTCCAGAGTTATTTTGCGACAGCAAAGTTCTGTCGGGGTTCAGAGATAGTGACGAAAGTTGAGGTCATTCTGTGTCTTCTGTAATGGTGTAAGATGGAGTGGATGATTGAGAACTAGGTAACTCGCATGCATGGTGGTCCTCTTTTCTCTTTGGGCGGATGCTTGATTTGGATACCTCTGCAATGAATGGTCTCTGCGGATGGATGGGGATGGTGTTAGACTTTGCTGTGTTTCATACATCAGCCCGTTTCAAGGCTGCGCTTCTTGCATTAGCTCACTACATTTTTGCACTTCTTGTAACTACTTGCTGCGAAGCTGCGTTTGATACATCAATCTCCTATGATGCTTCATTTTATGCACCAGCCTGCTACTATACCACACCTCCCGTGCCGACCCGGTTTATCTCAAGATGCAATGGGGTGACATCTATGGAGGCACTAATTGTCCACTCTCTTTGCTTTGAGGGTTCTAAGGTTAGAACGCTGATAAGTTTTAACTACTGACCTGAGCTGCTAAGTGTTGGTTGAGCCGAGGTAGTCTTAACTCTGGCGGCAGAATCAGGTGTGTACATCTTGAGGATAAGAGGAGTGCAGCAGGTCTTTCTTGTCCTAACATGACTGGAAGTATTGGTGATCGTTCCAGATAAGCGGGTGTAACTATGCCTTGTCTCTCATACTTTTGAGGCATAACATGAGGTGTAGATATTTTTCATCTAGTTCTCTTTGCGTGGAAATCGAATCCTGGACCTCTACTATGTGAGCCGAACACATTGCACCAATACTTCCACTGAGCAACAGTAAATGAAATTCGTCCTTAAAAACACAGATCTATGTGTGATGATATCTAAAGCTAAGAGAAAAGGAAAATATTGTGTTTCTCTCTCTCTCTCTCTCTCTCTCTCTCTCTCTCTCTCTCTCTCTCTCTCTCTCTCTCTCTCTCTCTCTCTCTCTCTCTCTCTCTCTCTCTCTCTCTCTCTCTCTCTCTCTCTCTCTCTCTCTCTCTCTCTCTCGTTGAAAGATAATCATCAGAGTGCTGCATTGTCGGGAGCAACACTTCATGAAAATTTAGGGTGCCGAGTTCTGATTAGACTGAAGAGTGATGGTGTTGGTGATTGTTGAGATATGAGGCATGTGTGTGGTTGTGTACGTGTGTGTGTGGTTGTATACGTGTGTGTGTGTGGTTGTATACGTGTGTGAGTGGTTGTGTACGTGTGTGTGTGTGTGTGTGTGTGGTTGTATACGTGTGTGTGTGTGTGTGGTTGGGTAGGTGTGTGTGTTTCTGTGTGGTTGGGTACGTGTGTGTGTGTGTGTGTGGTTGTGTACGTGTGTGTGTGGTTGTGTACGTGTGTGTGTGTGGATGTGTACGTGTGTGTGTGTGGTTGTGTACGTGTGTGGTTGTGTACGTGTGTGGTTGTGTACGTGTGTGGTTTTGTACGTGTGGTTGTGTACGTGTGTGTGTGTGTGGTTGTGTACGTGTGTGTATGTTTGGTTGTGTACGTGTGTGGTTGTGTACGTGTGTGCGGGGTTGTCTACGTGTGTGGTTGTGTACGTGTGTGTGTATGTGTGGTTGTGTACGTGTGTCTGTGGTTGTGTACGAGTGTGTGTGTGTGGTTGTATACGTGTGAGTGGTTGTGTACGTGTGTGTGTGTGTGTTTATTTTTCTATGTGAGTGAGGAAGACAAAAGGCAGAACTGCCTGTATCGAGTGCCTCCCCGAGAGTTGAAAGAGTGGCAGGGCCAACATCAAGGGACGTTCGAGTCAAAATGCCTTGACACGGAATTTGAAGCAATTTAAGTCATAGGAAGAGGGATAGACTGATTCTGAGAGAGAGTTCCAGAGCTCAGCTGTTGAATAGAAGAAAGACTGATAATAACATTTCATTCTTGGGTTGGAGAGTTGCACAGAGTAGGGGTGGGATTGTGTTGCAAGACGGGTACTACATACCCTACATAGAGGAGGTGGTATACACTGGGAAAGCTCTGAGGAATATTGATTATTGTAGTAGCAATAGCATAGCGAGAGATGCAACATTGCGGTGAAGAGGGAGAGATTGCAGAGAGTTGGTGAGTGGGCGGGAGTTAATGATACAAAAGGCTTTCCTTTCTACTTTGTCTAGTGAGAGGATCCTCCCCACACATGTGGACAATACTCAATACAAGGACCCATTGTGCCCCTGTACAGAGCAAGAAGCTGTGCAGGGATAAAGAGCCCTTGAGGGGGTTGAGCACACCCAGCTTCTGGGAGGCTGCCTTAGCAAGACTTGCTATATGGTCCTTCCAAGTGAGAACAGAAGAAAAAAAAACACCGAGAGATGAATGGTTGATTTGTGTATTGTTGAAGTGTAAGGGATTGTCCTCTGGGAGTTCCAGACGGGTAGTAAGATGAAGAAATTGTGTTTGGGAGGCATTAAAGGCAACAAGGTGTTCTCTGCCCCGATTGGAAATAGTAGTTAGATCAGAAGTGTTGCATGGCTTTATTATGTTTGTTTTTGAGGGATTGTTGGCTGGGGCGTTCAGGAAAACTAATTGAGTAGTGTTCGGTAGAGTCGTCTGCGTAAGAATGGATGGGACTTGAAGTACAGTTGAGATGATCATTTATGAAAATTAGAAAGAGAATGGGAGATAGGACAGAGCCCTGAAGAACACAGGAGTTCAAAGGATGAGGAAGTGAGCGATGGCCGTCCACAACTGCAGCTATGGAACGGCAGGAAAATTAATTAGAGACAAAGGCACAGATGGAAGGATAGAAACCAAAGGAGGTTAATTTATAAATTAAAGATTTGTGTCAGACTCTATCGATATGTCTAGTGCAATAGCAATCCTATCACACACGCCAAGCGTCTTAGTTGCACAAGTGCGGGAATCTCCGACACAACAATAACAATGTCCGACCTTAGTCTATATTGTGCCATTTCACCTATACTGTAATGTATAGTAATATGGATTTACATCTACAATTATAATGCAATATGACTCAATCTACACGTTAGTGTATTTTGTTGTTGTTTCTTTTGAAGTTTATATGAGGAAATATTTTTAACTTTTCGGAGGTTTTCGAATGTTTTCAATTCATACCAATCGCCATGGCGTAGGCTAGAAAACATTGGTTATTTAGCTGCAAGTGGTGTAGCTATTTTAGCATTAATTCACCTTGAAATGTTTTGATGTCTACCAGCAGCCCTTCTCACAATCAAAACACTTAATGTTGTAGCAGCATATATACTGTATTTCGATCGTTATATTGTGGTGGTTCACTTAAACTGTAAAATAATATGGATTGATATTGACAAATGTTGTGTAATAGGACCCAATCTATACGCTAATGTTCCTATGTTTTGCGTTTGAAGCTTATATAAGTAGCTATGAGGTAGTTTTTCGCAATATATAGGCTAGGCTTCAGCCTGACGGCGCCCCTGTCGTTACCTCGGCACTAAGCGACCGTTTATATAGTGCTGTTTCACCTATAATTTAGAGTAATATGGATTTATATCGACAATTATATTTCAATATGACTTAATATACAAGCTTGCGTTATTATTCTTTTATATTTGGAGCATATATGAAGAAATATTTTGAACTTTGTGGAGGTTGTAGAATGCCTGGTATAATCCTGTGTAGCGGGTAGACCTGTATTTATCTCGATAATTTGGTAATGTTACAATATATATTTACATTTTACATTCATAAATAGTCCACTAATATACTAGGTTAGGTTAGGTTAAATATATTGTTCAATGATTCTTAGTAAATAGGCATCTGAAAAACAGTTCCTCCTGCTACACAGGATCTTTTACCAAATGTTTTTGCTTAATAACAATCGCCGTGGCTTAGGTAGGAAGTGGTTATTTAGCTGCAAGTGGTGTAGCTATTTTAGCCTTAATTCACTTAGTTTATGTTTATCCGCAGCCCTTCTCACAATCAAAATGCACAATTATGTAGCAACATATATATTTCGACGTCATATACTCGGGATATCAATGAGATTAAATGCAAGCTGTAAAGAAGCTGACAATTTACCTCCGTCAAAAAACGGTGCTTCCCACCCAGTGCGAGAAGCATCCTTGCTCCGTCAAACGGTGAGATTTGTGCTGGAGAATGGCGGTAGCTCCATTTGTTGCGGTAGAATGGCGAGAATTGGCCATACTGGCGATCTGAGAGTAGATTATGAGAAGAGAAATACTTAAGAAATTTGGAAGCAAGACTAGTTTAAAAAAACTTTAGAGATACAAGAGATGAGAGCAATTGGACGATAGTTGGAGTGTTGAGAGCGGTCACCCTTCTTTGAGACAGGTTGAATGAGAGCAAACTTCCAGCAAGAAGGGAGGACATTAGAGGAGAGACAGAGACGAAAGATTGTTGTGTGTGTGTTGTTTGAGCGTGTGTGTATGTGTGTGGTGGAGAGGAGTATGTGTATTTGTTTGCGGTTGTGTACGTGTGTGTATTGCTTGAGCGCGTGGGTATATACTACTTTTCTGTGTGTATGTTGTTTGTGTGCATATTTGTTACCATGTATGTTACTTCTACTTGGGTGTATGACAGTTACATGTGCGAACATATTGTATGTTACTTTGCTTGTTTGTGTGTTCTTTGTGTATATTAGTGATTATATATATTGCATGTAAATTAGGGACCTACTCTGCATGACATTTGTTAGTATGTGCGCTGCTTGATCTAGTGATAAGTATTTTGTGTGTGTAGTAGTGTGTTTGTTTGTGTAGTAGTGTGTTTGTTTGTGTAGTAGTGTGTTTGTTTGTGTAGTAGTGTGTTTGTTTGTGTAGTAGTGTGTTCGTGTGTGTAGTAGTGTGTTTGTTTGTGTAGTAGTGTGTTTGTTTGTGTAGTACTGTGTTTGTTTGTGTAGTAGTGTGTTTGTTTGTGTAGTAGTGTGTTTGTTTGTGTAGTAGTATGTTTGTTTGTAATATAGTGTGTTCGTTTGTAGTAGTGTGTTTGTTTGTGTAGTAGTGTGTTTGTTTGTGTAGTAGTGTGTTTGTTTGTGTAGTAGTGTGTTTGTTTGTGTAGTAGTGTGTGTTTGTTTGTGTAGTAGTGTGTTTGTTTGTGTAGTAGTGTGTTTGTTTGTGTAGTAGTGTGTTTGTTTGTGTAGTAGTGTGTTTGTTTGTGTAGTAGTGTGTTTGTTTGTGTAGTAGTGTGTTCGTTTGTAATAGTGTGTTCGTTTGTAATAGTGTGTTCGTTTGTAATAGTGTGTTCGTTTGTAATAGTGTGTTCGTTTGTAATAGTGTGTTTGTTTGTGTTGTAGTGTGTTTGTTTGTGTAGTAGTGTGTTTGTGTGTGTTGTAGTGTGTTTGTTTGTGTAGTAGTGTGTGTTTGTGTGTAGTAGTGTGATTTTGTTTGTGTGTGTGTGTGTGTGTTGTAGTGTGTTTGTTTGTGTAGTAGTGTGTTTGTGTGTGTTGTAGTGTGTTTGTTTGTGTAGTAGTATGTTTGTTTGTGTAGTAGTGTGTGTGTGTAGAGTGGTGTGTTGTAGTGTGTTTGTTTGTGTAGTAGTCTGTTTGTGTGTGTTGTAGTGTGTTTGTTTGTGTTGTAGTGTGTTTGTTTGTGTAGTAGTGTGTGTTTGTGTAGTAGTGTGTTTGTTTGTGTAGTAGTGTGTTTGTTTGAAAGTTTGAATGTGGAAGAATGGATAGGTTGTGTGTGTGTGTGTGTGTGTGTTCGTTCGTTTGTGGATGTCGGTATTTTGTGTGTATATGTGTATATTATAGCTTGAATGTGCCTGTTATGTGCGTGTCGGGTGTGTTTGCGTGTGTACTTGTGTTTACTTTGCGTGTGTGTGTGTTTGCATAAGTTTGATTTTCTTCTGCGAGTGTGTGGGTTGTATGAGAGTGTCGTTTTGTAGGATTTGTGTGTGTTGCTGTGTTTCAATGTGGGTGGTCGAATATGCTGATATTTAAGAGAGAGAGAGTGAGAGAGTGAGAGTGTGAGAGTGAGAGTGTGAGAGTGAGAGTGTATGTCTGTCTGTCCGACAGTGTGTATGTGCTAATTTTTACTGCCGTGGTCCTGTATATGGCACACCGCATTTGTTACCCCTTCGTTAATCATAAGTGTTTTATAAAAGCCTATCTAAGTGTCGAGCGATCACTAATGGCGTCAATATAATGAACACCTATCCAATGTTGCCAACTTAGATACTTTCCCGCTAGATCTGTTGCCAATTTATCTACTTTCCCGCTATATCTAGAGTTTTTACTTCTGTCTATAGGCAAGTTTTTACATCTAGCTAAATGTATTCTAACGATATTCTGGAAATTTGAGTAATTTAGAGTGATATTGTAGGGATTGAGGCCTTATTCTAGGGATTTTCGGCATATATTTACTATCTCGCGGACTTTATTTGAACTTGGTTGAGCCCGAGAACTTTCATTCTTCTACTGTACTTCTCACTTCTCAGCTTGTTCTTCCTCTGTCCAATTACTCTTCTTTCCTATTTGACTCCAGCCATCTGGTCTGGATTTGGTAACCTTGCCTGTCCCCTCCTCCTCTGCTTCTTTGATAATCCAACCACTTAAATACTCGTCTGGGATTTTATGACACAATGTTTAACACACTCGCCCACCCACGCGTGTGGACACACACACTGATGCACACACACACACACACACACACACACACACACACACACACACACACACACACACACACACACACAAACACACACACAAGCTTCTTGGGCTGACCACCAGATGGAGAATGGTCGCTTTGGGGACTAACCAGAATATTTTTTAGGACAAACATACATATACAGTACATACAAACTTTCTTCTACTCAACATCTGAGCTCTGGAACTCTCTCCCAGAATCAGTCTTTCCCTCTTCCTATGACTTAAATTGCTTCAAACTCCGTGTGTCCAGGCATTTTGGCTCGAACGTCCCTTGATTTTGGCCCTGTCACTCTTTCAACTATGGGGGAGGCACTCGCTATAGGCAGTTATGCCTTTTGCCTCCCTCAATCACATAGAAAAAAAAAAAAAAAAAAGATTATGCGTTGTACACTATTAACAGCCATTAGTATGATTTTTGAAACGGTGTTTGTTTGTTTAATTCGTAGCATATTCGCCCTTTGTAAACTTAAAAATAGATTTCTCTGAATGCCTCAAACCTGTGTACAAAATATTTTGTTGTTTCAGTTCCTTTATTCAGAGGTTTATGAAGTTAATAATTCATTCAATGTAAGTTTCTTAGAAGTGTTTGACATACAGTATATAGCGTTTAAACCTCACGTAGAGTAGAATATTATAATAGTCCATAAAATATGATAGGCTTTACCAAGACCAATAATATTGGTCTTGGGGAAGGTCTCAGGCTTATCTTTACTGCCGCTACGGTACGAAAACGTCTACATGTAACAGGACTTCTTAATTCGGCTGTCTCAATTTCGCCATTCCCTTTCACTTTATTACTATATCACAAGAAGCATGATTACATTTTCATCTAAATAGAACGTTCTATAAATAATTGATGTTATATATTATCGCAAGACGAACAGTTTTTACAAGAAATTAACAGAAGCTCGGAAAAATTTAGTAAGCTGTCGATATAGTTTTTGGATAGGAAAAGGACAATTGTCTTTCCACGGCAGGGTATAAAAATAAACTTTATTTGTATTTAACAGGGTTATTGGTTGCTTGCACGTGTGAGTTTGTTTGTGGGGAAAGGTGTTTACTTTCCAAGCAATTTCTGGATTATCATATATATATTTTTTTTTTCTCGCCATGTGTAATGATTTTAGGGTTATAGTTGATACATATATTAATTGTGTGTGCACAAATAGATATGTTACTACCAAACAAAAAAAAACACACATTTGTGAATGGAGTGTCTTTTAAACGAAGTTGGTTATATTGTTGGGTTGCCAAGTAAATTACCACTTGTCCTATTGTCTTTCTGCAATCCGACAATTATCCGACTGGTGGTCACCACAAGAAGCTTGTGTGTGGGGCTTCTAATTCAGTATAAATGAGTATAAATTACTTAATTAGGGTAAAGGCTATTATTATAAGAGTTTCACATTACCTATTAGAAACGAATAGAAGTTTAAATACAATGGAATACGTTCAGGGAGCCCACCTCGCTTTTGTTCTCTTTATCTCTCTCTTTCTTTGGCTTGCATCCATTTGGCCCCATTCAACCAACTGTTTTAAGACGTTTATCCCCATGGTCTATTTATTTGTTTATTATGGTCTATTTATTCAGTCTATTTATTTATTGGCCACCCCTTCGGGGATCACGGCGTCAGACAATAGATAGATAGATAGATAGATTTTTTTTAGTTTCCTCCCTAGACCTCCAACAAGCTTAAAATCACACTCCCTAGAGGCCTAGACCCCCTTTCAAGAAAAATTTGTAAATTTTTCGGTAGAACAATGTCCCGGCCGGAGGCCGGTTCCTCTTAAATTACAGGCTTGCTATCGCTCGCCAGGAAAAATGTAATCACCTAAAAGGCACGAAAGGTCTTGAAATTAAGAAAAATGGGGTGAAATTTCTTAAAATCACCAAACTAATGATCCAAACGTCTTAAAATCTCAAAAGTAATGGGACTAAACATGAAGGAGAAAGGGGGTCAAAAAATCTCCTGGCATATTATAAAGTATACAACGCCCCCGGAATCAAGTAACTAGCAAAATATAATCCCGACCAATCTTGTTGCCAGGGTGATGGAGTCGACCGTTCTGCCAGCGATTATTGAATGAAATAAGAGCACATAATCTCGAGAAAATCTCATAAATAATCCGCCCCCCGCGCCGTAAATCCCCCGCTAACTGTAATAAAATCTCCAGGATTATTATGCCGTAAACGCCCTCAGTAGCGAGCCGGATCTTAAGGGGATATTTTTTTTTTTTTTTTTTTTTTTTTTTTTTCTTCTATTCATTCAGTTATTCATATATTTATTTTAGTTTTCTCCCTAGAACTCCAACAAGCTTAAAATTACACCCACTATAGGTCCCCTTTCAAGATAAATTTGTACATTTTTAGGTAGAAAAATTTCCCGGCCGAAGGCCAGTTCTTCTTAAATTACAGGCTCGGTATTGCTCGCCAGGAAAACAGTCACCTAAATGTCACGAAAGGTCTTGAAATTGACAAAAATTGGGTGAAATTTCTTAAAATCACCAAACTAATGGGCCGAACGTCTTAAAATCTCAAAAGCAATGGATCTAAGTATGAAGGAGAAAGGGGGCCAAACAATCTCCTGGAATATTTTACGGTAAACGCCCCCGGAATTAAGTAGCTAGCAAAATATAATCCCGATCAATCTTGGCTGGGTGATGTACTCGACCGTTCTGCCAGCGATTATTGAATATAAAAAAAGGCACATCATCTCGAGAACATCTCACAAATAATCCGCGCCGTAAATCCTCCGCTAACTGTAATATAATCTCCGGGATTATTAGACCTAACCCTCGGTATCAAGTATCGAGCCGGATCTTAACAACCCGCAGAGTGCCAGACAATTTTTGACCCTATGCATCTGCCAGTGCCAGAGGATTTTTTATTTTTATTTTTTTGGCTAAATCTATCAAGTTGGGTGAGAAAGGAAGGATAATGGTAAAAAAAACACTCCCCTTGTCCATTTTCGCCAGAAATCAGGTTCCCGATGGTCCCGAATGTAGCTGACATTTTCAGAGTAAATCATCGACTTTTATGGTATCGGAACGTATAGGTAGGAGGGTGGTGGGAGGGTGGTTTGGGGGATGGTGGGCGGAAGGTAGAAGCGTAATTGACTCGTGTTACAAATATGAAGCAGATTGGTTAGGTAGTTTCGCCACCACAGATTTTCCTTTTTATCCTTTTCTTCGTACGAATACGCTGGAAGTGGGTGGTGGGAGGCGGTTGGGGGTGTGGTGGGGGGAAGGCAGAAGGGTAAGGGACTTGTCACACAAATATGGAACCGATTGGTGCAGTCGTTTCGCCGCCACATATTTTCCTTTTTTTTCCTTGTGAGGCGACCGATAGTCAGCGAGTGGGTGGGGGGAGGGGGTTGTGTTGGTGGTGACATGAAGCCAGAAGGGTAAGGTAAATGTGGTAGAAATATGAAAGCCATAGGTGCAGTCGTTTCGCTGCTACGATTTGTTTTCGGCGAGTCCGTATATATACGGACCTGGCACTGGGCGTGACAAAACCCTAGTCCGTATATATACGTTCTGGCACTCAGCGGGTTTTAAGGAGGGATCGGGATGGACGTATTTATACGCTTATTTATTTGTATCTTCATTATCTTTTTTTAGTTTCCTCCCTAGACCTCCATCAAGCTTAAAATTACACCCCTTAGACCCCCTTTCAAGATAAATTTGTACATTTTTCGGTAGAAAAATTTCCCGGCCCATGGCCGGTTCCTCTTGAATTACAAGCTCGCTTTCGCTCGCCAGGAAAAAAAATCAGCACCTAAATGACACGAAAAGTCAGAATACTGACAAAGAAATGGCACGAAAGGTCTTAACATTGACAGAAATGTGGCCAAGCTTGTGGGACGAACGTATTAAAATCTCAAAAACAACCCATAAATAATCCGCCCCCCGCGCCGTAAATCCTCAGCTAACTGTAATAAAACCTCCGGGATTATTATGCCATAAACGCCCTCCATATCAAGTATCGAGCCGGATCTTAAGGGGGGGATGATCTGTTTTTGTTCTGTCCTTTTCTATTTTGTTCTGGCTTGTATCCATTTGGCACCATTCAGCCTACTGTTTTAAGACGTTTATCCCCATCCAGGTGTCAATTTTTTATTTTTGTTTGACAGCAGGCTAAATTTGTAAATTTTTCGAAAGAAAAATTTCTCCGGCGAAGCCGGATTTCTTCATATAATGCTGGCGCGCTATCGTTCGCTAGGAAGAAATCGACACCTAGATGGGGATAAGCGTCTTAAAATAGTTGGCTGAACGGGGCCGAATGGATACAAGCCAGAGAAATAGAGAAAAGGACAGACATAACAAAAAGCAGGTCACCCCCCTTAATGAAAACATGAAGGGAAGATTATGGCCTCACACCTATCAAGCTTTAGTTGTACAGTCACGCTCAAAAGTTACGCTCTACGACATATATTTTGGCCTTAAATGTTCACGCTCTATTAGTTTGGAGATTTGAAAGACGCTTTGCCCCATTAGTTTAGCGAAAATAAGACACTTCACCCCATTCAAGTGTCTGGGCGAGCGAGAGCAAGATTGTGACTTTGAAGACATCATTCTGTGGAAGTAGGTACAGTCGTGGTTATTAATATTGATACATATATTTTCAAACCTGTTTCGGGTTGAGATGAAACACCATAATGCTATTTCATGTGGTTGGGGGAAGGGGGCTAGGAATCATCTGGTTGGGGGAAGGGGGCTAGGAATCATCTGGTAGGGGGAAGGGGGCTAGGAATCATCTGGTTGGGGGAAGGGGGCTAGGAATCATCTGGTTGGGGAAGGGGGCTAGGAATCATCTGGTTGGGGGAAGGGGGCTAGGAATCATCTGGTTGGGGGAAGGGGGCTAGGAATAATCTGGTTGGGGGAAGGGGGCTAGGAATCATCTGGTTGGGGGAAGGGGGCTAGGAATCATCTGGTTGGGGGAAGGGGGCTAGGAATCATCTGGTTGGGGGAAGGGGGCTAGGAATCATGTGGTTGGGGGAAGGGGGCTAGGAATCATCTGGTTGGGGGAAGGGGGCTAGGAATCATCTGGTTGTGGAAGGGGGCTAGGAATCATATGGTTGGGGGAAGGGGGCTAGGAATCATATGGTTGGGGGAAGGGGGCTAGGAATCATATGGTTGGGGGAAGGGGGCTAGGAATCATATGGTTGGGGGAAGGGGGCTAGGAATCATATGGTTGGGGGAAGGGGGCTAGGAATCATCCTCCCGTTGTAAACTTTACCTACTAGACGAGACAGAGCAAGGGGCGAGGGAATGCGAAGGTGGTCCCGGACCCTAAGAATTGGAGCTTTAAATGTTGCTTCAGTTCTGTCTCGTGTCGGCTTACCCCGGGTATATACATACATACATACATACAGACATACATTTGTATTTTGGAGTTTCCTTTACAATTTTCAAAGCTTCATAATGTAGCAGTAAATGTTCGCAACTGTACATATTGAGCTTGGAGGGGTCTGGTTACTCGTTTGAAGGAATCCTGGGAAGGCGTTATTTGTTAGACTAAGGAAGCAACTAAAACCTATTGCTTGTAAATGATTAAAAAAAAAAAAAAAATCCTCCATAATAAACAAAATATCATTACCCACAAAACGTCGGATCAGATAGTGTTAACTTTATGACACAACACCGGATCAATCAGGCAGCACTGGTCGCCCAATACAGCCACCCCCTAAAGGGGAGGCAGACCGTTTTTCTGGACCCCCTTCTCCCTAATGTTTAGCCCCACTAGTTTTGAGATTATAACACGTTCGGCCCATTACTTTGGCGATCTTGACACCTTTCGCCCCATTTCGTTGTCAATGTTAAGACCTTTCGTGGCATTTAGGTGTCGATTATTTCCTGGCGAGCGATAGCGAGCCTGCAATTTGAAGAGGAACCGACCTTCGGCCGGGAAATTTTTCTACCGAAAAATTTACAAATTATCTTGAAGGGGGGTCTAGGGGGTGTTTTTCTAAGCTTGATGGAGGTCTAGGGAGGAAACTAAAAACATATATGAATACATGAATTAATAGACCAAACAAACGGCCAGTCTCCCCTTAAGCTGGTATCACACGAGCACTTTTCCCGGCAATTTTCGATGACTAATTTTGTTCTCGCAATATTTTGAGGCTCTTTCTCATTATAATCGCAAACTAGAGTGAAGGTATATTATGATTAGAGGATTTTTTTTTTTATATAGCCTATATATTACTTAAAAGTTGAAGATGCCAGTGTACAATTGCCCGTAACAGTCGTAGGGAGGATCAGTAAGAGACATGAGAAAAGAAAAAAGAGGTGACAGGAGACAAATATATAACAGTTCACCCACAAAAAGCATGCACACAAGCATTCAAAAGCACCAATCACTCATCAGCCCCCTAAATCAATGGCTTCACCTCAGATGTTATACTTTCTGACAAGATCTCTTCACATCAACATCTGGGATAAAGACATTCCAGGTTTGTCATTTAAGGGGAGATTTCCACTTGAGGGATTTATTTCTTGACTCCTTTCTCCCTCATGGTTAGCCCCATTGCTTTTGATATTATAAGACGTTCGCCCTATTAGTTTGTCGATTCTAAGAACTTTCGCTCCATTTCTGTCAATGTTAAGACTTTTCGTGCCATTTAGGTGTCGATTTTTTCCTGGCGAGCGATAGCGAGCCTGTAATTTAAGAGGAACCGGCCTTCGGCCGGGACATTTTTCTACCGAAAAATGTACAAATTTATCTTGAAAGGAGGGGTCTAGGGGCTGTAATGTTAAGCTTGATGGAAGTCTAGCGAACTAACTAAAAACCTCCCCTTAAAAGAGTCCAGATACCTTTATGTACTCTCTCTAACAAACTTCCTCCATTCATTCCTGTAAATTTCTAATTATTTTGCTTCAACCATTCCCTTTTCACGATTTGACACACATTCTGACACCGTAACAATTGACCGATAAAGAACTCGTGTGACACCGCCTTAAGAGAACGTTCAGAAACTTGCAGTGTCCCCATAAAATATGAAAATGGTAAATAATGGACTCCACTCTACAGCCTAACTTAAGAACCTTGAAATACCTTTTCATTCATATATAATATATACAGTATATATATATATATATATATATATATATATATATATATATATATATATATATATATATATAGTATATATATATATTAAATCCCTCATTAAATAGTACCCAATCAGCTGCTCCATTATAACAAAAAAGTCATTACACAAATGCCCTAACCTATCACCAAGGCTTAATAAATTTTGATAGGATTTGACCTCTAATATTGCTGTTTAGTTCGACTTAGATAATACACAATCTATGTTTGTTTTTCATTTAACCCCTTCAGCACCATGACGCCTTTTTGCCTTTGATTCTGGGTAAATTTAGATGATTTTATGCAGTTCAAGAAGTTCCCATGTTACGAAACAGATTTATTGATAGCGTATTTACCAATTTGAATAGTATAGGTAGATTACAAACAAAAGCAAATCGTCTCATGGTAAGCAGAATATGATGAAATATACATAATGGTGTTGAAGAGGTTGATGGAATTTAAATATTCTTACATAACATTGTGATTATTGTAATTAATATTAAGAACTAATTATTGTATTTCTCAATTAAAAGCTGCCTTGATTATGACTTATGCATTACTAGTAACATGGGTACCAAACTAAAGATGTTCCTGACAACACTCTTCATCTGTTTCCTCTTGAGATTATGGTTCCCTAGGACAGGCAGGTACGAACAAAGATACAGGGACATACAGACATGTACAGAAGAGCTAAAAAAAAAAAAAAAAAAAACACAGATGCATGCTGTAGCTAGGCAAAAAGTATTATTATACAAAAATAAAATTAATAAAGGACAAATAGGTCCAGAATACATATTTCCAGACAGCTCTCTTTGCATATCACTACATCCTTTAGCAGTGAATATACAAGAATGCCAACTAAGAAGACTAGGTACAGAACACATAATTCCAGACAGATCTCTTTATTTAACTATACATTCTTTAGCAAAGCCTATAAAAGAATGCAAACTTAAAGGAACACACGAATGGACCCCCCTCTCTCTCTCTCTCTCTCTCTCTCTCTCTCTCTCTCTCTCTCTCTCTCTCTCTCTCTCTCTCTCTCTCTCTCTCTCTCTCTCTCTCTCTCTCTCTCTTCTCTCTTCTCTCTCTCTCTCTCTCTCTCTCTCTCTCTCTCTCTCCCTCTCTCTCTCTCTCTCTCTCTCCCCCCCCCCCCTCCTCTCCGCTGTTAACGGACTCTACAATTTACTATTTAGGGACACAGGTCGGGAGCGGTGGGTTCGTAAACGTCTAGTGAGGGTGAGTTATCGGTAGGGGGTTAACAACGTCCTTCACAACATAGGGGAGTTAACTGCCCTATTTGGCTGGCTATCTCCGCTTAGGGGGTTGATTTTTTTTTAGATATTTTGTATTATCTTCGTCAACGAAATTGGAGGAGGTTTTGCTTTTGCCTCTGTTTTATTGTTGTGTCTGTCTGTCCTTCCCAGATCCTCATATGCTGATGACTACCCTACACTATATAACTAATTTTTCACATAACCAAGCATGCAGTCAATCCAAAAGTCACGTAATGAAGCCATAGAACGTCTATCTTCTGATCTATCAATTATTTCTGATTGGGGCAGAAACAATTTGTTATTCTCAATGCCTCCAAGACCCAATTTCTTCATTTAACTTCCCGCCGCAAGCTTCCACAAAACTATCAATTATTCTTCAACAATACACAAATCAACCGTTGACCTTCTCTCTATTTTCTTGGTATATCTTTTTCATCCGACCTTTCATGGAAAGATCACTTTACCACTCTTGCTAAGACAGCTTCCCAGAAGTTAGGTGTGATAAACAGTCTCCGTGTGTTCTTCACACCCGCGCAGCTTCTTACTCTGTATAGGGGCACAGTGCGCCCATGTATCGACTATTGTTTGCAATTGTGGGGAGGTTCTACCCATACCGCCCTTCTCGAAAGAGTAGAGTCAAAAGCATTTCGCTTCATCAACTCACTTCCTCCTACTAGTTCCCTACAATATCTTCCTACACACCGCAATGTTGCACCTCGTTCACTCTTCTATCGCTATTACAACAATCAGTGTTCTTCAGAGCTCTCACAGTGCATACCCCCTCCCTTGCGGCAAGTTTGAGGCACCTGCTTTTCAACGCAGTCCCACTCCAATTATGTCCAGCCCTCCAACCCAAGAAGTGGCAATTTGTCTCAATCATTCTTCTATTCAACGGGTGAACTCTGGAACTTTCTCCGTCAATCAATCTTTCCTTCATCCTATGACTTATACTACTGTAAACCTTGTGTGTCCAGGCATGTTGACCCCAACTTCCCATGAATTTTGCTCTCTGTCACTCTTTTGGCTTTCGGGGAGACACTCGTTACAGGCAGCCTGCCATCATACACATAGAACAAAAATTCAAGATAACTAAAAAAGTTATCACCTGATTTTCGCGAAATTTGGTAGTCAGATAGGATATCCGTCAAAGAAGAAGTGATTTAATTTAGGTGTTCAATAAAACGCATACCTCCGCCAACGTAGACGGTTCACAAAGATATGAACCGATTCCTACGATATTTGGTGGACAGATAGGACATGCACCAAGGAAAAAGTGTTTCCATTTAGGAGACGGTCGGTTGATCGCATAATTATCCGCCAGCGTAGGCGGAGATCTGCGATCTCCAAATAAAAAAATAAAAAATAAAACTCAGAAACAAAAGTTAACCCTATTTGATGCAACGTCTTCGGAGTTCATTCGGTATTGTTTTATGATTAAATCCGCCAACGAAGTTGGAGGAGGTTATGTCTTTGCCTACGTGTGTGTGTCTGTTTGTTTTTCTCTCTGTCTGCAAACAAGATATCTCAAATGAATATGTACCGATGTTCACCAAATTTGTTGGTCAGAGAGGATATGCGCCAAGGATGAAATGATTCCATTTAGGAGGCGGTAGGTAGAACGCATACCTCTGCCAGTGTAGGCACTGGCATGCGCTCTCCCGAGTGCCCCTCTACTTAATGTTGTTGTCGATTGTTTTTGTAATTTGCTTAGACCGTATTATTTTTTAGTTTACCCCCAGATCCCGTGGAAGTTAAATGTGTGCCTTTTTCCCCTAGATTGTAGGCTTGATATCGCTCGCCCAGCAAAAATCGTCACACCTGAATGGGGTGAAATGTCTTTTAATCGGCAACAAATATGTCCTTACAAATGAAGTGAAACCGGGGGGGGGGGGGGGGGTCCAAATAGACCAGCTCGCATCAGAGAGGTATAAAAGATGGACATCATTTACCTAACAATGTCCTTCACAACATAGGGGCAGTTGAGGGGGGTCACTGTTTTGTTTTAATCTTTCTCTCCTTTTCTCTCTTTCCCTGTCTTGTATCCATTCGCCCTCATTCAGCTAACTGTTTTAAGACGTTTATCACCATCCAGGTGTCGATTTCTTCCTGGCGAGCGATAGTGAGCCAGCATTGTATGGAGAAATCCGGCTTTGTCGGAGACATTTTTCTATCGAAAAATATAAAAAATTAGCTTGCTGTGAAAACAAAAATACATATATGCTGGCTCGCTTCCGCTCGCCAGGAAAATATTGACACCTGGATGGGGGTAAACGTCTTAAAACAGTAGGCTGAATGGGGCCGAATGGATACAAGCCAAAGAGAGAGGGAGAGAAAGATTAAAACACCGAGGTGAGCACCCTTAACAACCCTATTTGGCTACCTATACGGATTTAAGAGTTTTGTTAAAGGTGGATTATTACAACTTTCGAGCGATATTCAACTACTTAAGACGAACACTTTAGCGGCCAAGTTATCAAAGCCACATTATCCGAATTAAAAATGAGTTAAAATCTAATCTACTATCTGACAATAAACTCATTTAAATTAGGCTCTAAACCTTCGTAAAAGAAATAAGCATAAACAAATAGTGATGTTTCTGTAATTGAACGAAATGTGTTCCTTTTACACCAAATTAGCATTCAGTTACTTTATCTTCGTTCGATTTGAGGTTGGAAGCACTCTCGTCATGAATACAAAGGGTTAGAGCTCCTAATAAAAAGGGTTAGAGCTCCTAATAAAAAGGGTTAGAGCTCCTAATAAAAGGGTTAGAGCTCCTAATAAAAAGGGTTAGAGCTCCTAATAAAAAGGGTTAGAGCTCCTAATAAAAAGGGTTAGAGCTCCTAATAAAAAGGGTTAGAGCTCCTAATAAAAAGGGTTAGAGCTCCTAATAAAAAGGGTTAGAGCTCCTAATAAAAAGGGTTAGAGCTCCTAATAAAAAGGGTTAGAGCTCCTAATAAAAAGGGTTAGAGCTCCTAATAAAAAGGGTTAGAGCTCCTAATAAAAAAGGGTTAGAGCTCATAATAAAAGGGTTAGAGCTCCTAATAAAAAGGGTTAGAGCTCCTAATAAAAAGGGTTAGAGCTCCTAATAAAAAGGGTTAGAGCTCCTAATAAAAAGGGTTAGAGCTCCTAATAAAAAGGGTTAGAGCTCCTAATAAAAGGGTTAGAGCTCCTAATAAAAAGGGTTAGAGCTCCTAATAAAAAGGGTTAGAGCTCCTAATAAAAAGGGTTAGAGCTCCTAATAAAAAGGGTTAGAGCTCCTAATAAAAGGGGTTAGAGCTCCTAATAAAAAAGGGTTAGAGCTCCTAATAAAAAGGGTCTATTAATTCATATGTTCCTTAGTTTTCTCGCTAGACCTCCATCAAGCTTAGAAAAACAACCCCTAGGCCCCCTTTAAGATAAATGTGTAAATTTTTCGGTAGGTAAATTTCCCGGCCGAAGGCTGGTTCCTCTTAAAATTTCAGGATCGCTATCGCTCGCCAGAAAATAATCGACACCTAAATGGTACGAAAGGTCCTAAAATTGACAACGAAATTGGGCGAAAGGTGTTAAAATCGCCAAACTAATGGGCCGAACGTCTTATAATCTAAAACATAGGGGCTAAAAATGAGGGAGAAGAAAGTCCAGAAAAACGGTCTGCCTCCCCCTTAAATATGATAACTTGTAGTAACGGATGCAAGGCGCCTGTACAGTCATGTGTAGCCGGTAATTATTAGCTTTCCGTGTGACGCCGGTTTTGTCTTTACTGTGCATAGCTTGTTTGTTTATTTTTTACTTTATTTCGTAGTTAAGGGGAGGAAGACCGTTTTTGTGGACCCACTTCTCCCGAATGTTTAACCCCAGTAGTTTTGAGATTATAAGACGTTCGGCCCATTAGTTTGGCGATTTTAACACCTTTCGCCTCATTTCGTTGTACATTTTAAGACCTTTCGTGCCATTTAGGTGTCGATTTTTTCCTGGCGAGCGATAGCGAACCTGAAATTTTAAGAGGAACCGGCCTTCGGCCGGGAATTTTCTTTACCGAAAAATTTAAAACAAAATCTTAAAGGGGGTGTTTTTCTAAGCATGATGGAGGTCTAGTGAGGAAACTAAGAAATGAAGGAATGAATGACCAAACAAACGGCCCGTCTCCCCTTAAATATTGATGTACATTTTCCATGCATTATTGAAATTTGCATTATGCTTCGAAATTATTAGAACTACCTAGACATATTCAGTAATTTAATGTCTTTATGATAAGTGTAATGCTTATTGCCATATGCATGTAAAAAACTGTTAGGTAATAATACAAATAATTACAGATTGCTTTATTTGTAATACTTATGCAATCCAATAATGTATTCTAATTTAATATATTAGTATCATACATACAATTATAAAAGATTGATTACTTAGCAGAGAGGTTAACACATACAGTACTAGAGTAAAGCCTTCCTTCCTCAGACTATTAATATAATATATATAAATATAAAAGTAAGATTGCTTAGCATAGCGGTTCACCCTTTTGGAATTCAGTGAGACATTGTTGTATTATACGCTGGTTATCGTTTGGAGATTTTTTTCAGCTTAGGAAGAAGCTATGCGAGTTATAAAGTAAACCATGAGTGATTTTGGCTCTTTGATTTATAGAGGTCCATTCTAAACTGCACATAATCGCCCACTGATAGCTGAAGCAAGCGGTCAAAACCCAGTCATAATCCTCAAGGGGTTAACATAAAGAGTAAAGCCCAGCCTTATATAGCAGTAGGGCAGCGGGTTTTTGCCAAGGAAAGTATAAATCTGTTATCACCAACAAATAAATCAGCCACCACACTCTCCGCTGGCAGCCCAAGTACAGGCACAGTCTATAGCGGCGTCCATTTCCCCCATGTTTAGCCCCATTACTATATAAAGACGTTCACACGATTATTTTGTCGATTTTCAGACTTTTCCCCCATTTCTTTGTCGACTTTTATGACATTTCATGCTATTTGGGTGTCGATTTATTCCTGGCGAGCGGTAGTGAGCCTGCAATTTAGAATGAAGCGGCCATCGGCCGGGTAAATTTTGTCTACCGAAAAAATGTACAATTTATCATGAGAGGGTTTATTGAGATCGTATTTATCATGAGAGGGTTTATTGAGATCGTATTTATCATGAGAGGGTTTATTGAGATCGTATTTATCATGAGAGGGTTTATTGCGATCGTATTCACTCCTTTGAGTCCTAGAGGTAGATTGTCAGGTAAACAAAAATCGCCTAATGGTAACCAGAATAAGATGCAATTACGTCACCGTGTTGAAGGGTATTAAAAGTAAATCTGTTATCACCAACAAATAAATCAGCCCCTCACACTCTCCACTGGCAGCCGGAGTACAGGCACATACTATAGTTGTGTTCTCGTTCCAGAATGCTAGGTTTGTTTACTCGTCTAGCATTAACCCCTTCATTACCGGCGACGTCTTTTCATTTAATTCTAGCTACATTTAGACGATTTTGTACATTTTAAGAAGAATATGTGGTAGTAGAAAGGGTTAGGTGAGATAGTTCGAAACCTGTTAATTGTCTAATCGTCTAATAGTTGCTGGGATAGAATTAAAAATATGTTGCCGGTACGGAAGGGGTTAATAGAAACAATATATTAACCCCTTCAGCATTATGTCGTTATTCTCTCTATATTCAGGTTACCATTAGACGATTCTATTTAGCTGAAAATCTATCTTAAGGACTCACATGGGTAAATACGATTTCAATAAACCTTCTGAAATGCCTTCTTAAGGGGAGACTGACCGTTTGTTTGGTCTATTAATTAATGTATTCATATATATTGTTTAGTTTCCTCCCTAGACCTCCATCAAGCTTAGACAAACACCCTCTAGACCCCCCTTCGAGATAAATGTGTACATTTTTCGGTAGACACATTTCCCGGCCGAAGGCCGGTTCCTCTTAAAATTGCAGGCTCGCTATTGCTCGCCAGGAAATAATCGACACCTAAATGGCACGAAAGGTCTTAAAATTGACAACAAAATGGGGCGAAAGGTGTTAAAATCGCCAACTAATGGGCCGAACGTATTATAATCTCAAAACTAGTGGGGCTAAACATTAGGGAGAAGTGGGTCCAGTAAAACGGTCTTCCTCCCCTTAACCTGCATAACATCGAATAATTTTAGCCAGCATTAAAGGTAAACAAGTGTCATCGTGCTGAAGGGGTTAAGCACTATAATACCAACGACCGAAAAGCTATAGTCAGTTTGGTTGAGTTGTTTCATTGTTCAAGAGATTAAAATAATAATTAATATATAAAGTCGAAATACAACTTTTGACGGTGCCTGTACAGTCGTTGCCATGAACACTTTAACACCTACTCATGATGAAGTCTAGACTTAAAACATTGACCAGTGAAACCCTAACAATGGCTCAATCAGTACTATATGGTCTATTAACTAAGAGGCAACCTACATTGTCAGAAGTGAATGCCTAATTTGTTGTAGCAAAATTAGTACACTTAAGAACATAAGAACATAAGAAAATGGGAGTCTGCAGAAAGCCGATTGGCCTAAGCAAGGCAGATCCCTGTCCCACACAACCCCAATTACAAAGCCCAATTATAGGCTTAACACTCTAATACCCTGAGGATCATCTTACCAAACCGGTTAGAGATTAACGCAGGATTACGGGGTCTGCAGAGCGCTGATTGGCCCAACCCGGCTGATCCCCCTTCACACCCAACCCTTCTCGTCCATATGCTTATCCAATTTTTTCTTAAAGCTCCCTATCGTTCTTGATCCCACTATATCACTTGGTAGCCTATTCCACCCATCTACAACTCTGTTACCAAACCAATATTTGCCTATATCTTTTCTGAAACGAAATTTATCTAATTTGAAACCATTGGTACGAGTTCTTTCGCTATCACTGAGCTTTAGTACATTTGTCATGTCCCCTTTGTTAATCCCACTAACCCACTTGAACACCTCTATCATATCCCCTCTAACTCTGCGTCTCTCTAACGAATGTAAACCTAATTTCTTCAACCTTTCTTCATACGGAAAATTTCTAATATTATGGATCATTTTTGTCATTCTACGCTGAATTCTCTCCAATGAATCTATGTCCATTCTGTAATAAGGACACCAAAATTGGACAGCATAATCCATATGGGGTCTCACTAATGACAAGTAAAGTTTTAAGATAACATCAGCAGTTCTGTTACTCACACTCCTAGAGATGAACCCGAGAATCCTGTTTGCCTTATTACGAACGCTTATACACTGTTTTCTAGGCTTCAAATCATTGCTAACAAACACACCTAGATCTTTCTCGCAGTCTGAATTTTCTAATTCTAAATTAGCTAGTTTATATTTAACATTTGTTTGCATCTTCCCTATCTTTAATACCTTGCATTTGTCAATGTTAAACTTCATCTGCCAATTTACTGACCATTCATGTAAGGTATCTAGATCCCTTTGGAGGCACTCTATATCGCTATCTGAATCAATTGATCTCCCCATTTTAGTATCGTCTGCGAATTTACTTATCCTACTAGTTATACCTAAATCTAGGTCATTTATGTATATAAGAAACAACAGGGGACCTAATACCGATCCCTGGGGGACACCACTTTTGACTGCTCCCCACTCTGACTTGGTACCATTTATGCTGACTCTCTGTTTCCTACCAATTAGCCATGACCTAATCCATCCCAACAACGACCCTCCTATTCCATGTGCCTTAACCTTTCTCATCAA
Source organism: Paralithodes platypus (assembly GCA_032716605.1). Taxonomy (NCBI): domain Eukaryota; kingdom Metazoa; phylum Arthropoda; class Malacostraca; order Decapoda; family Lithodidae; genus Paralithodes; species Paralithodes platypus. The sequence goes on along the minus strand of CM064488.1, from coordinate 15,689,393 downwards.
TCTCTCATGAGGGACTCTGTCGAAAGCTTTACTGAAATCTAAATATATAATATCATATGACTTGTCACTATCTACTGCTTCATATACCTCTGAGAAAAAGCTAAGCAAATTAGTAAGGCACGAACGTCCCTGAGTGAATCCATGCTGAGAAGAATTTATTAAGTTAAATTTTACTAAGTGGCTTCTAATTTTCCTAGCAATAATAGACTCTAGCAACTTTCCTATGATTGATGTGAGACTAATGGGACGGTAATTGGATGCTATCGATTTATCACCTTTTTTTAAGATCGGAACTACATTTGCAAGCTTCCAAGCTTCTGGAACTAAACCTGTTTCTACTGACTTGTTAAATATAAATGCTAATGGACTACTTAACTCATCTCTGCATTCTTTTAATACTCTAGCATATACCTCGTCAGGACCAGGCGATTTTTGAGGTTTCAGTCTGTCAATTTCCTTAAGCACATCATTTCTACTTATACTAACTGTACTTAACATATTTTCTATACTATCACTATATACCATATTGACTTCTGGAATCTGTGCCAAATTTTCATTAGTGAAAATGGAAAGAAACTGACTATTTAATGTACTGCACATTTCCAAATCATTTTCTGTTATTTCTCCTATTGAAGTTTTTAGGGGGCCTATTACATCTCTAACTTTAGATTTATATAGTTGGTAAAAAGCTTTAGGGTTATTTTTTGAGTCGCTGGCTATCCTTATTTCATAATTTCTTTTTGCTTTCCTGATTTCCTTTTTGACCTGTCTTGATAGAGTCTGATAGTATATATGTAAATGATTTTCACCTTTCTTTATTTTTCGATATATCCCTTTCTTTTTTCCTATAAGATCTATTAGCTTATTAGTCATCCATTTTGGTTGGTTCTGCGTCGATCTAAATCTTCTTTTAAGGATATATTTATTTTGAGCATTGTGGAGTGAAGCAATAAACTGGTTATATGTAGCTGGCAAGTTTAACTCTGGCATATCCTGACTTAATCGCTTAACAATAGGGTCCACCCTTAAGTCTCTTCTTAGCCCACCATAATCGGCTTTTCTGAAATCTGGGATAAGTGTCGTATTCTCTTTCGCATTCCCTGTCCATTGTATATTAAAATAAATAGATTTATGATCGCTATTTCCTAGGTGGTCACCAATCTCTACATTATTTATCATATGTTCATTGTTACGGAAAACTAAATCAAGAATATTAATACCTCTAGTCGGCGTATCTATGAATTGAAATAAAAAACTATCTTGTACTACCTCTATAAACTCTACTGAATCGGAGTCGCCTATTTGGTGCTGCCAATCAATGTTCGGAAAATTAAAATCCCCCATAATGCACACATTGCTAAACCTTGATGCTATTTTAATTTCCTCCCATAACGATTTTCCGCTATTTCTACTCATATTAGGCGGTCTATATATAACTCCAATAACTATGGTCTCACTACCTTCGTTAACCTCTACCCAAACACTTTCATTATCATTATTTAGTCTAATACCTGATTTAATACAGCTTTTTAATGTACTCCTGACAAACACTGCTATACCCCCGCCCCTCCTACTTGTTCGGTCATATTTAAACAAACTATATCCTGGAATATCAAATTCTGCTAAAAAATGCCTAGATTCTGTATTAATCCACGTTTCAGTTAGCGCTATTATGTCTATATTTTCTGTGCTAACGAGTGCTCTAAGTTCGTTCATTTTGTTACATAAACTCCTACAAAAGGGGTTAGAAGGGGTTAACCCTTCGAGTACCAGTGACGTGTGTTATATTTTATTCTAGCTTTATTTAGAGGATTGTGTGCAGTTTAGGAAGGATACATGGCAGCTAAAAGGAAACATTTATATAGTCTGTAGCCTTTTAATGGGTAGACGTCCTTCCTAAGCTGCACAAAATCGTCTAATAGTTGCCAGAATATAATAAAAAGGACGTCGCCGGTACTGTATGGGTTAACTGAACTATCTACTCAAATTATATCGCGATAGTGATTAAAACTTACTCCTATTATAGTTTGTGTTCTTTTATCAACATTCATATTTTACAGTATAGCCTCGTGTAACTCCGATGGGCTCGTGGGTTGTATATTCACCTATATTTTAATTGTGGATATCTCTGGAAACGAAATTGTGAATATAATTATCCATGCATCGACTAAAAAGCAATACATTTTATTTATTGACAAGCAAGTTCCATCCAAAAATCAATCCGGATACTTGTAATTGCATAAAAAAACAAAAAACAAAAAAACACATATGGTGACTGTACAAGGCCTCTTTAGGTTATGGAAATTTATCAGATAAAACATACGCAGATTCTAGTAGCCTAGCAAATGTTGGCGTAATTTTAAAGAATATACAAATAGATCCTGAAGAATCAACTAAAAAAATATCTATATATATATATATATATATATGCCAGACCTATGAGAGTTCCGTATGGAGTTCAGTGGTCTGGTTAATCTGCTCTACATAACTAACTATGCATCATACAGTATACAATTGTTTGTATCATGTGTTTCGTGTTACTTGATGTGCAATTAGCGTTTGCATTATTCCCGGTGAATGTAGTGTGCGTGTGTGTACCAGTAATACCATGTTAGTGCCAATTATCCATCTTCCTCCCACTATCCCTTCCAGACATTCCTTTGAGCGACTCAACCCACAATTTCCAGATACAGGATCAATTTACTTTGTTTGATAGGGATCTTTAAGCAACTTGCCTCAGACTTATTACTCAGCCTAAGAGAGAGAGAGAGAGAGAGAGAGAGAGAGAGAGAGAGAGAGATGAGAGAGAGAGAGAGAGAGAGAGAGAGAGAGAGAGAGAGAGAGAGAGAGAGAGAGAGAGAGAGAGAGAGAGAGAGAGAGAGAGAGAGAGAGAGAGAGAGAGGAGAGAGAGAGAGAGAGAGACAGAGAGAGAGAGAGAGAGAGAGAGAGAGAGAGAGAGAGAGAGAGAGAGAGAGAGAGAGAGAGAGAGAGAGAATATATATATGATATAAAGATGTGCTAATAGAACAAATTAAAATGCTTATGTGAAACAGAACAGAGAAGTAGTTTAATCTAGTATTTTTCTTATAAGAATTATTGTCCATCCTTGTAAGTCGGTTAAATTAGATAAGGTCAAGGTTAGGTCATGGTTATGGTAATGACAAGGTAAAATATGTTTAAGGGTTTTTTTCTGGGCCCCCTTCTGCCTCATACTTCTGCTCATTAGTTTTGAGTTTTTAAGAAGTCCTCTCTAACAGCTTGGCAATTTTGTAACCTTTCGCCTCACTCCTTTATTCAATTTTAAGACCTTTCGCTTCAATTCTTTGTCAATTTTAAGACCTGTCCTGACATTCAGGTGTACATTTTTTCCTGCAACATGAGAGGAATTGGCAATTTGACCTGGGAATTTTTCTACCGAATAACGTATATATTCATCCCGAATGGTGGTCTTTGGCGTATTTTTCACAAGCTTGATGGAGGTTTAGGAAAAAAAAAAAAACATATATTACTTAGAATCCCTAGTTTCTCCGCCAGTTATGCTTGGATGGCCTAATGTTAGCTATTGTATGGGCTTAAGGTAGGTGACCTGCTTTTTTTTCTCTCCTTTTCTCTCTTTCTCTGGCATGTGTCCATTTGGCCCCATTCAGCAAACTATTTTAAGACGTTTATCCCCATCTAGGTGTCGATTTCCTCCAGGCGAGCGATCGCGAGCCAGCATTATGTAAAGGAATCCGGCTTCGCCGTTGACATTTTTCTATCGAAAAATTTACAAATTTAGCTTGCTGTCAAAAACATTTAAAACATATGCTGGCTTGCTACCGCTCACCAGTAACAAATTGACACCTGGATTGGGATAAACGTCTTAAAACACTAGACTGAATAGGGCCAAACGGATACAAGCCAGAGATGAGAGAAAAGGAGATAAATAAAGCAGGTCACCCCCTTTAATAGTATCTGTACCTCATTACAAACTACTAGTGATCACATTATGCGGACACTATTCCCGCATTTGTGAGAGGGCTTATTGGTGAAAAGTTGCTGCAGGCTAAACGAGTGGAGGCGAAACGAACGCTAACCAAGAATTACGCTCTCAAGATACGATGTGACTCATTTTGGTTTTCTGGCTATCATTAGACGATTTTATTCAGATTAGGAAGGATATATGGAAGTCAGAGTTACTTGAGAAGATTTTTTTTTTTTTTTATTCTCAAGGGATTTAAATGCCAGCTGAAATTATAAAAGCAAATCTCCACGTAAATGGTTGTAAGCTAAAAACAAAACAAATCTCCCTGTAAATGGTTGTAAACTACCTCGAGTAACTCCATTGTTTTTCTTATATATTCTTTTGATCTGGCAATTATTAAGCATACAAAGTAACTCCAGCAGAAGAGGTATCATATTCCTGAAACTAATGTATGGCCGACAGATTCAGACAGTGAAAAGCTGCGATCATTAAAGCTGTCGTAACATATTCGAAGCTATCTCGAACTTAATCGAATCGCCTTATTAATTCCTTATCTGATATTTACATTTCGGAGGCTCGCTTGATCATCTCGAAGCTTCAAAACGTGTCAGAAATAATGAACCCCGATACGAGAATGTAGAAGAATGGAGGCCCACTATCCAATGCGAGTAATACGGTAGGTAAGAGCCGGGATAATTAATGCCCAAATACGGGACCCCAAGTTGTTCGCGATCGCTATCATCTCCCGAGGTGCCAAGATCAACCGCTCCGATACGTCAGCGGCCTCGATGGGGAGAGTGCCGCCAACGTAAACCATGCAGTACCGGTGACGTCCTTTTTATCATTCTATGGTCACTATTAGGCGATGTTATTCAGTCTGCAGGAGCTCAAAGGATCAAATGAGACAGTCTGTGGCCTCTTAATTGTTAGAGTTCCTTCCTAAGCTGAATAAAATCGTGAAATAGTCGCCAGAATACAATGAAAAGGACGTCGCCGGTAATGAATGATTTAACTAGTTATGTATATCAGTACACGTGGTTACACTTGATTGGGGTTACCGTTTCCAGATTTGATCCAATTTAGGACGGATCTCTCTCTAAGAATCATAGGGTATAACATATCTCTGTTAGCTCCCTAGCTCCCACAGGTTTTCCGTAAGCTAAACAAATTTGTCTAATAATAGCCAACATTAACTGTCAAAACGTGTCATAATCCTCAAAAGATTAACCCGCTACCACAGAAGCTCTTTGTCTCTCAACTGTCAACGTTAACCCATTCAGTACAAGTGACTTCCTTTCACTAGATTTTGGTAACTAATAGATGATGTTATTCAGCATAGAAGGGACGTTCACCAATTAAAAGGCTACTTTCTATTGTATATTATTACAGAGGTACTTATTCATATTGACCTTTGTCAAATATTTATGTAGCGAACTATGTTTAGGTTTTCTCTAATACAATTCTCAGAATACTCCATAACACATGCACAAGACGGCTAAAGTTTGAAGCGAAGTCAGCTAAACATATGAGGTCAATTCACCAAGTGTGACTCATAAATTGTTACTCATCAAACAGCGAATAATACAATATTTCGACATTACTCCTTGGTATTCAACAACCAATAGACATTCTCAATTAAACATGAATTCCGAACTTTTATAATTTGTCCATCTACAGCCTACACCACTCAAGTAAGCTAGGTAAGCAACATGGAAGGTACTGTAAAGGATCTAATATCTCTCCCGATAGAAGGGCAAGCGATGCATCAATCCGGTGCAGGAGGGGTAGGTAATGAGGTGCGTGTGGCTCGAAGCTGATAGATTATACTCATACAAGCACTAGATTTACACTTGAGGGATTAAGGAACACCCCGTTCTTAACATTAATCCTCCATTACAAAGGAGTACAAAGGAGTACAAAGGAAATCAAACGACAACCAAACGACAACATATCTCGTGACACCTCTAGGCTACTTGTCCTCCAAAACACTTGAGGATCAAGTGTCCAAACAGCGGTTTAGAGTGGGTAAGGGAACATTGGAAAGGGAACTACTGGCAGGATTAGGAAGTTAGTAGGGGACAAATGTGTTAGTAACTGAGGGAGGAATAAAATAAAGTTATTAATTTACAAACGCAATCAGTCGCGGGTTTGATGCAAGATTTTTGTCTAGGCGAAGTTTAAAAGAATCAACGGTGCTGCAGTCAATAACGTCTTGGGGGAGCACATTCCACAGGTTGACAACTCGATTGAAGAAGAAATGCTTTGATTCGTGCGAGTTAAAAGATTTATCAATAATTTTGCAACCGTTTCCCCGCATGTAATTAGATTGGTCGATAGTGAAGTACTTACTACAGCTCATAATGTCGATGCCTTTGATGATTTTGAACACTTGAATTAAGTCGACTCTTAATCTGCGCTGGGTTAAAGGAAATAGATGTAATTCTCTAAGAAGCTTCTTGTATGGTTTGTTCTTTAGGTTAGGTATAATTTTGGTAACTCTACGTTGAACTCGTTCTAGCTTGTCTATATCTTTTTGGTAATAAGGGCACCAGGATTGAACGCAGTATTCCAGAAGAGGGCTGACTAAATAATTGTAAAGAGTTAGGATAACTTCTTTAGATATATGCTCAAATGACCTGCCGATAAAGCCAATTATATTGTTTACCTTCTTAACGACTTCTGAACATTGTTGACACGGTTTTAGGTTACTCGATATTGTTACTCCCAGATCGGTTTCTCTGTCTACAGTGCCATTCATCGAATAGTTTGCTTTCTCATTTCGGTATCCAATATGTAGTACTTTACATTTATCAGCATTGAAACTCATTTGCCAAATTTGGGCCCAACATGACAACTTATCTAGTTTGTGTTTCATATCGTCCACTTGTTTTTTTGAGAGTACGCTATTTGCAATTTTTGTATCGGCAGCAAACTTTGAGATTGTACAGGTGAGACCCTCTTCTATGTCGTTGATGTAAATTAGAAAGATAAGTGGTCGTAGTGCCGATTCTTGGGGTACCCCGCTACTTACATTGGTCCATTTAGATGCCTTACCCTTTATGACTACTCTTTGATTTCTGTCGCTGAGCCAATTTTCTATCCATTTCAACACACCGTCTTGTATTCCATGCGCTTTTAGTTTTAGCAGTAAACGTTTGTGAGAAACTTTATCAAAGGCCTTTTTAAATCAAGGTATATAATATCTACAGCTTTACTCTCATCATAGAGGTTGAGCAATCGTGGAAGAAGTCTAAGAGGTTTGTTAAGCAGGAACGTTTAATTGTTACGAAAGCCGTTTTGAGTATTTTTAAGTATGTTATTTTCCTCTAAGTGATTTACGAGTCTGTCTCCTTTGAGCGTTTCTAGCATTTTACATACAACTGAGGTTAAGCTAATTGGACGATATTTACTGGGTAGGGATTTGTTTCTTTTTTTAAAAATCGGTATTACACTAGCTAGCTTCCACTGATCAGGCATAGTTCCAGACTGCAAGGATTTATTGAATAGCAATGTCAGTGGTTTGGAGATCTCATCCTTCGCTTCCTTTAGAACTCTATAGGTGAGATTGTATCAGGTCCGGGCGTTTTATTTACCTTGAGTTTATCTGAACATTTCAATACTTCTCTCTCTGCAATGGTGATATTGCTTAGAACATCAGAATTATCTATCTGAATCGGCGATGCTGTAGGGATAGCAATGAGGTCTTCTGTTGTAAAAACTGATGCAGAGAAGGTATTGAGGGCATTACTCATTTGTACTTCGTCTTTGGTATATTCTCCATTTTCATCGACTAACAGTCCAACAGTTGAAATAACTACTTTCTTCTTTCTGATATAACTATAGAATTATTTTGGGTTTGTTTGACTTTGATTCGTAACTAGTAACTCCAGGGTCTTTTTACTTTGCTTAATTAACGTTTTGGCTTTGCGTCGTAGTTTTACAAATTTCACCCGTTCTTCTTCATTTTGTGAGGATTTCAATGTATCAATAGCAAACTTTTTAGCAAGCAAGCAGTTTCAAATATCTTTATTCCACCCCAATGCACTAGAATAAGTAAAAACATAATCTAAGGAAGAGCACTTTATTAACAACGTTTCAAAGATAGCTTCATCAGGTCACTAACCATTAAATTGTTAGTGACCTGATTAAGCTATCTGCGAAACGTTGTCAATAAAGTTCTCTTCCTCAGATGGTGTTTTTATCCATTCTGCCTATTGTTCATGTACCACTCAACACTAGAATAACCTAATGAAAGCACAATGATCCTCCCGGGATTCAAACTCGGGACACCACACCCAGAACATACGCATCTAATCCATTACACCACCAACACAGTTCACTTTCGCTCTCATGCTTACTCCCATTGCTTTTGAGATTGTATGACGTTCGGCCTATTAGTTTTGGCGATTTTAATAACTTCTACACCGTTTCTATCAATTTTAATACCTTTTGAGCCATTCAAGTATCGATTTTTTCCTGGAGAGCGATAGCGAGCCTGTAATTGAAGAGGAACCGGCCTTTGGGCTTGACGTTTTTCTACCAAAAAATTTACACATTTATATTTAAAGGAGGTCTAGGGGGAGTATTTTTTAGTTTTATGGAGGTCTAGTGGGTGTAATTTTAAGCTTGATGGAGGTCTAGGGGGTGTAATTCAAAGCTTGATGGAGGTCTAGGGGGTGTAATTTTAAGCTTGATGGAGGTCTAGGGGGCGTAATTCTAAGCTTGATGGAGGTCTAGGGGTGTAATTCTAAGCTTGATGGAGGTCTAGGTGGGTGTAATTCTAAGCTTGATGGAGGTCTAGGTGGGTGTAGTTTTAAGCTTGATGGAGGTCTAGAGGGTGTAATTCTAAGCTTGATGGAGGTCTAGGTGGGTGTAATTCTAAGCTTGATGGAGGTCTAGGGAACAAACTCCAATCCTTCCCTTAGGTAATGAGGTACGTGTGGCTCGGGGCTGATAGATTATACTGATACAAGCACTAGATAAACCTTTCTCCCTCATGTTTGGCCCCATTGTTTTTGAGATTTTATGACGTTCGGCCTATTAGTTCTTTTTCTCCATTTCTATCATTTTTAAGACCATTCATGCCATTTAGGTGTCGTTTTTTCTTGGCGAGCGATAGCGAGCCTGTTATTTGAGTGGAACTGGCCTTCGGCCGGAACATTTTTCGGCCGACAAATGTACAAATGTATCTTGAAAGGGGATTTAGGGAGAGTATTTTTTAGTTTGATGGAGGTCTAGGGAACAAACTCCAAACCTCCTCTTAGGTAATGAGGTAGGTGTAGTTCAGGGATGATAGATAATACTGATACAAGCACTAGATAACGTGCTCTGTGGTGGCTGGTGGGGCCTGGGGGAAGGGCTGGACCGGGAGGTGCTGCTCAATGGTAGGCGAAAGGGAAGCCAGGTCTGGTTGTATACGGAGATCGGGTTGATTTTCACCATGAGGAGTATGTGTGGAGTTGCCCGTGGGGCGGATTGAGGAGTGAAGGGGTGCGTGGGGGAGTGGGGCGGCGGGAGCATTTGTCAGCCGGAGGGGACGGAGGGGTGCTGAGCTGGTGTGGTCGTGTTGAGCGAATGGGAGGTGAGGGGCTTGCAAAGAGAATATGTGAGTCAGATATAAGGGGAGATGGAGGGTCGGGAGGACCCCCGTTGAGAGGGAGAGGCTATGTGGGGCAAGCTTTGGATGATGGAGGGGTTACTGTGGATCGGGCGAGGGAAGTGGTAATAGACAGAAATGAATGGAGAATGCTTGTGAATAGTTGAGTGAACACGTGGTCATTTGGGGGACGGGGTCGGGCGCAAGTTGGACTAGATAATAGCCCATCAGGCGCCTGGCCCGGGAAGACGATTAATATGAAGAGTGCGCCTGGAAGTGTGGTGGGCGGGCATGTGGCTTTGGCTCCGCTGCATGTCTGCCTGCCGAGATCGGAGCCTCTCCGGGTGGTCGGGGGCCGGGGGAGTGCTGGAGCGACCTTGGTGACCCTGGTCTCTGGGTATTCTCCTGGGTGACCTTGATGTGTGTGAATTATGTGTTTTGTCTGTTTGTTCGCTGTTTAGTCTTGTGTTTGGTGTTTTCCTGTTCTTGGTCTGTCTTGAGTCGGCCACCCCCAAGAAAATACAAATAAAAAAATAAAAATAAAATAGAGGAAAATAAAAATAGGAAAAGTGTGGATTGGGCCTGAGCATATAGATAGATAGATAGATAGATAGGATGTATACAGTAAACTAAAGAGGTACCGATCGCCTCCTATATTGAATCACTTCTTCCTTGGTGCATATCACCAAATTTCGTGAAACTTGGCTCATAACTGTGTGAGTCGCATAATTATGCTGGTGGAGATATGTGCTCTACCGATCGCCTCCTAGAATAATACCACTTCTTATTAGTGTATATCATATCTGTCCACCAAATTTCGGGATTATCGGTTCATAACTTCTTGAGACACCTTGTTTACAGACAAACGAATAGACAGACAGACCAACGTAGGTAAAAATATAACCTCCTGCAACTTCTTTGACGAAAGTAAATACAAAAGTACATCATTTACTGTTAATGTGTGAATGGAAAGATAATAATATTAGGACGCAACTTTAACTCTACATTGGTTCTGTACACACCCCCACTGACACACCATAAGCACACCTTAGCTGTGCCCAATTCATTATTTTTCGTAGGAATATTCCCATAGTCATAATTTACATTGAGATTCAGTACCTAGTGAATGGAAAGTTAAACACAAGCAATCCTCCCTTAAAGTTGACTCATGGAAAGTTAAACACAAGCAATCCTCCCTTAAAGTTGACTCATTTCAGGTTGTATTATTATATTACACTGTTCATTAATCATGCTTTAACTTATTTCATTGGGAGGTGTTTGGTGTTGGAGTGAAATTAATATAAATAGATTATGGGAGGAAATTAACTTAAAGCTATTCTGGCTCCTCATCAAGTTGTAAATAAGACAATTATAGTGCAAAATAGCAACACATGTGGTAAAAAATAATCACTGGAAAAAATATATGTAAATTTGTGGACATGCATATCTGTAAAACTATTAGAGGCACAGCTATGATACACCAGCGAACTATTTTGGTACACTGCTTGAGCTTCTTAAATCAATAGCCGAAATTCGGTATTTATTGTTCACCATCTTGTGTTTATAATGTTTAAGTGTTCTTGTATTCTTCCCTTCTTTACTTACATTGATAAGTAACTCCATCGCTAAAATTCGTAAGTGGGGGAGTGGGGGGGGGGGGACGGTAGTTTGATCCCTAGACCTCCATCAAACTTTAAAAAAAAAAAAAAAAAAAAAAAAAAAAAAAAAAAAACATCCCTTAAGATCAATTATACATTGCAGGTTCGTTATCGCTCGCCAGGAAAACAATCAACAGGTAGGCACGAAATATTTTAAAAGTTGACAAAGAAATGGGGAAAACAGGCCTAAAATCGCCAAACTAATGTGGCAAATGTCTTAAAATAACAAAACTAGTGGCGAGAATGAGGTTCAGAAAAAACACTCCTTAATGTGAAAATATGTCCAAGCCATAGCACAGTAGAACGCTTTATATTTTGGTTACTTGATAGATGGCATAAATAGACATTATATAGTTGTAATATATAGCTAAAGTCCCTTCATTATAGGTAAGCCATAAATCGTGAACCCTAACCTCTGTAACTCAAAAAGAGCTAGAGCAAATGGGCTGTAATATTACACATATATTGTCTTACTAACTCTTCGCAACTGGTAGAAATATTAGCTCGATTACTCTAGTCGTTTGTGAGTTATGGAGGTTAATGTTCAGAGGTTTTGGCCTTCTTAATTGAAACAGGGTATAAGCCACCTTTTGTCAAAATCCAGGGATTCATTCGCGAAAACATCACGAACACAGTTAGATAACTGAGTACTATAAGGAATATCCTGAGACTTTTAGCGGAGTGAAGTCTAATTTAAAATATGTTGAATTAAACAGTGACAAAATCTTTACTTTACTTTTGATTATGCAGTCGCAAGTCACAAAACACACACACACACACACACACACACACACACACACACACACCCAAGCGGTGGTGTTTTTATCGATACACACGTTAATTATGCATGCTTACGAGTAAATTTTTCGATGTTTAAACCTAAATATAACTATCTAGATAAAACTTAACCTAACCTAACTAACCTAACCTAACCTAACCTAACCAAACCTAACCTAACCAAAAACACTCCATTTCAACGTCTTTTAAAGAGGTGTGTACACTTAAACTGTCGCCCCAAACCTCATGTACCTGCAAACTTACATATTTAGTCAATGTTGGACCTTCAAGCACACCACCGCTTGTCCACACACACACACACACACACACACACACACACACACACACACACACACACACACACACACACACACACACACACACACACACACACACACACACACACACACACACACACACACACACACACACACACACACACACACACACACACACACACACACACACACACACACACACACACACACATATTAAAAACGGAGGTGTGGTGAAGTGGTTTTTAATGGCACGTAATTTGTGCTGCACAATGATTATCAGGACGCCCACCGACAAGCCATGGAAACACGAATGCTGCTTCTAATACATAAGCGATGTGTAAATATGTCTATATTCAATGTATGCAAATATTAAAATAACCTCTCTCTCTCTCGTTTTTTAAATATGGTGCTCATTTTTGGTCCCTGAATCTCAAGAAAAACATTGATAAAACTCGAATCCGTGCAGCGTAGAACAACTAAGCTTATCCCCTCTCTGAGAAACAAGCCGTTTTATGAAAGATAAAATAAGTTACAATTGTTCTCGCTAAAGAAAAGGAAGTTACAAGGCCAACTTATCGAGTGTTTTAAGATACTTAAAATATTTGAGAGAGTAGATATATCAATGCACTAATCTCGAAATTAATAACAATGCTGCAACCCGAGGTAATGGAATTAAATTAAATAGAAAGAATGCACGGCTAGACGTCACACAAAAATCCCTCACATACAGTGTGGTTAAAGAGTTGAATAGTTTACCAAGGGAGGTGGTCGGTAATTATTCAATTGATACGTTTAAGAAGATACGGGACGACCATCTGCTAGAAATTCGGTTAATATGAATGAATCAGTAGGTATGAAAGTGTAAATTCCTTTTCCGCCTAATTTCTTTCTATACTCTATACAAACTTCCTTGTGGGCTTTTCCTGACCCATAAGGTTACACTTCGTTACGGCTTTTTAGCCTAAGGCTTCGGAGCGGAGGGTGGGGAGAGAGCCTTCTACTTTGCTGTCATATTCTTCTACCATAAACTATCCCGTCTAGTAGTAGTAAGGCCGGACCACCTAATATGGACATCAAGGTCTGTGTGGTCTGAGAATATGTGTAACTCTGTGTAACTCTCTCAACCATCGACCCCCTCCAAGGCCACATATCAGAAGAGTCCCACTGTGGTTTGTGACAAGGCGGTTAAGAATAGGAAAAAACTCGCCAACATAATCTGGATACATAATCTTCTATTCAAATCTTCACCCTGTCCCGTCTACTTTTTTTGCAACCCACCTTCACTTTATATTTGTTTGTGTTCTTCCGAGCGACAGGCCCTATTGTAACACAAATCGGCCAACTTCCTCCATATTGGGACTTCTGGTGGCATTGGTGTCTGGTTACACTCGATAATGGACATTTCACATTATTGTTATTATAAGATAATATTATATTATTTCGTCTTTCAATTTAATTTCAACGTGATTCAACGTAAATAACCACCGCGTTGGGTCGAGAATTTCACATTGCAGTGAATTATTGAATGGAGAATTGTACCCATATGGCAGAACATGTTTGTACTATAGACGTTTTCCCTCATGTTTGCAGAATTCTGCCATCGCGTAGTTTCATAATATTTAAGTCACCAAAATGGCATCCGAAGAAATATATGTGGCCGTTCTTTCTCTTAAGCCGGTATCACACGAGAGCTTTTTTAGTCAACATTCGATAATCAAAACATTTCTGGCAACATTTCTGGAATATTTTGCACTGGTATCGGAAATTAGACTGATGATAGATGAATTTACGTAACCGAAATCTTTAATATGTTGGCCTCATAAGCTGCCAGACCAGTGTTGAGCATAAATGTTGAGGGAAAAAGCGCTTGTGTGATACCGGCTTACCGTAGGCTCTCCACCCCGAACCAATCCTTTGGGTGGGCGATAAGTCGGCCTCAGTAGTCAGCAAGTCGGTTTAGATCGGTTATCACGCCTCCCATATGCTTACCACTGAAGCCCTCTGAATGTAAGCTGGATTTATGCGACTACCTAATATTTCAAGCCACCTTGTTATTATATTTTGTTTATTCGTTATGTTTATAAATATTGTTACTTATGTACTTATTACTACTATTTGTCTTAACCCTTTTGATGATTATGACACTTTTGTACAGTATATTCTGGTTAACATTAGACGATTTTAGATAGCTTAGGAAGGATCTGTGGACATTATAAGGGTACTGACAATCGCAACTAACCCCGTAACTTCCTTGTACCTCTCTTGATCTGAATATAATTGTCTAATAACAGCCAGAAAACAGAAAAGAAATGTGTAATTGGAGAATGAAAGTGTCAAGTAAGGAGGTTATTGACAGGTACAGGTTTATGTGGCCTGTTCCTTCCCTTTCCATAGTGATGTATCCTATGTAAACCTCGCAATGCCTCTCGGGAATGTAAACTTAGACGTGTAGTATCTTTCTGTCAACAGCCAAATATATATATATATATATATATATATATATATATACAAGGTAAATACCATCAGAGTTGGATATATTGAGAGGGTTTTGCCCTTCATATGTTGTTATGCCTTTATATCCGTATATCTGAAGGGCGTGTCACTGGCAATATTTCTTCAATGTAAATAGTATTGTGTATAATTTAATTATACCTTACAGATGGATAATGATTTACTTATTTAGCCCAGTTACATTATATAAATTATATGTGCTGCACATATATTTTAATTATAATAACGTAAGAAATACCTCTCGAAGTCAATTGGACAACCCCTTTCACAGTATATTTTTGTGTAAGCTAATTACAACTAAGTAATATCCATCAGCCTTGTAAGATTCTGCAATTATGTCAGTCAAATTAGAAATAATCTTGTGTATACATTACGACTGCAACTGTCAAGCAATCTCTCTCTCTCTCTCTCTCTCTCTCTCTCTCTCGGTCACAGTGGCCAAGCGCACGTCACACATAGCCGAACCGGAGCCCGAATGCTACCCGAACAGCGTTCGGGTAGCATTTGCGCAGTGGATCGGGTATACTCTGGCAATATTTTCCCTCACTCTGGCAAGTTCGGGTGCGGTTCGGGGGAGGCAGCAAATTTTACTGCACCACTAAAGTTTGACTGAATGCTGCCCAAATGTTTGTGGTTGGTCAGTGGTCGTGCTCAGTTCTGATACGTTGGGCAGCATTCTGTCTCATTCGGGCACATTCGTGCATATTCATCAATTAATTCATAAAGCAGTTATCCATCAAATACTACAATTTCCTCGTTTTCTTCTATAAACAGCTTAACCTCCGTGACCCTTTAGAATATAGAGGCCGCTAGTTATTTGTGTACATTTCTCATTATAATTTCTCCTGTCATCTGCTTTCTCTCTATTACTTATATTTCTATCTACTGTATATATTTCTATCTCCGTTATTTATCAGCGCTTACATTTGATATTTGGTCGCTATGGAATCTGTGAATAATTTCTGATTTGATGGGCTAAAAAAGAATAGTATTCCACTAACACATAATGAGCAAAATGACACAAGTCAATAAACAAATGTAAAACATTTTATTCCTCAATCTTGAAATATTTCAGCCGAGCTCACTGATAAGTGAAAGCGATCGATCGATCGATCGATATGTATGCGAAACTATATGATATAGACATATTTTTCTGAAACGATAAGTTGTCAAAACCTTACGTTCAGCCTACAGACAAGATGAGGAAAACATTTATATTGTACTCTTTTGTCATAATAAATATTATTGTAATGGTAATATATTAATATTTTCAAATCCATGGCATTCGAAACTAAAAAGTGATTAAAAACATCCAACAATAAATAATGTTGTCCATTAATAAGGGAAATAATTAGATACAGGAGCTAAATTAACAGATAGAGAGAAAGGTCGTTAGGTCCATGCGATTGATATGTGCGCGAAAATATATGACAGACTTAATTTTTCGAAACGATAAGTTATCAACACCGTTCAGCCTTCAGAGAAGATGGGGTATAAATTTATATTGCACTCGTTTGTCATAATAAATATTATTATAATGGTAAGATATTATTGTTCTTCAATTGCATGGCATAGGAAACTAAACAGTGATAAAAATAACATCAAACTACAAATAATTCTGTCCATTAATAAGGGAGATAATTTGATACAGGAGATATTTACTTTGGCACAAACCCCATATTTTCCTTGCGTCTTGTTGTATTACTTTTTTTCATCTATTTTGTCTTTTTGTGGGGATGGCTGACTGGAGCCATACCCAGAAATGTGTAGATGGTGGAGGATGTGCTCAGGTGCGTGACAGGGGTACAAGTGAAGTGGTGGTGGTCTCTCCCCTCATTTTTGTTGTTTGGCTGGGCTGCATTCGACCAGGGTTCGTCCGCCAATCGGGTAGTGTTCTTTGTATCCATGCAGCAATCGTCCAGCATTCGCGCATAATAAAAAACTTATAACATTTTTAAATGTCAAAACATTGGGCAATATTCGTCCAGGCATCGTGTGTAGGTCGGTGTATGCTGTTTCCCGTTCGTTTTGCACTCGATTTGCAATCGGTCTTGTCACAGTTTGGCCACCTTTTTCGGCCGAAAGACGCCAATTCGGGCTCGGGTTTGGCTATGAGTGATGGCCCCTTAAGTCACCATACTCTAGTCGCTTGACTCGGATAGCGAGGATTCGATCCCAGCTACCTACCGGTGAGGTTTCTGTCAAATACTTTCCGGGCTGTGGAGGTTAGGTGTGGATGCGCCACCTGTGGGTTCCACCTGGTTCCCTGTCCACATCCTACCCCTTCTGGGGGTATGTAGGTGCCCTTGTGGTAGCCAGAGTAAAATCGGTTGACTTCTTTGGATAAGTTATGTTAAGATATTGTGTATTTTCAGCCTCATTGGCAGCCGGCTCAAAATAAACCGATTATTATTAGTAGTAGTATTTTTACACACACACATGCACTGCCTACAGTCAAAGAGTTAATCTCAATATAGCTACCTAAACACAAATACCTTTTATGGGACAATCCACCCAGGTGTATGGCCATATTATCTTCCTTTTGTGTGTAGTGGGAGCCTTAGTGTCCATCTTTGGTTTATATCTGATGGGAGAGAGAGAGAGAGAGAGAGAGAGAGAGAATGTGTGTGTGTGTGTTACAAGGAACAGTTAATATCTCATAGGCTTTCCGGTCCATTTCTTGGTGTAAGAAGAGAGTCTGTATAGTGATATTATTGTTGCAAAGTGTTCAACATATTATATACACTCTTCTGAGGCTGTTTTTCTGAAAAACAGTATTTACACAGTACAATTACACACAATATAGGATTGAACTGCATATTCTAGTAAGGGTCACATGCGAGCATTACAAATTGTAAGAACTATATCTTTGTTTCTATATTTAAGTTGCATCTTCAATTGTATGTATCCTGATGAAATATCTTCTCTATTTCAGTGCATTGCTAGAAAATAATTGGGTGAAATTTAATCAAAACCCACAATGTTTTGTCCAAGTCAGTATTGTCTAGATCCTCCCACAATAATAAAAAAAATTAATTTTGAGTTTTTCCGAACCAATATACATCACCTTGCACTTTCTAAACTTTAGTGGCATCTGCCAGATTTCTTTAGATCTATGTTGAGTTGCTCATTTCCTTTAGGACTGAGAGAGAGAGAGAGAGAGAGAGAGAGAGAGAGAGAGAGAGAGAGAGAGAGAGAGAGAGAGAGAGAGAGAGAGAAGAGAGAGAGAGAGAGAGAAGAGAGAGAGAGAGAGAGAGAGAGAGAGAGAGAGAGAGAGAGAGAGAGAGAGAGAGAGAGAGAGAGAGAGAGAGAGAGAGAGAGAGAGAGAGAGAGAGAGAGAGAGAGAGAGAGAGGAGAGAGAGAGAGAGAAAGAGAGAGAGAAAGAAAGAGAGAGAGAGAGAGAGAGAGAGAGAGAGAGAGAGAGAGAGAGAGAGAGAGAGAGAGAGAGAGAGAGAGAGAGAGAGAGAGAGAGACCCCCCCCCCCAAACATCTCGACAACGTTAGGAAGGAGATAAGACATCTTAACACATATGAAAGGCGCGACATCGTACGACTTTTTGGCTGTTATCGTATATCAAACAAATATAACCGGTTGGATCAGCTGACTATTCCCGAAGTTTGCGCGGGTTTATGCACGCGTCCTAGTTTTTTTGGCAGCACTTAAGGGGAGGTTTGTAGTTTGTTCCCTAGACTTCCGTCAAGCTTAAAATTACACCTCCTAGACCCCATTTTAAGATAAATTTGTACATTTTCCGGTAGAAAAATTTCCCGACCGAATCCCGCTTCCTCTTAAGTTCCAGGCGGGCTATCGCTCCCCACGAAAACATCGACACCTAATTTTTTGATTTGTTTTTTCTATATTCCATCTACCCCCTCTCGGGCATAGGCTGAGAGCCTGTACAATGTACATTCAACCGTTATTAAACGGTGAAGCCCGTGAGGTCGCGTTCCAGTCTAGGGGATGAGAAATGTGAAACACTTTTAGCTGCAACCAGCCCCTGCCATCTTGCCTTCACAGGATGCATGAGGCTTAGTTGCTCACTCATGGCTCGAAGCAGCCCCATTTCTGAAGCTGCCTCGCTCCAGTGCTTCACTGTCTCACTTCCTAGACTCGGACCCTCACTCTCACTCTCAGAACGCCACCTATTGAGCAATCAATTCACTAGGCATTGTCCCCCTATAGCATATTTTTTAATATGGAAATATTCACATAGTGCTATTTAATCAGTGAAAAAGGAGGGTATTTATTTGACGTTTCGGTGGGCTTTGTGGTAATGCACTGATACTAGGTATATACAGCACAAATTCCATCCCAATAATACCTTCCCATTGACATATCGGGATTCGAACCTGGGTCTATTGGCTTACCAGTCCAGTGGCAAGACCACTCCACCACACCTGGCACGAAATGGCACGATAGGTCTTAAAATTGACTGAAATAGGGCGAAAGTTCTTAAAATCGACAAACTAATGGGTCAATATCTTAAAATGTTAAAAATAATGCGGCTAAACATGAAGGAGAAAGGGATCAAATAATAATATATCCCTCAAGTAGAAATCTCCCCTTAAGATCAGTTGTGCCGGCTTATTTACCTTTTGTTCAAGGAATATAGTGCTTTATTGTTGTTTATCATTCAGTGAATGGAGTATATGCATTAGCTTATCCATAATGGCCGTTGGATACAATAATAGCCCCCCTCCCCCTCCATGACTTCTTGTCATCATCATATTATATATTGCCAGTAGGGGGCAAATTACTGCTTTCCGTGGGGTAATTTTTGAAAATTACAATCAAATTTGACAGGAACAATATCGCGAGTATAAAAGTAAAGGTGCGTCCATATGTGTCCGCAATCATAAGTTGGCAACATGTAGACTGTGGTAACTATTTGTTGTCCACTTAATGGCAACAATTTGATATGGTGGACAATAATAATATTGTTAACATTAGTGCGTAAATTGGATGTAACACTGTTTGAATCATGTTGCCAACTTATGTTTGAGGACAAGTGTGGACGCACCTTCATGGGGAAGGAGCGAATTTATTCGCTAATTTTTTTGTTTATATTTGTATTATTGTTTTAGTTTCCTCCCTAGACCTCCATCAAGCTTAAAAGAAACACCCACCCAGACCCTCCATCAAGATAAATGAATACATTTTTCTATAGAAACATGTCGTGGCCAAAGGCCGGTTCCTCTTAAATTAGGGTCGCTATCACTTGCCAGGAAAAAATCGACACCTATGTGGCCCGAAAGGTCTTAAAATTGACAGAAATTGGGCGACCGTTCGTAAAATCGCCAAACTAATGATGCGAAGTCTTACAAACACAAAACGCAATGGGGCTAAACATGAGGGAAATAGAGGTCCAGAAAAATTCCTTCAGTGGAAATAAAACAAAGTGACGATATGCCCTCTACCACAACCCTTACCGAGGAAAGGCGACGAAATAGCGTTTGATTATGCGCAGGATTATTATTATTATTATTTTTTTTTGTCAGCTCTTTTAAGTATCCGGGCAGTGTGTTGAGTAAAGATGGGACTATGGATGAAGAACTGCGGGAGAGGGTGCAACAGAGGAAGAGGGTTGTAAGAACGTTGAAAGCAGTAACAAGAAATAGAGTGGTCAGTATGGAAGTGAAAAAGTCCTTGCATGACAGTGTGGTAATCCCGAAACTAACTTACGGAAGCGAAGCATTGACGTTCGGGAAGAGACTCAGACCAGCAGTGAGAGCGGTGGAAATTAGTTATTTGAGAAGTGCGTGCGGAGTTACATGGAGGGATAGACAGACGAATGAGGAAGTAAGAAGGAGGTGTGGTGTGGAGGTAGATGTGCTGGAAGGTGTGAAAAGGAACAACTTGAGATGGTTCGGCCATATGGAACGTATGGAAAGCGAGAGATTGACTAAGAGGGTGTACGAGAGCGAGGTGGAAGGACAGAGTGGGAGAGGTGCACCGAGGGAGAGGTGGAAGGATGGAGTGAGGAAGTATATGAATGAAGGCGGTGCTGGTTGGGAGGAGGGCCGTTGACTGACTGGGGACAGAGGTGCATGGGGGCGGTTCGTTCGTGGCCACCCCTTCGGGGATCACGGCGTCAGGCAATAGATAGATAGATAGATTTTTTGTAATGGTCATATTGTGTTTTTTTTTAAAGTTGATATCACAATTCTTCCATGGAGACAATATTGATAATAATATTGCGAGTCTATACGTACTTCTTGTCCCTAATAAATTGTTTCTAATAGTGCGGCACTAATAATCTTAACCCCTTCTGTACCGGCGACGTCTGTTTAACTTTATTCTGCCTGCTATTTGACGTTTTTATTCAGGTTAAAAAGGGCCTCCATCAATTAACAGACTTCGAACTATCTCAGGGCAGGGCAGGGCAGGGCAGTAGTTCCCTTTCCAATGTTCCCTTACCCACTCTAAACCACTGTTTGGACACTTGATCCTCAGTGTTTTGGAGGACAAGCAACCTAGAAGGGTCACTAGACCTGTTGTTGCTTGATTTCCTTTGTACTCCTTTGTACTCCTTTGTACTTAATTAACCCTTATTATTACCACAGATCCATCTTAAACTACACAAGATCGTCTAAATATACCTAGAATAAAAATAATAATGTTGTTGCTGGTACAGAAGGAGTTAAGTGTAACTTTTGTGTTTATTTATTTATTTTATTTTTACTAAGATGATCACGGTCAGTTTATGCTATTTTAAATTGCCGTCATATCTAACTTAATGCTGTCTCACCACACATCGCCTATCCTAGGAAACCATACCAGTTACCTGAAACTATGTTAAGTTAGGTTGGGTTCAGGGGTTGTTTTGGTCCCGCTTCTCCCTCGTGGTTAGCCCTATTAGTTTTAAGTTTTTAAGACCTTCGCCCCACTATTTTCGTGATTTAAAGACCTTTCGCCCATTTCTTTGTCAATATCAAGACCTTGCGTGCCAGTTGGGTGCTGATTTTTCATGACGAGTGATACCGAGCCTATAATTTAGGAAAAAAAATCTGCCGTGAAATGTGCACATCTTTCTCGAAGGGGGTCTAGGAGTATATATATATATATATATATATATATGCCTATATATATATATATATATATACAGTATGTATATATATATAAAGTTTGATAGAGGTACTTGGACCAACCAGTCTCCCCTCCCCCTCTTCCTTAAGTTAGGTTGGATTGAATTAGGTTGGGCTAGACATTGTTTTTTGTTTTCTAGAATAAGCTTCAGTGTTCGTCCTGGCCAAAGAGAAGTAGCGACAGAGCATAAATCATCCCAAACTTCGGTATTTTGTTGTCCGCCGAGGTCAAGATTCTGGTCGGATAAGGCAGTACAGTCGCGCTAATAAGTCATTTCCCAGCTGTCATTACGTTTGACTCGCTCTGTGCTGTATTAATGTCTGTCAGATGTTGAATAGGGTGAGTAAGTGTAGGAACATGTTTTTATATCTCGTTCGAAATTAATAAACCCTATTTAGATTATGGCTGCTACCAATTATTGAACAAAATATATTTGGTGCCGAGCAATCACTTATTAGCGCGACTGTACAGCGAGAGCTAAAATCTAACGGCATATCTTGATGAGATATTGCATATAGTCGAGAGAGATGTATAGCTGACAAAACATTTGACCATTATAATCATGGTGCTTTGTTTGTATTTGTTTTATTATGTGATGTATCAACCTGAATGTTGAATACACGAATGAAGATTTTACTGTATCTACAATTTCCTTGACATTTTGTTCTAATAATAATAAGAAAATTGTTAATTATAAATGGCTCTGCAGCAGTTGGACGTGTATATAGCTAACTGTAACTTACTTTGATAATCATGAAAATGAAGAGCGGATATTTAGTGGTGAAGTGAAACCAATTAAACGTCCATCTTTTTAACTAAGGTGGAACTTGGGAGAGTACATACCTCCGCTTACGCTAGAGGAGGTATGCGCTCTACCGATCCCCTCCTAAACTGAATTACTTCTTACTTGTGGCATATACTATATGCCCAACAAATTTCATGAAAAACGGTTCACAACTGTATGAGCCTCCTACGCAGGCGGAGGTATGCGCTCTACCGATTGCATCTTAAATCGAATCACACCTTGTTTGGCGCATATCGTTTATGCCCACCAAATGTCGTGAATATCGATTGATTCGTAACATTTTGAGCTATGTTGTTTAGACAAACTGAGTTTTACTACTAGTTAACTATTGACCCATTTGTTCTGAATACATATCATAGTTAAGGTGCCCGGTCTTTAGGAATACATATCATAGTTAAGGTGCCCGGTCTTTAGGAATACATATCATAGTTAAGGTGCCCGGTCTTTAGGAATACATATCATAGTTAAGGTGCCCGGTCTTTAGGAATACATATCATAGTTAAGGTGCCCGGTCTTTAGGAATACATATCATAGTTAAGGTGCCCGGTCTTTAGGAATACATATCATAGTTAAGGTGCCCGGTCTTTAGGAATACATATCATAGTTAAGGTGCCCGGTCTTTAGGAATACATATCATAGTTAAGGTGCCCGGTCTTTAGGAATACATATCATAGTTAAGGTGCCCGGTCTTTAGGAATACATATCATAGTTAAGGTGCCCGGTCTTTAGGAATACATATCATAGTTAAGGTGCCCGGTCTTTAGGAATACATATCATAGTTAAGGTGCCCGGTCTTTAGGAATACATATCATAGTTAAGGTGCCCGGTCTTTAGGAATACATATCATAGTTAAGGTGCCCGGTCTTTAGGAATACATATCATAGTTAAGGTGCCCGGTCTTTAGGAATACATATCATAGTTAAGGTGCCCGGTCTCAGGAATACATATCATAGTTAAGGTGCCCGGTCTTTAGGAATACATATCATAGTTAAGGTGCCCGGTCTTCAGGAATACATATCATAGTTAAGGTGCCCGGTCTTTAGGAATACATATCATAGTTAAGGTGCCCGGTCTTCAGGAATATGATCATCATAATGTACCAAACCGATTACAAAAAAATAAGAAATGCAATATGATGTTAGCGGGCCAAGTTCTGACTGAACTTCTATATAACCCTCAACTCACCGCCCCTCCCCCCCTCTCTCTCTTTCTCTGTCTCTCTCTCTCTCTCTCTCTCTCTCTCTCTCTCTCTCTCTCTCTCTCTCTCTCTCTCTCTCTCTCTCTCTCTCTCTCTCTCTCTCTCTCTCTCTCTCTCTCTCTCTCTCTCTCTCTCTCTCTCTCTCTCTCTCTCTCTCTCTCTCTCTCTCTCTCTCTCTCTCTCTCTCTCACGGACGCAGTTACTCACACACACACACACACCCCAAATTTACCCATAGCCCACCGTCTCCCCATTTTCTTTCACCACCCCAAACTCGCTAATACTGGTGGCGTCCCCATAATGAGGGTACTTTACGGGCTCCTAAAACAGCGGGGAAGATCGTGGTCACCGCAGGGGCGCTACCGTGCACTTCTTTTGTCGGGTGTCTGTGGCATCCGCTAAATTTGGGGGACTACTGGAAAGACGGTGTGAGAGGCGAGGGGGATTTTATCTGTTTTTCCTTTTCCCCTTGTTTTTATTTATTTATTTCATGTATGCTTAATGTTTTTTTTTTTATATTTGTTAATCTGTATAGCATTATTTGATTGCATTTTGTAATGTAATGATTATTACATTATTCTAATTGATATTAATCCTTTAATGTAAATGGCATCTTTTACTTTATACTCTTTTTAGTATTTGAACATTTGAAACAGATTGGAAGTATGTCTAGGGGAAAGTTCGATTTTGCCTACCTCTAACTTGCACAGGTCCCTCTTAAGTTTATTACAGTCGTCCAATAATATATAGAATGAATAAAAAACCAAATCTGAGGAAGAACACTTATTGACAACGTTTCACAGATAACTTCATCAGGTCACCAGTGACCTGATGAAGTTATCTGTGAAACGTTTTCAATAAAGTGCTCTTCCTCAGATGGTGTTTTTTATAAATTCTGTCTACTTTTAAAGTACCACTCAACATCTAGAATTAAATTTATAACCGCAACCACTGTTTCTTATTGGCCGAGGAGTGATATAATGTAAGAAAAACGCCATGAAATGATAGGTTCTTATTATACGATGGAAAACTTATACTGGTCTCTCTCTCTCTCCCCCCCCCCTCTCTCTCTCTCGCTCTCGCTCTCGCTCTCTCTCTCTCGCTCTCGCTCTCGCTCTCGCTCTCGCTCTCTCTCTCTCTCTCTCTCGCTCTCGCTCGCTCGCTGGCGCACAACTGTCTGTCTCATCCTGAGGATACCCAGGTCCTAAAGTTTCTTCTTATTTTCAAATCCATGTCAATGCGCCTTTGTGTTTCGTTAATTGTCTTCAAGAAGTAAATCATTAATGTACTGTACAATGATGAACCATGTATCGATTAATGTTAGTAAAACAAAGCTATCAAGGAGCAAAAGGAGTCGGTGGAGCATGAAGCTCTCTCTCATATATATGTATATATATATATATATATATATATATATATATATACATGTATATATATATTTATATTATATATATATATATATATATATATATATATATATATATTGAGAATATATCACAAATACACGTGAGCCACTAAATGTTTCTAGTCTCTCAGTGGGGATCGAACCATCGACCATCAGGATGATAGCCGACGCCGACTGCCGTGGTGTAATTGATTAAAGCGTCGGCTATAATCCTGATGGTCGATGGTTCGATCCCCACTGAGAGACTAGAAACATATATATATATATATATATAATTTAATGTCTTGTAAATATTATCATCCCTTTCAAGATTATGTGATTATCAATGACTTATTAATTATATTGAGAATCAATAATTTAGGAAAAAATGAAACGAAACGATAAACAAGGGAAAAACAAGAAATCGTTCAATACATAATCAGACGTAGGGCCGAGTATACCAGACTAACACCACCAATTGACCATGTGCATGTTTCGGGTCATAAGGAAGTTGGAGCCATACAAATCGAAAGTTAGCAGATAAAATGCGAGATTATGATGTATAAAAAGTGTCTTGAATTCGGTATTACGTATTAATATGTAATATATATATACACAGATCGTAGTTTTGGCCGGTAATTCTGCTAAATATCGTTGTCTACATATCCAACTTCCTTACCCCCCAAAATTTGCAAGTGACCAATTCCGCACCGTTAACACAAAGCTACCTTCGTCCCGTTACTATGGTGTGGCCATATGGATTGAATTGTCAAGAAGTATCTAGTTGTTATTATTCCTTCGAATATTATGACGTATTTTGACAGTTTATACTGGCTATCACTAGACGATTTCATACAGCTTAGGGATCTGCGGGAATTATAAGGGTAAAGACTATCTCCACTAACCCTCTGACTTCCATATACCTTGCGTAATCTGAATATATCTTTCAACAATAGTCAGAAAAACAAAAATGCCTAATCGAATCTGCAAAAGGTTAATGAGACCATTTAATGAACAATCGTGTTGATTGATACATAGACCTATTTTACAATCGTGTGATACTAATATCAGAACTTGCCTCCACATTACGTCATTATGAACGAAATATATGAGGTTAAGTTACATACAGGCAAGATATAAACAGATTCGATTACCGCGGTCGATGAAATGGGTTGGGTGTAAGAGGGAACTGCCTTGTGTGGGCCAATCGGCTCTCTGTGGACTCCCGTTTTTGTTAGTACAAGATCACTGTCACTATAAAGAGGCGACTATAATCGCCACCAACTCCCAACAGCTTAATATATCTTACTTGGCTCTGTGTATTAATTTAGAAGAACAATTATGGCAAACCAAAACAACCGTATATTATTTATCATAATTAACATATTCCTCTGTGGGGTGGAAGAGGAGTGGTTGCATTGAGGCAGTTGGACAAAATTCAAAATAAAGCTATTAGATTAATCAATAACCCTGCAATCACACAGGACCTTCCTACATTATCCATACGAAGAAACGTTGCATCCCTTGCATTATTCTACAGATATTTTCACAGCAATTGTTCCGAGGAACTTGCTTCAATTGTGCCGCCTCTCCACATCTTTCCCCGTAGAACTAGGGCAGCTGAGAGCGTCCATGAATTTACACTTTCTCCTCCACAATGCAGAACTTCTGCTTATCAGAATTCATTTATCCCCAGAGCTACTACTCTTTGGAATTCACTTCCCTCGAATTGCTTTCCACAAACTTACAATCTACAAATGTTTAAATCCAGTTGTTACAAGCATTTTATGAATGGAGGATGCCTTTAGGCACATGGACCTTTTTGTTTTATCTGTGTTTTTCCTTCCTCCGTTCATTGTCTCTTTAAAAAAAAAAAAAAAAAAAAATATTCAATAGTGAAATATAGAGGGAGGGATTTATGAAGATAATGACGCGTTATAACTGTATATTCTGGCTATCATTAGACGAGTTTATACAGATTAGAAAATATCTGTGGAAATCAAAAGACTGTCTCAATTAATCCTCTGTCTTCCATATAGTACACCCTTCCAAATCTAAACACAATCGTCTAATAATAGCCAGAATGAACAGCCAAAACGTGTCATTATCCTCAAAAAAAAAAAAAATAAGGGGAAGTATTCGTTTTGTCTGTACCCCCTTCTCCTTCGTGTTTAGCCCTATTAGTTTTCACATTTTGAGACTTTCGGCCATGTCTTTGTCAACATTAAGACTTTTTGTGCCATTTAGGTGTCGATTATTTCCAGGCGAGCGATAGCGAGACTGTAGTTAAGGAGGAACCGGCTTTCGGCATGGGACATTTTTCTACCGATAAATGTACACATTTATCTTGAAAGGGGGTCTAGAGAGGGTCTGTTTAAGCTTGATAGCATCCTAGCGAACAAACTAGAACAAATATATATATATATACAGTATACCAGTAATAATAAGAATAAATATATAAATAATATATCGTTCCCTTAACCCCTTCAGCACCATGACATACTTTTATCTTAGATTCTGGCTAGATTTAGACGATGTTATGCAAGTTGAGAGGGATCTATGTTATCAAGTGGGTTTATAGAGATCATATTTACCCCTTTGAGTCGTAGAGGTAGATTATGAGGTAAAGAAAATCGTCTAATGGTAACCGGAATATGATGAAAATTACGTCATGGTGTAGAAAGGGTTAAGGCTAACGATAGTCGTAAGCTTGACATAATCTGAATCCCAAGACATACTGCCAACGATTAAGAATATTTCGGAAATCATAATGTAGATCGACTATCTGTTGTATATAATTTTTGTTTAGCCAAATATATTACTGCATAATAGAGTGGGTCTTGCAGGAAAATAACTGGCATACTTAGATTAATTTGGTACATATTAAATATATAGGTGCATTTATAAGGTGCATAGCTAAATTCTCTCCGATAAGCTCTCTTAGTCAACAATTTCCCTGCCAAGCCCCTCTTCCCCACGAGATGTAATCTATTAATAATGAGACAAGATGAGCAACTATCTTGGAAATAATCGCACATCAAGAGTTCATGGGGTGTTGGGGGGGGGGGGGGGGGGGCATGAAGACGAGGCTGCAACTTGGTTCATTAATTTATATATAAGACAGTTTTAAGGGGAGGCAGACCGTTTTTCTGGACCCCCTTCTCCCTAATGTTTAACCCCGCTAGTTTTGAGATTATAAGACGTTCGGCCCATTAGTTTGGCGATTTTAACACCTTTCGCCCCATTTCGTTGTCAAATTTAAGACCTTTCGTGCCATTTAGGTGTCGATTATTTCCTGGCGAGCGATACCGAGCCTGCAATTTTAAGAGGAACCGGCCTTCGGCAGGGAAATTTTTCTACCGAAAAATTTACAAATTTATCTTGAAGGGGGTGTTTTTCTAAGCTAGATCGCCTCCTAAAATGAATCACTTCTTCCTTGGCCACCAAATTTCGTGAAAAATCGTCCAGAACATTCCGAGATATCTTGTTTACAGACAAACAGACACACACACAAACGGTGGAGATAAACACAACCTCCATCCAACTTAGATGATGGTGTAGGTAATAAGTTGTGGGAGTAAATGCATTACGACTGCCCCCCCCCCCCCCCTCCCCATTTGATTGTTAGAATTGCTGCTTATCTGGGAAAAAAGTAATTCAAGTCATAACAAAATTAAAAGTAGAGGAGCGCTTGGGAGACCGGGTACCTCAACCTAAGTTGGTGGATGTATGGGCTCTACCAATCGATTCCTAAATATAATCACTTCTTCCGTGACGTATATCCTATCGGCCCACCAAATTTCGTGAACATCGGTTCATAACTGCGAGCCTTCCATGCTGGCGGAGGTATGAGCTCTATTGACCACTTCCTAAAAAGAATTACATCTTCCTTAGTCCATGTCCTATTTGCCCGCCAACCTTCACGACATTCTGTTTATAACTTGTTTAGAAACTTTGTTTACAGACAGACAGACGGATAGACAGACTAACAAACAAACAGGAAACAATAATCTCCGTCCAACTTCGATGGCGGAGGGAATTACGCCACTGTACTGAACTGAACGGATGTATCTATTGTACTGTAAGACGTCAAATTACAGTATATTATTGTTACACCAGATGATTGTACTCCTCTTAGGAACAGTCAGTTATATGGTCGAGGTATTCCTGAACACTTATATGGTCGAGGTATTCCTGAACACTTATATGGTCGAGGTATTCCTGAACACTTATATGGTCGAGGTATTCCTGAACACTTATATGTCGAGGTATTCCTGAACACTTATATGGTCGAGGTATTCCTGAACACTTATATGGTCGAGGTATTCCTGAACACTTATATGGTCGAGGTATTCCTGAACACTTATATGGTCGAGGTATTCCTGAACACTTATATGGTCGAGGTATTCCTGAACACTTATATGCCATCTTTTCTTGTATTTGTTATTATTATTTCTTTAAAGTAATTACTCATGCTCTTCTGCAAGTCTTTTTCTTACACTTATGCAATATTATCGCATATCATCTTGAAAACTACGTCTGAAAATCAATATGGGCCTTGTTTAGATCTCCATGGAAACCACAACGCTTAAACACTTCAATATTGTAACGTTTATTAAAATAGATTAGGTGTAGTATTATATGAAAATCTGAAGATTATGAGGTAAATCACATAGTCAGCAGGATTGAGTTTATCTTCAATAACTGCTTAAGGGGGGTCACCGGCTTTTTTTGTTATATTTATCTCTTTTTCTCTCTTCCCCTGGCTTGTATCCATTAGGCCCCATTCAGCCAACTGTTAAGACGTTTATCCCCATCCAGGTGTCGATTTCTTCCTGGCGAACGATAGCGAGCCAGCATTGTATTCAGAAATCCGGATTCGCCGGAAACATTTTTCTATCGAAAAATGTATAAATTTATCTTGCTGTCAAAGCATAAATATATATATGCTGGCTTGCTACCATTCGCCAGGAAAAGATTGACACCTGGATGGGGGTAAACGTCTTAAGACAGTAGGCTGAATTGGGCTGAATGGTTACAAGCCAAATAGAGAGGGAGAGAAAAAGAAAAAAGCGAGGTGGGCTCCCTTAATGCTGTCATAATTTACATTCATAAATTGTGTATCACAACACAATTTGAGTAACATAAACAGAAGTGATTAAAGTTTTTAAAATACACAAAAATTACAAAAGTTATTAACATTTCTAACTGTAGCGACACTGTTATAACGCTGGGTTTCTAACCGGGAGGCCCGAATTCGATTCTCGGCAGGTGGAGATGTTTGGGCAATCTACTCACACCCTTTGTCTCCGTTCTGATTGCCTAACAGTAAAATAGGTCTATGGCAGGATAACAAGGTTCCGTTCCTCGTCCCTTAACAACTATATATAACAAACAATAAACAATAAATAAATAACAAATAACAAATTTGTCTCTTATAAAACATGAATTATGTTTTTGTTACACAATGTCTTCATTGATTTATTCGAGCTCATAAAGACATTATTAAATTTGCAACATAAAATCACCAATTCAATAATGGTCATCACGGATATCAAAGCGTTGAGGGAGGGTTTTATTGTTTATTAATTATAATTAGGCCAGGTATCTTGACCGCTAATCTATATCAATAAAAAAACGAGTACAGTAGTCGAACTAATATTCCACCATTTGGAAAGGTTTACCTGGGAATAGGTTTGGACATTAACAGCCCATTTGCTCTAATCCTTTTTGAGTTACAGAGGTTAGGGTTCAACATTTCTGACCAACTTACGATATATATATTATACTCAGTGGTCCACCAAAAATATATATATTATATATACAGTATATTATACTGTATATATAATATATATATATTATATATACAGTATATTATACTGTATATATAATATATATATTATATCCATTGAATAAAAACACCATTTGAGGAGGAGCGTCAAAGTCTCGGAGGTCCAGCACCAGCCAGTTGACCCCTCGCTTGACCCCTGACCATTTAAGATAACCGGATAAGAGGTCATCACTTACGGCCGGGAGTTACGAGCCGAGATATCCGGGGTAGAGTAACGTGTTAAGCCGCTGTCACACGAGCGCTTTTTCCGTCAATTTTCCATGATCAAGTTTTTTTCTCGTATTATTTCAGGACATGTTCGCACTGGTATCGGTAACTAGAGTGAAGGTAGATAATGTTAGGTGGCTGAATTCTGGGAGAGTGTAATTTTTTAAGCTTCCAGACCCTAATTGCCCGTAAGAATTGCTCGAAAAAGGGCTCGTTTGACTCCGTCTTTAGGGAGGGTGATGCGGTGTTTACCACAATATTTTACCTCACACAAGGTTGGGGTTTTGTTGATAATTGTTCAGCGATTTTTAGACTTTGCACCCCTATTATTTGGCGATTTTAAGACATATTCACACATTTAAGTGTTCAGCTTTTCCTGGCAAGCGATAGCAAGCCCAAGATAAACGAGAACGGGTCAGTACAGATTTAGTTTGGAGAGATATAATGGGGAGTCGTTTTTCTAGCTTGACGGGGGAATAAGAGGCAGACTGTGAATAAGGAGGAACCGGCCTTTGACCAGGACACATTTTTACCGAAAAATGTAAAAACATATTTTTGAAGGGGATTCTAGGGAGGCAAGTTTTCTGTTTAGCTTGAAGGAGATTAATTACGAGGCAAGCTTAGCCAGTTGACCCCGACGATTGACCCCTGACCATTTAAGATAACCCGATAAGGTCAAGATATCGCGTTAGGGGGAGGGTGATACCGTGCTAATCCGGTATTACCCCCCACACGGTGTTGGGACGCCACCCCCCTATTTTGTGAAGTAATGGGGCCCCTGTCGGTGAGCTTATGACTAACGGCACGAAGGGGGAGGTGTGAGGGGTGACGGGCTTGGTGGGGGTCTTAAGTGTCGGATTAGGGTATTATGCTTTCACATAAACACACGCATACTCCCTAGCACGCACATACAATAACACACACACACACACACACACGCACACGCACACACACACACACACACACACACACACACACACACACACACACACACACACACACACACACACACACACACACACGCACACACACACGCACGCACGCACGCACGCACGCACGCACGCACGCACGCACGCACGCACATTTCTGATTACCTATTAGTATTGCTTCTTCCCTCTATTTTCTGAGAACACTTTTTCTCATATGTCTATCCGGTCCCTTACTTACCAACCCCGTGGCACTATACGAACTACTGAAAACATTTGAACACAAATTTAAATAGTTCTCCTAAAAAATTACGGTAATTAAGATTCTTCACTTCAGCGACAAAATATATTCACTTCTAGTTTTAACTAGATTTATCCAATCAGTTAGGTTCATTGGCATTTTATGTTGTAAAATACTGACTGACAGAATACTAGAGTCTCAGCATAGTGCCATTGCAATAGACTTACAGAGCATTTCAACCCAACTTAATATGAATATGGATTGTCTTCAAACCAGCAACACGAGTAAAATGCGGCCCATGTGTTAGGGGCTTAAGAAGTTTGGTGGTTTGTACATGTGTGATTGCACGAAATCGTGGCCCCTACCCTATTAATCTAAAAAAAAAGGGGGGAGGGTGGGCTAGAACAAATGGGCTGTACATTTAATTTATCCACCTATTCCTTGGCCGACTCTTCCAACATTGTAGGAATATTAGCTCGATTACTTTAGTCCTTATTGAGTTATTAGAGGATGGGGATCAGGATTTCTGGCCTAGTTATAATGAACCGGGTATACTAAGCATAACAACCAGAATAAAGTTTAAATATTATATCAATTCTTTAGACCTTGGCCCAAGCTCTAAGTGTGACAATCAATTTAAGCGACCTTCAAGTTTGAAGTCCTCTACCATATAAACTTTACTTTATCGTAGATTCTGAAGGTGGTGTCACACGAACATATTTTCCGGGAATTTTCGATGAAGTTTTTCTCGTATTAATATGTGGCTCTTTCGCATTGGAATCGGAAACTAGATAGAAAGCAAATCATGTTTGGCAGTTTAAGTCTTATTGTAATTAGCCTATATTTTGAAACTGCATGACAATAATTGGCCAAATTGACAGCAAAATCCGTCACACGGATCCGTCACACGGCTCAAGAGCGGCAAATCAGAAGCTCAGATCTTGTTTTTTGTCCTCTTCTTTCGCCGCCACTTCGTTGTAAATTTAATTAGATCCTCGTAGACATTTACCTGCCATGTCCACCCTTAAACCAGCCACATTAGGCCCAGTCAGTTTTTTCTGTGTGTGTGAGTTTTTTTTTAAGCGGGCCGGTTCGCGAATAATTTGAATCGAAATGGGTCATTTTGTGTTTATGGTGACACTACGTCGCGACTGATTTTGTAAGCGTCTCAACATACACACACTCATACACTTACACTCGCATACAAACGCACACACTCATACACACATACACACACACATACACACACTCACACAACAATAAACAAAAACTCTCTCTCTCTCTCTCTTAGACATAGGCATTCTTTAGGCTGTACAGTATGACACGAATAAGTGTGGAGACATTATTTCTGATGTCGGATCAGACTACTAGTTTTCCAACCGGCTCAACTTACTTTGACTTCCCAAACTAGTGGCGTTTTGATCGTCTCCCAGCTTAGCTTAGTGAGACAAGTATTTATGTTATGTATCGTCATTGTCTTGCCATATCGACTCGTCGTCTCAAACTTCACCCATTCTCATGAAATCTCATTAAATTACTATTAACTGAATAACTAACCTAACCTAAACCAAACCAAATCTAGCCTCAACCTAACCAAAATCCGAATGTGAGTAAGTCAAAGCAAATGTGACCCTATATTTATCTATTTGTTTGATTTAATTTGTATTTATTTGTATTATATTTCTCGAGGAGGACGAAGTGTCCGGTAGCAGATTCCTAAAGTCGACTGGATAAATCTCTCTGAAATAGTGACATTAATAGCCCATTGTCTCGTAATTGTGTGTAGCTCTATGGCCTGCTCGAACTGATCGCTTTCCCATTATTAAGGTTTATTTCTCTATTAACCTGAAGAGTGTCGACACTATCTTATCACCTTCCAGACCAGTGAAGAGTTGGTCAAATAATAGGCCGGGGTAGAGTTTACTTTGTATTTTGTCTCCTCTACATTGTAGTAATGTCAGTCAATTGTTCAGTAAGTTAATAACTTGTCCTAATTTTGATCTTTAAGACAATGGAAGTCAATTCTGGTTAGTGGATATGCTTTTGTTTAATTTCACAACGATAGAGCACCATTTTGGTGAGAAAAAACAAAAGAATAAAGAAAAAGAAACCTAGTTCCCGAAAGGGACACAATACGTTACTCCCCACCCACAACACACACTTGTATATGTGACCGACAGGAGTACTTGTGATTCTATCCTTATCAAAACCTCTCCTATGGACCTTCACTATAGACACAATTGGCACCTAAGCACAGCATATATTTGTTTTCCAACACACCTAAATTACTTCTAACGCACCTTCATATTGGCTCTCTATCTATCTATCAACTTTAGGGGAAAGGACACTTGTTACAGGTAGATTTGTCTTTTGTCTCCTTCAATAACCTAGGCAAAAAAGAAAAAAGAAAAAA
Organism: Paralithodes platypus; assembly: GCA_032716605.1. Lineage (NCBI taxonomy): Eukaryota > Metazoa > Arthropoda > Malacostraca > Decapoda > Lithodidae > Paralithodes > Paralithodes platypus. The sequence continues at coordinate 15,654,497 of CM064488.1, read as the reverse complement.
CGTTGCTCCAAAGTACCAATACATATCGCTCGTGTGACTATGACTATAGTCTATTCGCTGTAAGCAGGCTAGAAATCATGAACTCTATTTTCTGTAACTCAAAAAGGGCAGGAGCAAATTGGCTGTAAAATTCCACATCTATTCTTAGACTCAATCTTCCCAAATGCTAGAAATATTAGCTCGATTACTCGATTCATTTTTGTGTTACAGAAGTTAGAGGTCATGATTTCTCGCCTACTTACAGCGAATAGACTATAGTTCATAGATCAATATGTGGCATTCTGAGAGTGAGGGTCCGAGTCAAGGGGTGAGACAGTGAAGCACTGGGGCGAGGCAGCAGAGATGGGGCTGCTTCGAGCCGTGGGTGGGCAATTGGGCCCCATGCATCTTGCGAAGACAAGATAGTGGGGGGGGGGGACTGGTTGCATCTCTAAGTACTTCAGACATATCACTCCCTAGACTTGAGCGAGACCTCACGGGCTTCACCGTTGAATGCACGGTTGAATGTACAGGCTCTCAGCCTATGCCCGAGAGGGAGTAGTTGGAATATAGAAAGACAGAAGGATCCGGCTGTGACTCTACCTTTCCCTATAACAGACAAACAGTAGGTTCCGGCTGATATCTTCGCTGTGATCGGCCTAATAAACAGTCCGTGGGCAGACAGCCGGTATAGCGGCCCCAAATTAGTGGAACCAATGAGAACTAAACGAGCCCTTTGTTCGATTTGTTTCTTGGCATGGGTCGTATTAGCGTCCCGTGACCTTGGGTTTGTATGGCTACTTCGGAACTACAGGTTCATTATAGTTTAGTTACAAACCCAATCCTTTAATTCGGTTGTCAATACCGAGCGAAAGATACAATTAATGTTGCCAGACGATTATACCAATTGAACATGAACAAGAAGTAGCCCTCTGGTCACTTTAGCATACTAGTCCCTTTCAGCATAATATCGAAAACAAAAATGTTAATAACTGATTTGGGAACTCCGTGACGAATGTTTTCATAGAAACACTTGGGACACTTGGCAGAGTCTACACTGGCTTTGTCACGAGATATGATCCGGATCGCCTCCCCAATGGAATCACTTGTTAGATATCTTGTTTAAAGAAAAAAGAGACAGACAAACAAACGGAAGCGAAAACATAACTTTCGTCCAACTTCGTTGGCAAAGGTAATTAGCATCATAACAATAAGAACAATGATAAAGCACATAAGATAATAAGACAAATGTAAATATGCCGTATTGTAGTATATAACTGTAGTTAAAAATAAACTCTTTGATGAGAAAGGAATGAAAGAAGAGGGAAGAAGGAAGTGGAGGGAAGGGGTAGAAAACAAAGCCACTGTCATACTACAGAGACAAAGAGAAGCCGGCTAGGGAACAATTCTACGATGGGGGTGATCTAAATTACTGTTCAAGGCAAGGACAGGATCCCTAGAGACAAACGAAAGAACAAGGAGGTGGAACGAGACAGGACCTCACTGTAATCAGTGTGACCTAGGAGGAGACCCAATAGTTGAGGATATGTATAGAACATAATTTTAATAACAAAATGTACAAAATATGAAGAGGAAAGAGAGGGTGAAGGGGGGAGGGGTGGAGACTGGAGAGGGGGGAGGGTAGATAGGTCCCAAGAGCTGCCTCTATTACAATCCTTCTCCTCTAAACATTCCCTCTTACTAACATTTTCTGAGCCAGTACCGATAAAAAGGTCATCCCTGCTGACCAACACTGAAGCAATCAGCAACAGCAATGTCTGCGGTGAAGCTCAATAAAAGAAGAAGACAAAAAAGAAAGGATCGATTTTCACTCTGGCCCATGGATTCATAGTCAGGCTGGACATTCCCGTGGCTATCTGTGATGTGATCAGCTTAAGGTCTAACCGACTGTGAGTAGGCAGGCAGTAGCGGGTCCAAATTAGTGGAACCAATAAGAAATAAACGAGCCGGCCGCCTTAATCAGCCCGACGCTACTGTGGAAGAAACGTCCCCTAGTCTCTTAATTAACTGCTGTCACTTCCAAGGCTCGCGATCGGTGTCCATTCCAGGGACACAGTTCTGTTTTATTTAGCGAACTCAATCGTTTTACCACAATATACTATTTATAATTCAACCCTTTGATATTCTGTTAATCGTTATATTGCTTAACCTTTGGAGAATGAGAGGCCTTGTTGTTTTGATATAACCAATTAGCCACATTCCAATTATTCATTAAAATGTAAAACTTGCAAAATAAACAAACCAAAACTTTGGCACAAGATAAAGGAAAAAAAACTTATCAAAATCGCTATGTAAATAACGCTTAATCAAATATTTGCTTGAGATTATAAGAACACAATCCACCACTAAATGAGCAAGTTAATCTGTTTCCCAATCAAACTAATCACCCATATAGCAACGCACTATCGTCACTTTCAAGGAATTGTTCAACATCTGGATGCCGTGGTGGTATTTAATAGAAAGGTACAGTACCTTCCAGGCTCTTAGATCAGTCTCAGTAAAAAGTCGTGTCCAGTCTTTACTATTTTAGGTAAATTGTTTTCCTAATATTCGATAATATTAGAAAAAGATTTATTGTAACATTCGCGTATTAAGGTCATTTAGATGTAGTAGACCTTCGAAAGCTGAGGTTATGATAGTGATGGGACAATATCATGGAGTGCGACTGTATAATCGCCGAGAGAGAGAGAGAGAGATGAGAGAGAGAGAGAGATTTACATAGTTTTACATAAATACACGGACCACACTGGTAGAAGAAAATATAATCCTCACCAATGCTGAATAAAGCTGAATATCAAGATACCGTGCATGTGTGTTAGTTAAGAGGTGGATTTTGTTTTCCCTAGACCCTTTTCTCCCTCATGTTTAGCAACAATAGTTTGAAATTTAAAGACGTTTGCCACATAATCTTGGCAATCTTAAGACCATTTTTCCTATTTATTTGTCAATATATAGAATGTTCGTACCTTTTAGGTGTCAATATTGTCCTGGCTAGCGATAGTGAGCCTGTAATTTAAAAAGAACCGGCCTTTGGCCGGTGCGTTTGGTAACCGAAAACTGTACACATTTAGCAGGAGGGTGATATTAGCCCTCTCCGACATATGACGCGATTTTGAGCCTATTGGGGATACTTTAAAGCCTTTGTTACCATCAGGGGTATTTAGAAATCTTTAGTTTAGTTACTTCAAGCTCTGCAGTTGTCTTTGAGTTAGCTGTGGGCAGAAAACTAATTTTGGAGAGGTAATTATAAGTGTAAGAGAACTTTATTTCTTATTGCTAATCTGGCAACCTCTGCGTCATAAATGCGTGACAGGGTTAGGCGTGTTTTTTTGTTTTTAACTTGATAGAGGTCTAGGGAGCAAACTTAAAGAAACGAAATGGCAATTGTGGTCTGATCAATTCAAAATGTAAGTGTTACCAAAATGTAGCCACCTCAAAATCTTCATTTAGTGTAATGTCCGACAATAATGCGAAAAAGTTCCGAAACCTTTGGAGAAAATACATGTTTATCAAAATTTACCGGAAAAAGTGCTCCTGTAACACCATCTTTAGACTTGTTATTAATACAATATACAGTATATATAATCAAATTCGATAGTTAGGAGTCAGACACGACTATTGACTGTGAGTATAATTCAATTTGTTAAATACATTTCGACAGATTGTGCGACTTTATATATCGTAAAAGACAAAATAATGGTATATTTTGTTTGAAATGTTTCCAAGCTACAACATGTTGCTTGGAAACATGCAATTTACGATATATTTTTTGAAAAATCGAAATATATCGAGATATAATTATTCGTAATTTTTGTTCACCACAAACCAGTGTAGTCATCGTTCTACATTTGTCAACATAGCCTTTCACAATAATGTATATCGTAAAGTAGTGCAGCAGCCAACTGAGCTCTAAAGGATGTGACCACATATTAGCTCTAATTATACACTAAGTGGTGGTGAGGAGCAGAGTGGTGCTCTCTGGCTGAAGGTTTATGGTCCTCCTTGGTTATTCCTGCGGGCGGAGAGAGAGAGAGAGAGAGAGAGAGAGAGAGAGAGAGAGAGAGAGAGAGAGAGAGAGAGAGAGGAGAGGAGAGATTTTGATTTTGCCCCGAGAGAGCGAGATGAGAGCACCCCCCATCCTGTGAGAGAGACAACCACTGGTAAGGCGATACATATGCTCAAAGAGAGAGATTCCACTGAAACAACAGAGAGAGAGAGAGAGATATTTGTGTTTATTAATCAGGGAGAGAGAGAGAGAGAGAGAGAGAGAGAGAGAGAGAGAGAGAGAGAGAGAGAGAGAGAGAGAGAGAGAGAGAGAGAGAGAGAGAGAGAGAGAGAGAGAGAGAGAGAGAGAGAGAGAGAGAGAGAGGCATTGACTTGTAATATGTTTTGCAACGCAAACATATTTTGATTTATTTTTTTAATATACAATACGTCATATAAATTTATACTAAAATTTAAATATACTAATATTTTTTCACCAACCAACTTTACTTCTAAACTCAATTAATGAAATCAACAAATACATGTGGCACTCCAAGGACTCGAACCTAGGATACTCACACCGAAATTCCGCGCATTCATGCATTACGCTAAGAGATATGAACGCTAAGATATATGAACAATTTCACACACACACATACACACACACACACATACAACACAATACACATACACACACACACACACACAACACAACGCAACACACCACACACACACACACACACACCACACACCACACACACACACACACACACACACACACACACACACACACACACACACACACACACACACACACACACACACACACATACAACACAATACACATACACACACACACACACACAACACAACGCAACACACAACCCAACATACACACTAAAAAAGTCACTGCTGCCTCTGAGATAAACGCCCCAGACACCTGCACTTCTACCCCCATTTACTAATTATAGGTTACCGTATATCTGTTGGCAGTAGAAGGCTGTTATTATCCCCGCCACGCCCGCTACTACACCCTTCAACACAAACCTCAGACCATTTGTTATTACTAAGTGCGTTGGTGTAGATGTATAGCAGTGGTGTTGTTTTCACTTTTGTTTGTCTGTGTGTGTGTGTCTGAGTATAATTGTCTGTGTGTGTGTTTGTGTCTCTATCTATAAGTGTGTGTATGTGTGTTATGTATGTCTGTCTATGTTTGTGTGTGTGTGTGTGTGTGTGTGTAAGTGTGAGTGTGCTTGTCTGTTAGGAACATGTTTCGAGAAGGAATTAATATATATAGTCGATATTTGGTCAGTTAATTCAACTTGATAAACGAACTAATCCTATTGTCTTTCGGTTGAAATTATTATATGCCTCCAGCCCCCACCCCCCCACCCCCCCCCCCCCCCCCCCCCTCCCGTCTTCCCGGCTTTCTCTCGCTTGGACACCCTGAAATACCACCATGAACTTGCTTGATAAACACAATATGTTTTGTACTATTGGTTGGCTAGTTGTTGACTTCACATGCAAATATTAGAGATGACTTGATGTCTCCGTTTGACCACTTGCGAATTTCAGGCTATAAGGAAGTTAGAGCTATAGACATCAATATTTACCAGAAGCACCATCTAAAATACGATTGTGGTGCATTTATGAATACATAAAAGCCAATTTAAAATACTGTTTATTCATCATAAACCTAATTCATAGCGATGTTTACGGCTCTAACTTCCTTATAACCTGAAATTCGCAGATGGTCAAGTGGGGGTTTGGGGCTTTTGACCCCATATATTAACACTGCTTTGTTTCTAATTATATTTGCTCTGAATAACACGGATTTGGGTGGCTATATTCCTTAGGTCATTAGCGTATACTGTATATATATTTGGGTGGCTATATTCCTTAGGTCATTAGCGTATACTGTATATATATTTGGGTGGCTATATTCCTTAGGTCATTAGCGTATACTGTATATATATACTACTTGTTTATATTTGGGTGGCTATATTCCTTAGGTCATTAGCGTATACTGTATATATATACTACTTGTTTAGATTTGTTAGCGGCTGTTCTTGTACATTTGTCTGAATGTGCAATATCTTGAACAAATGCCTGGATATCGACGAGACCTAATCAGCATTTTTCATATGGTACTCGGAAAGGATATCTTCGATTCGACTAAAAAAAAGGGCAAGCGAAGAGACGATAACAAAGGTTGACTAGGTTATTTTAGTCATAACACACACACACACACACACACACACACACACACACACACACACACACACCATTGTACCTGCCCATAGTCTTTCTTCCCCCTCTAATATATTCGACACACACACACACACACACACACACACACACACACACACACACACACACACACACACACACACACACACACACATATGTATACATTTACACGCAGTTCCAACACCTTTTCCTCGACCCCTCCTGCAATATATTCCGTTGGTATGACTGCTCCCCCCGGTCCCGTGACGCCTCCCCCGCTGGTTGTGGGGTGATACCAGCCCGGGTTTACCTCTCCATCACACCTTCTTATGTACCCCCAGACTACACTCACTCCTCCCGGGGGGGGGGGGGGGGAAAGGGAGGAAGGAAAGGGGGGAGAAGAGGGAAAGGAGGGAAGGAGTAGAGGGAAGGAGGGTAGGGGAAGTAGGAAAGAGGAGAGGGAGGAGAAGGAAAGGAGGGAAGAAGAAGAAGGAGGGAAGGCAAAGGGAAAGGAGGTTAGGAGGAGAGAGAAAGGAGGGAAAGGAGGAAAGGAGACGGAGGGGAGGGAGGGGGAAGGAGATATAAAGGAGGGATGGAGGGAATGAGGAGATGAAAAGGTTGGAAGAGGAAGAGGGGGGAAAGAAGGGGAGGAAGGGGAGGGAATGGGGGAAGGAGAGGAGATGAGATGAGAGAGGATGGGTATTATAGCTTGCATGTGTGACGTGACTGCTAAACAGGCATAGTAGGTGTGTGGATAGTCCAATGTGTAACGTGTGAATTATTGGGCAATAATACACTTTATTTATAATTATTAATCTATTTTATTATATTATTTATGATGTTTACACAAAGATATCCTATATAGCTTACTGAGTGGTAATGAGTGGGTAATAATTCCGTATACACTGCCCAGATTATACATACAGTTTTCTTTGTTTTCCGTCACTACACTTTGAAAGGTGAGACCTACACATATATATATATTTATACTGTATATATATCCCCATTGTTGCACTAAAATCTGCTACTCGCTTCACCAACACTTGACTGACGAGACTCTTTGGGGTGTAAGATACAACTCCTGGTCCAATTTGAACCCTTGAACAGCATAAACAAAACTCCGAAATACAAATATTAGGTAGAGTAGTGAAGAGCCGATTATAATCAATTGGAGATAGCTTCGAATGCTTATAGGGAAGTTTTTAGTTTGTTCCCTAGACCTCCATTAAGTTTAAAGTTACACCCCCTAGACCCCCCTTTCAAAATATATGCAAATTCTTCGGTAGGAATATGTCCTGGCCGAAGGCCGGTTCCTCTTAAACTACAGGCTCGCTATCGCCCGCCAGGAAAACAAATTGACACCTAAATGGTACGAAAGTTCTTAAAATTGACAACACAAATGTGGCAAAAGTTCTTAAAAGCACCATACTAATTAGGCGAACCACTTAAAATCTCAAAAGCAACGGGGCTAAACATGAGGGAGAAAGGGTCAAGAAAAAAAATCCGTCAAGTGGAAATCTAATAATAAATAATAGTAATAATTGCCGGTTTATTGTTCATTGCAGCCCTGAGTCTGAAAATCTACTGAGTTTTTCTTAAATCTAGGTACAGTACAATACCTATTCTACCTTAACTACGAGGTCACATGCGACCTTTGGCGACCGTGAGGTGCCATGCTTCCCACCAAGTACATACGCAGATGCACTTTGCATTGGTGAGAAGAAGTGTAGGCTAACACAGGCTGATAGCATCTTGGTTGGAGAGGAACCACGATACAATTCTCTCGGTCGCTATGGCCGAAAAACCCTTTAGGATTCTGTTGGTGGCTCGAACCCTCGCCTCGGCCCATTGCGGTCAACACGAAACACAGCGCCTTAAACCACTAGACCATGGCGACCCCATAAGGCCATGATTTGAAGTCCAAGAGTGTACACAATTCTCCCTTACAAGGTTGAGAAAAATGCAATTCGTTTCATCAGCTGTCTGCCTCATAATACTTTTCTCCAATTACATATCATTCGGGATAATACTGCATCACTCGTTTCAATCACTGTGGTCAGTATTGTCCGTCATGTTTTCCTTTTGTTTACGAATAAAGAAGTGAAATGTGAAGAATGTGGAGCGAAGATCGAACATTTTGTAATGTGCTGTCCCTTATACCAGGATATCTGAAATAAGAGTGACCTATTCACACAAACCATACAAAGAAAAAACATTAAGTTAATTGTTATTTAGAAAAGAAGAAAGAAGAGAAGAAGTGAAAAGGATCATACACGACACGAAGGTTTTACCCCCGAACAAGAACCGAACCAAACCGAACCACGAAGCAGTTCCATGCCTTTCCCTATTTTTCCACATCTCTGGATTCCACTTCCCCGATCGTCTCTCCCTTTTCCTATGATTTTAAACGCAGAGGTTCATTTTGTTTTTCTTACCGCCAATGAGTAAATTTGTCAAACCTTCGGCTAGGGCATTTAGCTACCGAAAAATGCACAACTATATATCTTCGGGGTATTTTTCTAAGCTTCACGGAGGTCTAGGGAGCACACTATAACAATATAGTATATATAAGATAAAATGAATGATGAAAACATATATAATATACTTCCTCTTTTGCGATGTAACCGCCAAGTAAACAAGTTGAAAGTTCAGAGGTTGAGTAGGACAATCGTGTGAAGAAATTATAAGAAATAATAATAATAATAATAATATAAATAATAATAATAATAAAAACACACAGTAAATTATATAACTGCATATTAAATCTATATACTAATGACCAAAAAAAAACTAAATACAATCTATTAGAACTATTGTAATCGACAGATATACACTTAGAATCGAACAAAGGATGATAATTAAGCTATCAGACGGTAATTGAGTAGAAAGGAATGCCTCGGTGTTATCAGCCACTCTCTTATAGTGCCTTACAGGGTTATCGAGACACTAAGTGCAGAGATGTATTGACTTGTTTGCGTAGAACCCTTCCTACACAAATACTACATTGGCTGGCTTTTTTCTTTTATAGGTATTTTACTACGTCTAAATGTAAACATATGTAGAAATAGCAGTTAGGTTTTAGTTTTTTTTTTCCCCCGAGACCTCCATCAAGCTTACAATATATACCCCCAACACTCTCCTTCAAGATAAGTTTGTACCGAAGGCCGGTTCCAAATATATTGCAGACGATCGATAAAATGGACCCCCTAAATGGAAAGAAAAGATCATTACATTGGTAAAGAAATGGAACAAACGTCTTCTAATCCTAAGACTATTGAGCTAAACATGAGGGAGAAGGGGGTTCAGAACAAATGGCTATATTTGTTTTCTTCTATCGGTGTGTTCCTGCATCTAAATATAAACGTAATTCTAGTTTATTGTCCAAGTGACGTGTCATCCCATTATACCCTGTCCTGAGTTACAAGTAGCAGTTAAGGGGGGTCACCGGCTCTTTTTTTTATCTTTCTCTCCTTTTCTCTCTTTCCCTGGCTTGTATCCATTTGGCCCCATTCTGCCAACTGTTTTAAGACGTTTATCCCCATCCAGGTGTTGATTTCTTCCTGGCAAGTGAAAGCGAGCCAGCATTGTATGGAGAAATCCGGCTTCGCCGGAGTAATTTTTCTATCGAAAAATGTAAAAAATTAGCTTGCTGTCAAAACCAAAATATATATATATATATATGCTGGCTCGCTACCGCTCCCCAGGAAAATATTGATACCTGGATGGGGGTAAACGTCTTAAAACAGTAGGCTGAATTGGGTCGAATTGATACAAGCCAAAGAGAGAGGGAGAGAAAGAGAAAAAAAGCGAGGTGTGTTTCCTTAAGTTTAATGGAGAAAAGGTAATGTCCACAAACATAGAAGTACAATTAATAGTTGTAAATCTAGTTTGTTTAAGGGGAGGCATCCCATTTTTCTGGACCCCTTTCTCCCTAATGTTTAGCCCCACTAGTTTTGAGATTATAAGACGTTCGGCCCATTAGTTTGGCGATTTTAACACCTTTTGCCCCATTTCGTTGTCAATTTTAAGACCTTTCGTGCCATTTAGGTGTCGATTATTTCCTGGCGAGCGATAGTGAGCCTGCAATTTTAAGAGGAAGGCCGGGAAATTTTTCTACCGAAAAATGTACAGATTTATCTTGTCTAGGGGGTGTTTTTCTAAGCTTGATGGAGGTCTAGGGAAGACACTAAAACAATATATGAATAATTAATTAATAGACCAAACAAACGGTCAGTCTCCCCTTACGTAGAAGGACTGTCTAAAAATACTTCAAGTTATCATGCTAACTCTCTTAGCATATTATTTGATTTCACTGAGTTTTCTCTGAACTGTTGAGTTAGCTTTTAACTACATGAGTACGAGACATTATTTCTAACCAAGGAATAGAAATATTATGTAAGCCAAAGTAAGGTAATAATTGTGATATTGTATTTAATTAGTGTATTTAGATGATTCGGTCTAGTCCTTGTTAGCGAAAATTCATGTAAATGACGATCTCGTAATGGAAGGGTTGAAAAGTGTAATATCAACTTCAATTGACCACTTGCGAATTTCAGGCTATAAGGAAGTTTGGGCTGTAAGCATTGATATTAAAGAGAAAAACCATAATAATGTGGATTTTGATGGATAAACAGTATAATTAAATTGGTTTTATGTATTTATAAATGCATTATGACCGTAATTTAGCTGACAATTCTGCTAAATATTGATGGCCACAGCACCAACATCCTTATAGACCAAAACTCGCAAGTGATCAATTAAACAACAATATAATAATTTGAGAATGAATTAGAGGACATAAAAGTTGCTTATCAATTGCGACGCACTCATTTGAATCAGTTCTAACGCAATAAAACAAAAGATGCTGTATTATAGCCAAGATTCTTCACAATTTAGTTTGAAAAGATACAACAAATCGAATTTATGTAACCTAATTAATGCTGAGAACTTAAGAAAACAAACCCAGCTCTCCTCTTCACACCAAGGGACTATAGTTCTCGAAAAAAGGCTCCAGTCCTGACGTTATTCTTGATTTTAAGTGTTCTTATGTTTGTATGTTGTTCTTGATTTTTAGTGTGCTGGCCGAATAATCCAATGGGGTTGATAGCCTCTAAAGTCCTAATTTAACTATCTAGTCTTCACACCCAAACTGAACAATCAAGGTATTAATTCCTCCCAGCAAATGCGACTGGCCAATAAAACAAGTGAAGGATGATAAAGTGTTGAAGCCGAGCCGAGATAAAGAAGCGGGGGACCGAGCCCTCCACCTTGTAGAACGCCAGGCTCGGTGTTTACGATTTGAGCACCCTCACCTCTGACCCTGCGTGGCATTCGGCGGTACACACAAACACACACACACACACACACACACTTAGATACACACACAGCCCGTAGCCTAGTGGTAGAGCTCTCGTCTCACACACGAGGGGCCGGGGGTTCAATCCCCGGCCGGGCGGAGACAAATTGGGCTTGTCTCCTTTCATGTGTTAGCCTCAGTTCACCTAGCTGTAAATAGGTACCTGGAATAAGTGGACGACGTTGTGACGTCCCATCTGGGGTTGGCAAAAATGGTACAAGGCGAGATGGGTATCATATGGTTCACCTAAGCTGATGGCTACCTAAGCCTTCGGGCGAGACGGTTCCGTCTATAGTGAGAATGGTACCATACAGATCCACCCTAAGTCTTCGTTTCCGATGTCGCCAATTGGCTAAACATACAGACTACACACAACCACAGCCATTCCAACGATACATATAACACCTACACATATAGGAGGCGGGAAATAACGAGCATGCTCACTCCCGCAATACAACTAGAGTAAGTACACAAACACGTAGATACACACACACACACACACACACACACAGACACACGTGTATATATATATATATATATATATATATATATATATATATATATATATATACGGTATATAATTATACTGTGTTATTATATACACGCACATAAACACAAAGACGTAGATACACACACTAAATACTACACACACATCCACAGCCATTCCAACAGTACATAAAACACTTAACATGCATTTCACGCAATACATTCCCAGTTAAGGAGGCGCGATAATAATGAGCTTAGCTCGCATTGCGTGGATTCCCCTTGACGAACAATTAACTGAGTCTGAGTCACACACACTACATAGTATTAGTGTATCACGAAATAATATTTAACGGCGGAAGTATCGGAGTCCCAGTATTGGAGTCACATTATTAGGTGTCGATTATTTCCTGGCGAGCGATAGCGATCCTTTAATTTAGAATAAACCAGCGTTAGGTCATGTCATTGTACTACCTACACATTTATCTCAACCCACTCTGTACCGATGACGTCCTTTTTATTACATTCTGGCAACAATTAGACGATTTGATTCAGCTTTGGAAGGATCTGTGGTAGCTAAAAGGATTAATTGAGATACTTTGTAGCCTTTTAAGGGGAGATATCCACTTGAGAGATTTTTTTCTTGACCCCCTTTCTCCCTCATGTTTAGCCCCATTGCTTTTGATATTATAAAATGTTTGCCCAATTAGTTTAGCGATTTTAAGAACTTTCACCCCATATTAAGACCTTTCGTGCAATTCAGGTGTCGATTTTATCCTGGCGAGCGATAGCGAGCCTGTAATTTAAGAGGAACCGGCCTTCGGCCGGGAAATTTTTCTACCGAAAAATGTACAAATTTATCTTGAAAGGGACTCCAGGGGGTGTAATTTTAAGCTTGATGGAGGTCTAGGGAACAAACTAAATACCTCCCCTTAATGGTCAAAGGTCCTTCCTGAACTGAACAAAATCATCTAATAGTTGCCAGAATATAGTGAAAAGGACGTCGCCGGTACAGAATGGGTTAAAGCTTGATAAAGGTGTAGGGAGGAAACTTAAAATATAACTTATACCCTCTATCCCATGACATTTTTAAGGGAGCTCACCTTGTTTTCATTTATCTTTCTCTCCCTCT